>BMAC01000597.1:801351-841726 GCA_014905375.1 Phtheirospermum japonicum | reverse complement strand
TTAACAATGTTTTGTGATCTTGAACAATTTGAGCTAAAAACATTACTTAACTATACTTTAATTAAAAATAGGTATAAAAAACTTGTGATATTTTAAACAATATTTGTGATACTTTAGCAATCTTTTGTGATACTATAACAATGTTTTGTGATACTTTAACAATGTTTTGTGATACTCAAATAACTTGAGTTAAAAACGTTTAATTAAATATGATTTATTGTAAAAATATGTATAAAAAACTTGTGATATTTTAACAATATTTTGTGATACTTTAGCAATCTTTTGTGATACTATAACAATGTTTTGTGATACTTTAACAATGTTTTGTAATACTCAAATAACTTGAATTAAAAGCGTTTACTTAACTATGCTTTATTGTAAAAATATGTATAAAAAACTTGTGATACTTTAACAATGTCTTGTTATACTTGAACAACTTGAGCTAAAAATATTACTTAACTATACTTTAATTAAAAATAGGTATAAAAAACTTGTGATATTTTAACAAAAACTTGTGATATTTTGTGATACTTTAGCAATGTTTTGTGATACTTTAACAATATTTTGTGATACTCAAATAACTTGAGTTAAAAACGTTAATTAACTATGCATTATTGTACAAATATGTATAAAAAACTTGTCATACTTTAACAATGTTTTGTGATACTTTAGGTTGATATTGTAATATTTTTATTAATAATAATATAGCTTTTATTGAAATAAGAAAATTTTAATTTGCAAGCTTGTTAATTTCAATAAATTTTATATTCAGCATGATTGTACTTCAAAATTATATTATTTCAATAAATTTTCTTTTTTTTCTTTTTTTTTATTAAATAACAAACTTGGCTCTGAATCAAATTCCTGGTCCCAACAAGACTAGTAATTAACTTCCAAATAGGGTTCAAATGATAAGATGCAAAATTTAAGAACTTTCCCTTCTGTAAATGACTTCAGGAACAAATTTTGCATGATAAACTGATACAAGTTTCAAAATCTAAGCAAAAAACCCAAAACTATACTACTCATGCAGCAGTTTCCTTCTTAATCTTGCAAGCTCTTGCCTAACAATACCAGCAGATGAAAAGGACCTACAGATTAATAAAAGGAGTGGATCTAATGAGGCTCAAGATCTGTGATAGTTGCTGGAAGAGTTGTCAAAATTTCTAATACAAATGGCTCATTTTCTCCAACCTGCACAAGCAGGATGACGACAGGTACAGATATTGTACTTAAAAGGCATCATTCTCCACCTCATATCATTATCATCATTACCAAAAGAATAATCTGTACGATAACAAATTTACGCTTCCACTTCTGAATGATTTTCAGGAATATATCACACGCCATATCCTACAAATAAGCACAGAGAAGTAACAAACTTGTTACACCAGTAACATGAAAATATGTGATAATATAAGCATAATATACTTAGACCACAGTTGAAGGATGAAGAAAGAAATAAGGCAACTTCATACAATTAAAAAAAAGCCCAAAAAACAAGCAGTAGTGATGTTCAACCTCAACTCCTGGATGAGTTTCATGCATGAACTAAAACAACTTGTTCCCAACAGTTTTCAAGAACTTCCAGTGAGCCCTCAAAAATCTTGGATACAGCCCAACCACATACCTGTAAATCCACCAAATAGCAAATAAGGAGCAAAGCTCAATCAAGGGAGATGGAGATATTTATTATTATTTCACTTCCAAAAAAGAATAAATGAAAAGTGTACAAATAAACTGTATAAATGAAAGCCCTTTTCAAAAATCCTATATAAAATCCCACAATTGTCGACAATAATAAAGGTCGTGAATCATAGCTGCCCCATAAACAAAGTTAGGAGTTGCAGCAATAGTCATATACATAATTGCAAAAACATCATCTCTATCTCCATTTGAAGTAAAATTGCAAATGTTAAAATTTAAGAAATTATATAAGTTGCAACATAATTTAACCAAATATCTCTCCTACATACCACAATATACACAACATAACAACGTCGAATTTATTTTCTAGCACATCCACTTCGTCCTTCCAAGCCCTCCTTTCTAATRAAATCGACTAAAATTCATTTATTTTTCTGCTTTGTTTATAAAATCCCAATTMCCATCTCACAAAATCATTTCAACAAACACATAAAACTCAAAAACAAACACATAAGAATATAAAAAATAAGAAGAAAGAYCTATTATACCTCTAATATTTTCATAAATGGTGAGAAAAGGGTGTGAATTTTACAATAGCCCTGCGTGAATGTTTTGCGAGTACAATCAAGCCAACGCTGACTAAAAATGCGAAAAGAAGGTTAACCCATCAATTTCCTGGTGGCAAAGCAATCTCAGACGCTTGTCTGCCACGTGCGCCACTCGTCAATGTCGTGAAAGGCCATCGGACTGAAGCTCTAGTTTGCCCTAACCCCAGCGACGGCGAACTTTATGTTTGAGAGTGAGAGATAGAGAGAGGGTAGACTAATGTTATTATTTGTTCTCATTTTTTTTAATTAGTATTTGTCTGAATATTGTTGGGCGGGGCGGGCAGAACGGATGGGTTGGGCATGGGTCAATTTATTTGGTAAAAAGTTGTCTCATTCTATGAGACCGGTTGCCAAAATAATTATTTGACATCCCTAATATTTGACAGGAGAGAGAAACAATTAGAGTAAAATTGGTGAAAACTCCCGCCCACCAAACCATTCATTTATTACATCCTTAATTTTTTTTTCCTTTATTACATCCTTAATTTTTTTTTTCTGGTTTTTGGGTATATTACACCATAAAAGGATGGTCAATGGATTTTAGGTTTAAGATCAGTCGCCGCTCTTTCCCTGCTTCACAAACTCTATTCAATCCCTTGCATCCATCCCAAATATTCAGACGATAGCTTCATACCCAGAAACATTATTGAGTATAAATTAGGTCATTATTTAATATATGTTTAACGATTTTCCAAATGTCTGGATTCAAATTCTGGGTTGTTTTTTCGAATTTGTTGCAATTGTTGAGTTAGATATTCGTGTGTGTTTTTTCAGGTGCTATATTTCGAAAGACAAATCACTCGGTTCAGTTCGTGAACAATCATTCAACAAAATTGGTACCAAATTTTCTATATTTTAGATTTAATTTCTGAATTTTTTTGTTAGTCTGATTCTCTCTTTTTATCTCTCCTTCGAGATCTTCGATGCATTATGCCTGATTTAATTACTAAATTATTAGTTTCTGAATCTCCTTTTTAAATTTTTGCTTCATGTTCTTCGACTCAATTGCTATTTTTTCGGATTTTATATGTTTTTTAATCTATCAACCTGACATTCATCTTGATGTAATCATTAGTGTTTATAATCTGCTTTTTGTTACATTCATTTTGTAATCTTTTGTTACAAAAATAAATGCACCAATTTTTTTTATTGTGATTTTCTAAAATTATCATTTTAAATTATAATTTGGTTTTATTTTTATAATTTAGTTTTTTAAAGTTGGTAATATTATTTCTAAGACTGTATGGTTTCTTCAAATTATTTGGTTGATTTGGTTTATGAATACCATTGTTTTAATCTAATTTTTTGGTTTTTTGTTTATTATCTAAAAAATATTTTTGAGAATTATTATTCAATGTCGGTATTAATTATTCAATTATTTTTGAACACTTGTATTTGGAATATGATTGTTATGAATATACAATTGCTTCAAATTATATGGATTATGAACACCATTGTTTTAATCTAATTCTTTTTTTTTTGTCTGGAGACTGTTTTTGGTAATTTTGTCATTGTCGATATTCATTTGAACACCATTGTTCAGAATATGATTTCTATGAATTTACGATTGCTACACATTAATTAGTTGATTTGGTTTATGAATATGACTCTTGGTTCATGAATATGATTTTTGGTTTATAAATTAATACAGACTATGACTTTTGGTTCATGAATGTGATTGCTAATATCAGTGTTTTAATTCAGTGTTTATTTGTTGTAATTCAATTATTTTTTGTTATTAATGTGGTTCAATTGCTGTTTTAATGACTGGAGATACTGAGATGAAGTAGAAATAGCATTCTGATGACACCGGTACCAGATCTGAGAGCTTGCCAATAGAGTTGCAAACTTCTTCAGGTCAAAGTTTTTTTTATAATCTAAATGCTGTGATGTTTAATTTTATTATTACAGGTGTGTATATAGGTTTGATGAAGAAATATGGGGATGTGACTGATTTACATATCGGTGTTAAGGTATTTTCTTTTAATTAATCTTCAAGTGTTTGCTATCAAATTATATTTTATAAATAGTAGAATTAAATTTGTGATTATATTTGGTGTGTGTTTTATTTGATTTTATTATCTGGGTAAGCAAGATGATGTTAATAATGTGACTTGATTTTATAAACGCAAGATGATGTTAATAATGTGCAAACAAATCTGTTGTAACTGGAAAAAGGAAGGGCAAGAGCACTTTTGCAGTGAAGATATCAAGAAAGGGACGTATAATGATTTGCAAAACCTGGAATAATCCAAATCACAATTCAAGTTCCCAAAAATCTATCGAAAAAGGTATGTGATTTTTGGGTTGTGAATATTAGAGAAAAATGGTGGTTTGTGATTTTTTTGATGTTTTTCCAGATCTATACGAGTTTAATTGAGAGAGACATGAATTGAATAAGTATATCCATAAACAAAGATATAAATTAAGAGCCGAATCGAATTAACATATCCCAAAAATCAATCGAAAAAGGTATGTGATTTAAGTGTTTTTTATAAATCTATACAGGTATGCAAAAAAAGGTGGTTTGTGATTTTTTTTTTTTTTCAGTTCTCTCCGGGTTTGTTTGCTCTTGGTAGATGCTTTTGATGATCATACTACAAATTATCTTCTCATATGGTAGTAAAAATTCTATCGTAATAATTTTATAGTGGTAATCACAGAAATAACCCCTGTGATCTGTGCCTTTTGAATTTTATTCTTATGTGTGTAAATTTAGATTTCTCGATTGTGCTATATTTGACTAACCTTGAACTGAAATTGTATTTTGGTAAAATCTTGATAACGTGAAGCATAAATTGTGGACTTATTTATTTACATCTTGAATATTGAATATAAAGCTTAATTTTTTTCCTGAAATTCGGAGCAGTTTTTTGATTATTTTATCCACTTTAGATACCCTTTTTCCCGGAATTCTTCACATTTGTGTTCTAAATAACACGTATAGTGAGGTCTGTTGAGTAATTGCATTTGCTGTTTTATGTTTTTTGGTGTGTGTATTTTATGTGTTAGCCACGCACAAAAATGCAATTGGAGTTGCTGTAAGACACACCATTTTCATGGATGAGATATCAATATATGCAGTTCTATGAGCAATAGTAGTTTTTTTAACCCATTCAATAGTAAAAAAACCATATGTAAATTGTAAGGTTGATTGATTCCAAGACCATAGTGAAGTATATGAAACCCTTGATACAGCTCTGCATAAATAGTTCTTGAGTGCCCTGTTGGATATTTGTACTATGTTATCTGTGTTGCGTCTAACTTTATATCTGGACTTTATTTGTCGAGATCGTAGTTGCACTCGCATTGAAGATTCGTCTGACCAGATCTAATGGATCATTAGTTGATTTTTTTGTCGCTTAAGCTTTAAAAACCACCTTAAGGTTCCAAACTCAAAACTCTATTGATTCATTTGCCTATAGAGAAGGAATGGTTGGCCAAAGGTTAAGATCATTGAGCAGCGGTTGTGGGAGGAGAAAGAGAAGGAGAAGGGAAATTGTGGGGTCGTAAAATAGTGTCGGGGGCACTTATTTGCTTGACGGGTGGTGTCGCTTTGAGTGCCCTTGACGATCTCCTCATTTACTATGGATGCACCAGGTTTAATTCGGTTTACATGTATTGAGTTCCCTTCTTTCTTCAGTGAATATATGTTTGCCCAGAATTGAGAATTCTTTTGATTTCTTTATTTTATTTTTATAAAAATTCTATTTATAGAGTTAGATTATTTTAGGAATAGAATAGAGTCGTGGAGCATATATTGCAAACATGAATGATGTTATCAAGTCTGTCTTTATTTTTGATAATATTTTTACGTATGGGCAAAAGTTTTGTTTGTTTTGCTCTTGAAGTTTTGACATGGTGTTGTTGTAGAGTGTACAATAGTTGTGTTCCCACATGAGTTCATATTTGAAATTAACAATTTTCAAATCATTTTTGATCACTAAGGTTTTTCCAGATTAATTGAATCAAATTATTGAATTGTTGATTCAACGATCGGTATATACATACATTTCTTGAACTAGCAAGGCACTATAATATGCATGTTTAAGTCTCCAAGGCTGCTCGACATAATTATTAGCGATAATTACAAAAGGACCAAAGAAGTTTCAGAATTACAGAAAAAAAAAAAAGAGAGAGACACCTCCAGGTTTGATTCCACCTAAATTCAAGGGGAAACAGTAAATCTTATGAATGTAAAGCGGCGTTTCGAGGTGGATTTAGCTTATGAAGTTTTTTTTTGGTAAATAATCCAAACCTCGGGGGTGGTTTTTGTAATTATCCCTTAATATTATGATTCATACCTAGCGGTATCTAATTGAATCAGTTTGCAATAGGGTAATATATATTTTAGTACTCAAACAAGTTCAATAAACTTTTTTTTTATTAATATACATAGTTACATTATTCTTAGGACTATGTGAGTTTGGATGATGATGAAGCATCTTCTTAGTTACATTATTAACTAATCAACTTTTTTTTATTAATATATTCAATTAATTATTTATATGACTATGTAAGTTTGGATGATGATGAAGCATGTTCTCCTGAAAATACTAATGTGAAGGATGATTCATATTGCTCCATTGATGTTGATGATGCGAACCCGATCAAACGCAGTCTTGAAGAAGCATTTTCCACTAATGCATCTTTGAAAAAGTTGAAGAAAGTGATCAAGCAAGAAAGAAATTAGACATTATTTTTAAACATCATCGTTATTGTTAGTATTTTGCTTATTTTCATTTGTCACTTAATAGATATTTGTTGGATGTTGGTGGCATTTTGTGATTGGTTTCAAGAATATTTAATCAATAATTATTATTGTTTATAAATTTCCTATAACACAACAAATTCAAACTATCAAGAATTATTATTGTTGATAAATAATAAGCTAAAATCAAAAAAGTAATTTTTATTGTCCACATTATATATTGAACTATAAACGCAAATCAATTAAAATTATCAAATTTCAGAATATATTTATATATCAATCAATTATTTTAACTAACAACACTTATTATTGTTTGAATTAAGTAAATATTAATTGAAATTGAGTATTTTATAATACAAATCATTCATATACATTTTTTTCTATAATTTTTGTAGTACCCATAACTAGCTATAAATAAATATATCTAATAGGTCGTATCTTTAATAATATGTAAAAATTAAAAAGTGTAAACATTAAAACACCTTTTAAGGAAATAAATTTATTATTTTTTAATACATAAATATATTAATATATTATATATTATATAGAGTTTTTGTTTAGAGTAAGGAAACATTCCTTAGTAGACAATAAAACACCTTTTAAAGAAATAATAACTATATAGTTGGTTATTTAAATAAATAAAATACATATATCACATTCTATTTGACTTTACAATTAATATCCATAGTACAACAATTCTAATAGAATACAAGTACACACATTGTATGGAAAATACTATATATATTCCATTAATTCATCTATATATTCTTTTATTACAATCTTATTGACAATTAATGTTGGTTTTCGGCCAAATTTGGAACACATTCATATATGAACAATATGTAAAAATATGTAAAAGAAATATAATTACTATTAACATTATCCTATTTAACAACGAATTTGGTTTTCCTTATTAACAATATGTAAAAATATATATTTGATTTATCAATATATAAATAGTAAATTGAATTACAAATTAAGGAAGTCTGCCGGAATATAAATTCTCATATATTGATGAACACAAGGTTAATTGTTCTAGATATCTTTTCTAACATTATCTGATTCCTACAATTAAAAAAGTCATCCGAAAATTATACATTGGTTGACTGTAATTTATTAATTTTTGGTAATTATATAATTATAGTAACATTGGTTGACTAATTATCACTGATTTCTTTAACCGAACCCGTAATTTTATCAATTAATTTAGTTGAATCTTAATTACTATAACAAAGTCATTATTTGGAATCGGTGTCCTAAGTAGCAAATTCGATTTCTAAAATTAATGTATTTTTTTAATTACAAATTAAGGAAAAACAGTTGTAAGATTAAGAAAAAACAGATTTTCATATGATCAAAATTTACTAAGTATTCCTTGAAAATAGATTTGTATCAATAAGGAAAAAAAATATTTGTACCAAAAAGGGAAAACTTATCAATCTCGAATGGATGTAAAGTCAAAAAGATCAAGATAAATCATTAGTATTAATCGTTTAATATTATATTCAAAAAGATAAAGATAAATCATATATATTTATAAATATTTATAAATACTTATCTCAAAAATTTTATAAATCCTACGTATAAAAATTGAATATAAATGATTTATTTTGATAAATAGATATGAATTGGTTAATTTATTGAGAAGATTAATTATATAGATGAATCCAAAATGTTATACATATTGTTTAATGATTAAAAAATATATTTTTGGATTCATCTATATATTTAATTTATCTATATAAATTCCCATATATCTTTCATTTTTCATTAAATGAAAATATTAAATAAATCATAAAATACTGTAATTTATTAAGTTTAAATATGTAGACAAGGATTTGATTTAGCAATATATAAATAGCAAATTGAATTACAAATTAAGGAAGTCAGCCGAAATATAAATTCTGATATATTGATGAACACAAGATTAATTGTTCTAAATATCTTTTCTAATATTATTTGATTCCTGCAATTAAGGAAGTCATCCGATAATTATACATTGGTTGACTTTAATTAATTAATTTTTGGTAGTTATATAATTATAGTTACATTGGTTGACTAATTATCACTGATTTCTTTAACCGACCCCGTAATTTTATCAATCAATTTAGTTGAATCTTAATTACTATAACAAAGTCATTATTTAGAATCAGCTTCCTAAGTATAACAAATCCGATTCCTAAAATTAATGTATTTTTTGAAGATTATTAATTGGTAATATACGCATATCTAACATACACATATTTAAAGAGTATTAATTGGTAATATACGTACATCTAACATACCTTTCTAAGTGATATGTTATTATTGAATCTATAACAAAGATAGGGATGATCAATTAAGTGAGTATATTCTGCCATTATTTAACATACGTAGTTGAATATTTTCAACTATTGTAATTACTCTCTTTCTCTCTCTATATATAGAGTTGTGAACAATGATTAAAATTTAAAAAAAAAACATTCATACACTCAAACTATTCAAATTAATCTTATAAACTAAACTATTTTTCGTTCTTACTGATTCTATTAACTCATTTTTCGTTCATCCTAAAGGAATGAAGAAAATTACCAAGTCAACAATTATTGGCGGTAAAAGATAATTGTCTATTATAATTCATGACTGTAGTACTCATATATTTTTATAGTTTCATGATTTAGTTTGTATAGTTACATGATCTCTATTTGAATATCATAATTCTTTATGTTAAATTATATTTGATAATAGAATACAAAATATAAAATATTTTTTTAGCTTAATATGCAATTCATTTTTTCTTGATGAAGTTTATCTAAAATGCATATTTATTTCAATTTCTATTTATATAATTTGTATAAGAAATGTGCATACAACTTAAACTTACAAATATTAGAAAATTTCTTTACTAAAAGTAATTACTTCAATTTATGTTTTGATAAATTATAATATTATAATTTAATTATATCAATTAATCTTACTAAATTTATGAAATATTTTTACCAAAAGTTAATAAATAAATAATAAATATAGCAAAAGTTATAATTAGGAATTTTATATATGAAATAATGATATTTTCTATCCCGTTATAAATTCAATGTTTATTTGGAAAAATTATCTTTGATAATAAAATAAACAATGCTTAGTTTTATCTACGTATTCAAGTTAGTTTTTCTTGATGAATTCACTATTATTTACGTATTTATTTCCCTAAAATTAATATTAACATGTATATAAATTGTTTAGTTATTATACAGATGATCTTATCTAACAACATTTACTTTATACGCGATTTATAAAGTTATGATAGGCTATTTATTTTTTTGATCTTTCGGAAATCAATTTCTATGACCGTGATGCCCTCATCAAAGAACACGCGAATTTATTTAAAAATCTAAATAAAGATCAAAAACACGTGTATGACAAGGTCATGAAATCGGTTTCCTCAACAAAGGGTGGCTTATTCTTTGTTTATGGATATGGAGGAATTGGAAAAATATTTGTTTGGAGGACTCTTTCTGTAGCAGTGAGGTCTAATGGTGGGATTGTATTAAAAGTGGCATCTAGCGGGATAGCTTCTCTTCTTCTTCCGAAGGGAAGAACCGGTCATTCTAGATTTAAAGTCCTATTCAATCTTCATGAAGAATCATCTTGTGGGATTTTTCAGGGGACCCCCCTTGCGGAATTAATGGTGTGTGCACAACTGATAATTTGGGATGAAGCTCCCATGATGCGCAGGCATTGTTTTGAAGCATTAGACAAAACATTGAAAGATATTATGGTATTTAAGAATCCAAATGCTAGAGATATTCCCTTTGGAGGTAAAACTGTTGTACTTGGTGGAGATTTTTGACAAATTCTTCCGGTTATTCCTAAAGGTACTAGGCCAGATATAGTACATGAAACCATAAATTCTTCCCACTTATGGAGACACTGTAAGGTTCTGAGATTGACAAAGAATATGAGGCTTCAAAACCTCAGCTCAGAGCCTGACTCGAATGAATTAAAAGAGTTTTCTCAATGGATAAATAGCATTGGAGATGGGACGGTTGGAGGATCAAATGATGGCATAGTTGAATTGACATCCCAGAGGATTTATTGTTGTTAGATGATGGTGACCCTATTGCATCAACTGTGGCCAGCACTTATCCGCAATTTGGAACAAATGTTGAATGTTCTGTTTATTTGGAGGGCCGAGCTATTCTTGCACCAACACTTGATGTGGTCAATTTAATCAATGAGTATATGACTTTGTTGAATGAAGGGGGTGTAAGGTATATTTGAGCTCATATAGTGCGTGCAAATCCGATGCAAATGTTGACATTTTGCAAGACGTCCATTCAACTGAGTTTTTGAACACAATCAAGTGTTGCCGAATCATGAGCTACGATTGAAGGTTAGTACTTCAATCATGTTGTTGAGAAATATTGATCATTTACTTGGTTTGTGCAATGGAACTAGATTGGTAGTTACGAAATTGGGTGATCATATTTTGGAGGCAACGATTCTCCAAGGAATTAACGCGGGTGAATTAGTACTCATCCCACGAATGACCGTAACACCATCGGATCCCAAGTTGCCGTTTAAGTTTCAAAGAAGGCAATTTCCGGTTATTCTGTCGTATGCAATGACAATTAATAAAAGTCAATGACAATCCTTATCCCACGTTGGACTTTTCTTGAAAAAGCCTGTTTTCAGTCATGGTCAACTTTATGTTGCGATATCAAGGGTCACTAACCGAAAAGATTTAAAAATCTTGATTTGCAATGATGAAAATAAGAGTAGGAAAAAAACTACGAATGTTGTGTACAATGAAGTATTTCATAATTTGCAAGTTATAAGAATTTGATTAATAATAGTTTTGCGAATCATGTTCTGTATAATGTTTAATTCAATTTCTTATATTTATTATTTTACTACTTATCTTATTTTTCTTTTGTTTAAATTAGTATAACCACTTATTTATTAATACTATTTACTTAAAAATAATATTAAATATTTGACAAATTAAACATTATAATTATTCTTCCGTGCAACGCACGGGTGTAATACTAGTTGTATTAAAACGAGAGTTTTAGGAATGATTATTAATTCCTTAATTGTTGGAATCAATTAATATCAGAAAAGATATTTAGAACCATTAAATATAGAAACTCGGAATTTCGAAAATAAATTTATACAAATATCTATGATTTATCGTTATCTTTTTGAAAAGAAAATATTGAGGTAATATATGTATATATAAATATCTATATTTAGATATATAGATAAATTAAACCTATAAATACAGTTAAACCAAAAATTTAATTAATTTTTACAATTTTAATAACAAAATTGAAAATAAAAAATTATCTAGTCTAATATTGTGTAATTGTATCATTATATGAAAATTAATTGAATGATATTTAAAGTACTTATTCAATATGAAATTAATGAATTAGCCTAAATATATTGTAATATAACCATAATATGATGATTAAATAAAATAGTAATATCAAAAACTAATAATAATAATTATTATTATTATTATTTTTATCATCTATATAAATTGGTAAGAACTCAATTAATTTGTAGATTATATTGTAGGAAGATATACTTATATTACCAATTATTAATAATGTTTAAATATTTATATGTAAGAACGTATTCAAAAGAGAAAAAATATTCTCAAATATTATAATGGAATGACTTCCTTGATTTTAGGAAGCAATTTGTTTTAGGTATGAATCTAATTAACCAATTTGAGGTATTAATTAATATTAGAATACCAATATTTAGAAATGGAATGACTTCCATGATTTTAGGAACCAATTATTATGGGAATCTTTGATCAGCCTTAATATTATACATAAGGAAACGACTTGTTTTAAGAAAAATTAATATAATATGCCGATTTTAGGGAGCCCATTTGTTCATCAAAATTAATATACTAATTTATTAAGATACAAACTTGAGCATTAAAGATTCAATGACAATAAAAAAAAAAACTTTCTTGATATAAATTAACCAATGACAATGAAATTGAAAATCAATTAAGGAACATTTGAAAGCGTAAACTTAATCTTCGAATCCAATGGCAAGATCAAATGGTTAATAAAGTTTAAGCAATCATTCTGCATAAAACGACGATCATCGGAATGAGTAATTATATCAACGTTCCACCGCATATCGCCATGTCTAACAGCTGCTTTCTTAAGGTTATCACGCCCATCAGCGACAATGAAATTATTCCAAAAAGATTTTGGAATAGTCTACCAAACAGAAAAATTAATAATAATGTCAATAATTTACTCAATAAAAAAAAGATTAATAAAACAATCTTGGATCGTGTCTATAACAAAAGGCTTACAATTCGGCCACGTTCGCGATGTGTTTTTGTAATTTTGACCTCAAATTCAGGATCAGTCAAATTAGTATTTGGATCAAATCCACAGTGATGCATACTTGCAACACCCTTACCATCAAAAATAATCATATCAAAAATGTGATCTTCATTGTTCATAAAAACAACCAAGCAATCCTCGGTTATGAAATTACGAGTCTCAAAAACTCTCCATCCAGTTCCAAAAGTAGCCTATAAATAAAATTTGGATACATAAACATGAAGATATAAATAAATAAATAAATAAATTATCATAATGGTTGATGTAATAAAAAAACACAAAGTTTGGATTGCATTTGAAAATAAATTAGTATCACACAGTGATATAAAATCGAAGTTCATAGAACCTTATCTCCATCAACTTCAATAGTGACCTTCCACGTAACACCCCGAGCATTACGGATTGTGAATTCAAAATCTTAAAGATCATTCACATAGGGAACAATCTTTTTCGGTAATTGCTGAGAATTTAGAAAAATAAACAAAAGTCATATCAAAATAGATACTATTGAACCACATAAAGATGATGCCAGTTACAACCACTTGATTTAATATAGAATGGAAAATATTTAATATACTAACAAAATCAGTTTTATTAAATCTTATATTCATTCCATGGATATCTATCAAGCAATTATAATATTCAAACAATACAAAATAACATTTCATAAAATGTCAGAACCTGAATACAGATATCATGCGTGTGAACTAGCTATATCGAATATATAATGTTTCAACTGATACAAATGAACACGAATGTATCATATTAACCGCCTCAAAATGTTTTATAAATAAAAAAAATATTATAATTTTACTAATCTACAAACTTTCCATATTATGTTTACAATTACGAATTTATCTATAACAAATTAAACAACATGCAGATATATTATATTAACTGTTTGAAATAGTTTTAAAAAAATAAAAAATAAAATTTCTATAATAATCATATGAAAGATACATGGTATTTTATCAATTGATAGAACGAAATATGCAATAATTGTTTTTAAATAGTATTTCTTTCAAGTTGTTATATTAATTGACATAGGAGAAAAAAAAAGATCTGAATGATAAGTGTAGAAAACGATAGGGATTTAAAAAGGATGACAATCATACCACTTTTTCTTTCCCTAGTGATAAGATAGTCTTCTTGAACGTTGGAATCAGGCTCATTCTTTTGCTGTGTTATTACTAATCTCGAATGAACTCTATTAGTATTCTTTTTGTAATAAAAATACAACTTTTTTATCTACATAAAAGAGGCGATATTTTTAAAAATAATTTCCAATACATATAACTAAATTTGGTAATATATATATGTATATTAACAATTGTTAATACTCTTTAAATAATTATATGGAAAAACATATTTAAAAGAGAACAAATATTCTCCAAAATGATTAGGAGACCGTGTTATAAAGTATTGTATTAGGAAAGAATACATATTTAATAGAGAACTATTAACATTGTGTTAATTGATTGTAGTAATGAATTAATTAGAAAAAGTATTTTGAAATGGAACGACTTCCTTAATTTTAGGAACCATTCCCGTAATTTAGGAACCAATTATGATGGGAATTTAGGAAAGGCGATTTGTTATAATAAGGAATTCGATTCTAACTTTTTTTTAATAATTACGGAAATAATTGACTTAATCAGCGATAAGTTAGTACGATATAAATTACGGGACATTCCTTAATATTTTTTATGAGTGTTTTATGTTCCATGATCACTTAAAAGTTGTTGTAGATAAATTAATCTCAATAAGATCATTTATTTCATCTCAATATATATGTCTGATATAAATTAGATATATAGAATCGCTGAGATTAATTCCTTAATTGTAGGAATCAATTAATAGCAGAAAAGATATTTAGAACAATTGAATATAGAAAACTAAGATTTTCGAAAATAAGTTTGTATAAATATCTATGATTTATCCTTTTACTTTTTCCCCTTAAATATTGAGATAATATATGTATATATAAATATCTATATTTAGATAGATATAGATAAATTAAATCTATAAATACAATTGATAGAAAAATTAAATTAAATATATACAATTGTAAAAACAAAATTGAAAATAAGAAATTATCTAATCTAATATTGTGCAATTGTATCATTATATGAACATTAATTGGTAATATTACATAATAACATGTAATAAGGCAACTCAATAAGGTTTTATGAAAGATTGTATGCATGTGGAACGTATAATTATAGTTAATACTCATTAAATATGATTAGTATTCTATGAATAAAGAGATTTGACAATATCTCTTTAACAAAAGTCTATGATAATTAAATAATAAACATGGCCGTAAAAGTTTTCTTAATTTTCAAAAAAAAACTAATATATATATATATATATATATATATATATTATATATATATATATATATATATATATATATATGAATTAATTGAATTTATATGGTATTTTGGATACAATGTGTGTAATTTTATTATATTAGAATATTTTTCGGATATTGTTGGGAACATGGAAAGAGAACAAATCATTGGGAACATATGTTTTAGCCAATTTCATATATATATATTTTTTATTAATATCAAATAGTACCATATTAGTTCTGTTTATATTCATAATATTTGTTAATAGCACAATTATGACACTATTTATACGTTAAGTGGATATAAGTTGATTGATATGACACTGAACATGCAATCTTTGATTAGTTATCAAATTATTATATAATTATTAGTATTTTAATTATATCAAATCGAAAACCATAATTACAAATTACTTGTTTGGATAAAATTATAAGACTTTATTTTTTGCAAGTAAATTATAATAATTTATTATAATTTTTCTCAAGTCAATTATTATAAGACGTTACTTGTTTGGAATTATAAATTAAATAATTAAATATTGCAAAAAAAGATTGAATTGACCAAAAATCTTATTTATTAAACATAAAATTGTGAATTTCATATATTAGTGAAAACAAAATATTAATGCAAAGCCAAATAGTAAATAATGAATTTACTTGAAATCTACATGATCGTAGATTAAATGAGATCAATGGTTAACATTAAAAGGGAGTTTTGACTCTAATTCAAGCAGGCTAGGGTTAAATATGTCGTTTTGAAATATGTGCAATTAATACATCCCATAATAACGTATATTCCTTTCCTATAATAAGGAATTATTCAATCTCAATTATTATTCATCCACATTCCCTTTTCTATGCTCCATTACAATCAATATTAATACAGTTCTCATCTGCAATTTTTATTCTATTATGGTAGCATGCGTTGAAATTTTGCTTGGATCTGCTAAAATTTTGTTATTCTATTCTCAATTATTCTATGCGTTGGATAATAAAAAAGAAATCCCCCTACTGCAGATGAATTTTTTTTATTCTATGCTCAAATTTTTATTATCCAAGCAGCAGATGAAAGTTTTTTATTCTATGCGTTGAAAGTTTGATTGTAATTTTTTTATTATCCAAGCAGCAGTTCCCTTTTATTCAGATATTGGGAGCATGCGTTGAAATTTTTTTCGTATTTAACAATATGGTTATGGTGTTATCATTATGGTAGAGATGAATATGTATTAACCAGACTGTTGAAAGCAGGGGCGGAATAATAAAAAAGCACAGATACGTGAGTAATGAAGCACCACTTAATATTTTTATGTCCTAGGTATTCTTGTTATGTTTTTCAAACAGTGGGTTTTTTGTTCGAACAATTGGTTTTTTTTACGACGGGAGTGTTGGCTATGGCRTGGTGGTGGTGGTAGAGTCGCAATTTAGCATTTAAGAGTTATAAAGCAGTTGAGGAATGGCGACGAAGCATTGTAATGTGTGTAAAAAAAAAAGCATTAATGTGCAGTTTTCTCATGCAACAATTTTTTTATGTGCAGGCACCAATAATTGTGGCAATTTAAATAAGCATTATTATGTAGTTTTCTCATGCACTTTCTTTAATTACATGAAATGCTTTCATATATTTTTGTTAACAATGTTATCTATTTGTTATACATTCTTTTTATTTTTGTTATTATTCACATCACATACACCATTGTTTAAAATTACAAAATTTGTAGTCTAAGATTGCTGTAAATAATGTGGATAAAATTAGGGGAAAAGATTGTTACCGTCCTGTACTATACGCATTTTTTGGGTTTGCATCCTAACGTTTTTTTTGTAATTTAATGCATCCTGTACTTCAAAAAAATTTGAAAGTGCATCCTCCGACCAATCAACTCGTCCAAACTCGTCAAAACTCACCTAGTCTCACGAGTGAGGTTGCATATTTTCAAACTCATATACTTTGTGTGAGTTCCAGTGAATTTATTATTTATTTAAAACTAGTTCCGGCATATTTTATTAAATATGCAAAAATTACCGAATTTATTACTAAATAAATAATAAATTTTATTTATTTAATAAAACTAGTTCCGGTAAACATTAGGATAAAATATGGTTTGCATATTTATTTAATAAATTCGAGTTTTTATTTAATAAAACTAGTTTTTTTCTAAATTTTGTATAGTACAGGATGCACTTTCAAAATTTTGTATAGAACAGGATGCATTAAATTACAAAAAAAAAACGTTAGGATGCAAACCCAAAAAACGCGTATAGTACAGGATGGTTACAATCTTTTCCCCATAAAATTAAGAAGTCAAAAAATATGATTCCGAATGATGGACAACGATCCTCATAAGTGAAGTATGACGTCTAGTATTTACTTATGCGAACCCCGTCGTGAACGCGTAACCATGGGATGTATTCTTGCCAACTGTCACTCCAGTGTTCAAAGCATCATTCACAATTCTGTTCACGTTGCCTGCTTTGCATTTTTTCACTTAATCCGGCGTATCTGCATATTCTAATCATGTTCTAATTTTATAGACAAATGTCGTACAAGCACTTTTCACAATCAACGAGACCATTACATAGATAGATTATAGCATTATATATATACATTAAGAGAACTATAGACATAAAATTAATTCACATAGCCATTAGGTAAAAGCACAAATATATAAGATAATCGAAAGCACTATAAAACATACTATGAATCAACCAGGTCATGAATACATGGTGTAACATTGAAAGCACCACAAACATATTATGGACACATGGTGTAACATGAAAGCACTGCAACCATATTCCAAAAATCAGTACTATATAAACATATTTAAAATCACTAGATACACACTATCATATACCCAGAACACTATCTACATACAATAAAAGCACTTAACATACAAATCAGAAGCACCACACATCATAATATATATATATATATATATATATATATATATATATATATATATATATATATATATATATATAGTAGCATAAAATATAATTGAAAGTACTATAAACATATATAATATTACAGCACTGTACATGTAGCTCAAAACCACCACAATAATATTATGAATACATGTTATAATATCAAAGCACTGCAAGCACTTAACATATAAATCACAAGCACTACACACCATAATATTTTATCATTATAACATGAAAGCACTATAAAACATAAGAAGATTAGGTAAAAGCACAAATATATAAGATTATATCTACGTACATTTTATGAATCAAACCAGGTTTATGAATACATGGTGTAACATTGAAAGCACAACAAAGATATTATGGATATCTTGTTGTTTGTTTTAGTATCATGTTGTTTGTTTTAGGACGACAATGTTCTTAGTAACATATATGATACAAGGGCTAGTAGCAATGCACATATGTGTTAAATCTTGCAATAAATCTAACAAAATACCCTGAAAAAATCACCTCATCTGCAGGAACTAACCCAGATTATTAAAAATTAAATAAAAGGAATTGTTATCATAACAACACACATGCAATCTCACATTCTTTCACATTTAATTAGCACCAATATACAACAAAACTAGCATCAAATCACAACATTATTAAGCAGCACACAAATATTGCAAGTAGCATCTCTAGAAACTTATCAAGAACTAAATACCCAGACAAAAAAAATGTTATAACAATCAATGCACATTCACATTAAAATAACATCCGCAAACACCATCGCGTTAAATTAACACCAATATAAACTAAAATTAACTGAAAATGCACAAAAGGTTTCGAATTCAGCAAATAAAAAAAAGGAAATACCCTAGCTTTTTCATCCATAAAGATAATCAATTTACCAAGAACTTCATAACTACTGAATACAAATTAACGTGGCACTGCTGAAAAGAAATGCTTCGGAAAAAACCCGGATATAACCAACTGAAGAAAACAAAATTCAAAATTTTCTTTAGTTTTGGGTCGCCGCATTCCCCATGGTTGGGTCTGAAAAAATTACTTGAAACTAAAGTTTCATAACGAATTTACAGGGTGAGGGGGAAAAATAGTGGTAAACAAGATGGACTTGAGGTTTATTGGTTGTTTCCAATTTGAATTTTGGAATTTTCGCATGATACGGGAAGCATCATATGTCAACTGCCTTTTGGTGTTCCAAATATCACGGGACCAAATAACTGCGGGGATTTGTACAATATTTTTCTAGGCCTAATTTGCCCCTATTAATTAACTAACTACCGTGTGAATTTCATTTTTTCCATTTTTCAACACAAATTTTGAATTAATGATAACCTTAGGATCAAATAAATCTACGGCCTAGATGAGTCCCTAAGTTCGCATATAATGACGGTTTCTCATTTRWAYMYAWMTATATATATATATATATATATATATATATATATATATATATATATATATATATATATATATATATATATATATATATATATATATATAAGTTTTAAAAAATACAATTAGCATGGGTAAAAAAATAGATATAATTTAAATAATTACATGAGGAAGAAATCAAAAATTACTCTCCAAGTAAAAATTGGATTCACGAATATTATAAAGAATAAATTAGCTGACATATCCATAAGGAATTTTAAATAAATGTTTGAATATATTGAAATACATATACCAATTTTCTTACTTAGTACAATGCAAATGCAAGATTAGGGACATCAGCTTGAGGATCCATGTTTGAAATTATTATAACGATATTAATTTCTTTGAAAATGAATATTCGTTAATAGTGAAAATAAATTGTAGAATGAAAAGATGTAGCAACTACTTATATAGAGTGATGTTGAGCAAATCTAAGAGTTAATTTAAGAAACAATATATTTTAATATATATAATGATACATATAATAACATGTGAGCTGATAATTAAATTGACTAAACCTCCAATAATTAAATAAATTGATTAAACCTCCGAAGAAAATGATAATAATTCCGATAATTAATTAACAATTAATTATGACAAATAATGAAAAAAAACCTGTAATTAGGGTACGAATTCCGATAATTATGTGATTGTAATGACGAACCATTAATTTTGTATTAGTTAAATTTTAGTTATCAAATAATATAGCAAATTATTTTTTAAATGGAAGGAATCCCTTAATTTTAGGGATTAATTATGATAGGGATTTTAGGGAGCGGATTTGTTATAATTAGGAAACATATTCGAACTAATTAATTTGTTATAATAATCGTGAGGCAATTAAATCAATTGATATTTTTGTCAACCTCAAACTCTTTTAATTGATATTCCAAATTTAAAATGGAACGACTTGCTTGAATTTAGGAATCAATTATTATAGGAATTTTAGGGAAGCCGATTACCATAACAAATAATATAATTTTATAATTATCATAAATTAATATAGTACATTATGACTGATACCATAACAAATCTATATTATTGCTTAGCATTAAAGTCATGTTTATTATTGATGGGTTGTCAAATATGATCTCAAATTATTATTATGTGGGTTAAAGTTTGTAAGGTGTATAAAATTTCCAAAATATATAAATTCAATTTAACTCAATTAATGCAGTATGTAATACATACATATAAAATGGTATTAATAAGGATTAAATCAATTGAATTGAAATTATGGAAAAAAAGAAATATTCATTTTATTATTAATAGAAATAAAACTTATTATATAATGTAGTGACTTAATGAGTACTAATATAAAATATCTACTTTGAAGTAGATAGATGGAGCATTGGAAGGTGGATAAATAAGCTCGAAAGCACAACAATCACCAACTTTCAAGTTGATACGACAGAGAAAATCATTTAATCCAATGCAAAGTGAAACAGCAGATGACTCCTTAAGCAACTCAACGTGCAACTCAGCAAGACCATAATTGAGAATTGCATGCCTTTCATTAACTATATCAGTGTCGTGAATATGATTATTCCAAAAATCCATTGGAATAGGCTGAAATCCAAACAAATAATATACATATATTAGTAATAATATAATCTAATCATATGTAATAATGATTTTAAAACACAGTATTGTAAAAATCAAACTCACCAAGTATGTATTGTCATAATGAATTTGGAGAATCGTGAATTCAAATGTCGGAAAGGATGGGTATTCATAATCTAAATCAATCTCATCATAATAGGATATATTCTAAACCAATAATGGAGAAAATACAAACATCAAACATCAAGCCTCCACGGTATGTAAGAACAACTCATTCAAGAACTTCAATGTCATTATGTTGGATAAATAGTTTGAAACCCGTGGTAAAACAAACGATGCCACCGATTTCTGACATCTGGACTTGCCATGAATATCCACGCCAATTCCGCAAGTCAAAAAACACGGGGATTGCGTTCTCAATAAAGGCACTAAAAGTGTTTGGAAGAGGCTACAAATTAATAAATATATTTTAGTGAGATAAATCAAGTTTAATTCCCAACAAATTTAATATTAACTATAGTTAACCTAAAAAAACAAAAATACACACGATTTGTATTTAAACAGTTAACACGATGTTGTAAAACAGAAATTAAAAACTAATTCAAAAAAGATACCATCAAAATCAAAGTAAACAAACCATATTATCTTCACCGGATGTAATCCAAATCCGCTTATTGATAGCATGTTCAGGTTGTTAAATGAAATCCATAGGAGATATAACTTAAAAATTGATTTTGAACAATAACGAAGTGTTTTGATTGAGTCGTGACATTCATATATATATATATATATATATATATATATATATAGATAGATAGATAACCATGAGCATGGTTATGTTAATCATCAACTAATATGGAATAACAAATATATTATTATATTTACCCTACACAATTTTGTTTTTTTAAATATTTTATTACCTAATTTTGTCCGTGATTATTATACAATATCAATAATTAAATAATTAATATTTTTGGTAAATATTTTATTACCTGATACATCGGCTCGTAATTAATTTTTTTCGTGATTATTCTATTTATACCTAATTTTATTACCTTGCTGATCCATCGGCTCGTAATTAAAGGATTACTAAACTAAAACCCATGAATGAGGATGGCATGCCTTTATTAACATATTCACACGCCAGTAGAAATTAAATAATGTTCGATTGACTTTCATTCACTTACCAAGAATATTCCCCCATGAATATTTAGAAATAAAACTACAGCTTTCGAACTTGAATCAGAAAATTCACCACATTTCATTCAATTGTTTGACCACATATTTTCTAACAAAAATTACATTGTTTGACAACAGCTTTCGAAATAAAATTCAACTGTGTTCCAAGTTTATTGATTTCTAAATATTATTAGTTAGGAAACCTATTCCAACCTATTTATATAGGAAACCCATTCCGTGCATGCACAAATCTGCTTATTTATTTATATAGGAATA
The DNA here is from genome assembly GCA_014905375.1 of Phtheirospermum japonicum. Lineage (NCBI taxonomy): Eukaryota > Viridiplantae > Streptophyta > Magnoliopsida > Lamiales > Orobanchaceae > Phtheirospermum > Phtheirospermum japonicum. Next base: position 818,671 of record BMAC01000597.1, on the reverse strand, counting down.
GTTCAGAATAAGCAGATCAAATCTAAAAAAAAGAAACAGAGAAAATAAAATAAAAATGGACAAAAAGTATAAAAAAACTTGAATCAAAATTCAATTTACAAAATTGAAGCAAATATTGATTCAACACCCAAAACCACTTCGGTTTTTGGCACCACCACGTCACAGTTGTGCTCACCCAGCCGAGCGGGCACCATAACTAGAGCTGCAAACGAGTCGAGCGGCTCACGAGCGCTCGCGAGCAGCTCGAGTCAAAGCTTGAGTCGAGATCGGTCAAACCAGAGCTCGAGTCGAGCTCAAGCAGCTCGAGCTCACAAACGAGTCGAGATCGAGCCAGTCACTAATGAGCTCGCGAGCTCGATGAGCTGCTCGATTATGTGTGAATTTATTAAAATACCCTTATTTAAGAGTATTAATTACAAAAATACCGTAACTTTATTAGATTTAAAATAAAAAAAAATCGAGCCGAGCTCGAGCTTTTGTCGAGCCGAGGATTATCGAGTCGATCTCAAGTCGAGCTCGAGCATACTCATTTCTTTGTCGAGTCGAGCTCGAGCAGCAAAGATAAAAAAAAACAGTCAATCCGGATCGAAATCGTAAATGCTCAACTCAACTCGGTTCGTTTGCAGCCCTAACCATAACTGCATAGATCTATATACACGGACAAATTAAGAAATTAACACGGACAGATCTGGAAAAAAAAAGATTTTCATTTCAAAATAAAAATTTCAAAAAAATGAAATTTTCAAGCATGCAGGTTTAAAATTAGAAACTGCCTTAGCTTCATACCCTGCCCCCGAGAAAAATAATGGGAAGAACCTAAAAATCATTGTAGGTTTCACAAATTTGAACTCATCTGATTTGCATATCTATTCAAATAGATAAATATAGATCGGAATACCTATTAAAAAAATAAAACAACAAAACCTAAAAATACCAATGCAATATATTCTACAAAACCTAAGAGTCGATATTGCTTATACCAATGAGATTAGATAAGCACTGAAATATAACTGAGTATAAGGTTTTATAATTCTGTAGATGATTACTCGTGTTCAAGATTCTTAAATAGAAGGTTTTATTCAAAATTCCTCAAAATACACTATCAGTATAATAGCCAAATTGATGATTAAGCCAAAAAAGGGTGCATTTTGGCCACTAATGGAAGTCACAATTATCTAACCAATTTCGGTCTCATTCCCACTAACAACAGTTGGTTATGTATCCTAAAATTACATCAACACCAAACTTAAAATTTTAGAAAATTTCAAATAATTAAAGAAAAAGGAAAAAATGTTTGACGGACCTTTGAGATATCCTCATTGTCATCATTTTATCCTCTCCAATTTTCATTTCGTTCATTTCTTTGGGAAGCTCGTGCACATCCGATGTGCTTGAAACGACTCCAATGGGGTTAGAAGATTCCTTTCTACCTCCAGAGCTCTCAAACCACTATTTGCTGACGTGTCGTCATCACTGTGATCTATTTCTTGCTCCACATTAATCCGTTTAATACATAAGTCCCCACCATGAAAACAAATAATAAGATCGAAACTTGAAATAAAAAATCAAATTCCATCCCAACAACAAAATGCGGCCGTAGAAATATATATGACATGAGGCAGCAAAATATAAATTTACAAGGCCTGAATGTGAAAAATCAAATAATTCCAAACAACCATAATAGCATGTTTAGGAACAACCCTCGAACAAATTACATAAAGTACGTTTTTTTTAGAATATATCCTCATTCTACTGGTTTTTATTGATTTTTTTTTTTAAAAATGAAAATCCACTTATTCAAAAGTCATACATTTCAATGGTGAGTCCCATGATTGTTAATATTATGGTCATCTATTTCAAAAGCCTGAACAAAAATTCATTAATAGAACACATTGTGAAACCTCTTGATCTAAAATGCAATTGTGGCAATTGGTTCCTCGAACTGAAGAGAACTTGTGCAAGAAATAAGAAACTAAAAGTTTGATCAATTACCGTATATTATTTTAGATCAGAAAGTGCCAATTGATGTATAGAAAATGATTATTACTTGAAGAAATTGCCAGATTGCAGAGGCTCTCATCTTCGGTTTTCAACAAAAACCTAACTCTCCCTCTTCGCATAAAATCCCACGGATATGCCTTCTCAATCAATCCCTCTTCGCACCACCACGACACAGTTGTGCTCACCCAGACGAGCGGTCACCATAACTGCATAGATTTATATACATGGACAGATCAAGAAATTAACAGGGACAGATCTGGAAAAAAAAGTTTTTCATTTCAACCAAACTTTTTTAACTCTTCCTGCAGTAGAAAATGAAAACTTTGAATATCCAAATTACAAAAAAAAAATCATCATAATAGCAAAGCAAAGGAAATTATAATTTCATATAACTCTGGAAATTAAGGCGGACAAATCCAAAAATAAAGCAAAAATACAAAAATTTATTAATTCAACTCGATTCTACATTAAAATATTTGTTTATGCAGACAGATCTGAAAAAATATAAACAAAATCCTAATCCACCAGATCCGAAAAAAACCAGATACCTTCTTGGCAGGATTTTTGGGTACCTTTATTCACGATTTGGATTACTCAAGGTTTTGCATTTGATTTGAAGTCCCTTTCTTGATATCTTCACTGCAAAATTGAACTCATGCTCTTCCTAAAAAATTACTAATTATTGATAGAGATTGGTAGAAATTGGTTTAAGAGAAATTTTTGATTTACAAAAAATATCATATCAAAACGGGATAATGGTTCGTGAATGAGGGAGAGGAATTTTGTAACACCAGAAATGAAGGAGAGAGATTTCTCTTTAATGCGAAATGAATAATAAAATTCGAAGGAGAGGTTATAAAGTGGATCAGAGGACGGATGGTGTATAAATTGACACGTGATTTTAGGGAGTAAAAATAGAAATAATACATGGGCGGGAAAACCCACTATTTTTCATGAATTGTTTCTCTCTCCTGTACAACTCACCTTTTATATATACATATAGATATAGATATAGATTTTTGGCTTTGGGAGCTTGGACCGAGCCTTTCCGTTGGTTTTTCGAAATATTTAATTTGAGTTTTGTAGAATGGGCTTCGAAATTCTGTCACAAATACTGATCAACAAATTAGTGTGTGTGTGTGGTAAATCAAGGCAGGGCAATGATATTACCCAAACCTGATCCGTTTGCAGGGGGCAGACTCGGCCCGAAGGCCTCTGGGCGGGGTGGGTCATCATTGTCATCTCTATGTCCATATGTAGACACATATTGCCTTTCACAAAACTATGCATCTATTCTATGTGGTATATAAAGTACATCGTTGGTGCACTACTACTCCCTATATCTATCACAAATTATAAATTTTCATATTTCATTCTATTTGTCAAAGTTTTCAAAAAGAACTATCGTTACTTTTTTACTTTTCTAATAATAATTAAATATTATTTTACAAATTTTACCTATCTTTATTATTTTATAATTTTAATAATTTAAAAAAAATAATACTATAATCATTTAATACCTATAATTATAACTCCAACCATCTTTTTTATTTTTAATATACGTGAAATGATTACTTACACAATTACAATAAATAGAATGAGACGGTAGGAGTATTGAAAATACTATTAACTAGTGTAGACACCCGCGATTACGCGGGCATTAATAAGAAAATCATAAAACTATAATATTTATTTTAAAAATAATTTCAAAAGGTAGACATTAAATACAAAGTGAAAAAATAATGTTCCCTTTGAATTTTGAAAACCTACTTTATACACGATATTATTAATATGCAGATACCGAGAAATAATTTATCAAGTTCAAAAGCTGAATTATTATTCACTTTAAATTTTGAGAAAAACTTATTGTATACCACATTTACTATTTTATTTTATATTTTACATTGAAACAAATAATTTTGAACCATTTACGTCTCTCGATTCTCAATAAGTTCAAATGCTCAATTAGACAAAATTTGTTAAAATTTGTTCATGTCTATACACCAAACCAACATGTTTATTGAAATGAAAATGACTCTATTTTTCAAACAAAGAGAAATAGATAATTTATACAAGATATTATAAACGTTTCACACACACACAAACATATATATATATATATATATATATATATATATATATATATATATATATATATATATATATATATATATAATTGTTTATATGTATATTGGATACTATAATATTTATAAGATTGCATAAGATTGTCTGAAATAATATATATAATATAATAATATATCTGGTAACATAATTAAATAATTTTTCCATTTACAATTCAATTACAAACAAAATTTGTGAGAGTTCTGTTCTTATGATTCAAACTTTTTGGTTGCCTACTTATGAAAATGTGTCAAAGATTCAAAAGCTTGCCCGCAAGAGAACGGGGTCGCGCGTAGGTTGGCAAATTGACTCGAGTCGTCTCTCGAGGAACATACAATCGGAATTCTTAAATAGTTTTGTTCAATTTCAGATAACACACACAAATGGGGGGGGGGGGGGGGGGGGGGTTGATGAGGTTTATTAACTACGAATTTAAAGAACTAAACTAGATTAATTAACTAAGCTAAAATAAATTATCTAATTAATAAAATAAACTTAAACAATAAATAACTAATTCAATAACTAAGAAGTAATTCAGAATCAGCAATTTAAACTAAACATTCAAGTGAAAAACTGCTAACTGTTGTAACCCTTAGCGCTAACTGTTGCTGCTTGCAACCGTTAGCACTAACGGTTACTGCTAACTGTTGGTCGAACCGTTAACAGTAACAGTTAACACTAACTGTTGGTAGGAACTCAACGTAAACTGCATGCATAAACTGATCTCCAACAAACGAAATATTAACCGACTAACAATAAGCATGTAAGACTGAAATAAACTAAGATCAATTAACTAAATAGTTCAGCAAATCCAAAACGAAGCAACAATACGAACATAAACGAACCAATATTCTAAACGTTAAAGACTAATGATTAAAAACTAAGAGAATTGAATAAACGTTCAAAGTACTCGTTTAAGCTACTGGAAATCGAAAGATCTTCGGCTATTGCCGAAGAGAGGACGCAGCGAACAGGACTCCAATGGATGAATCGACGTTGAATGGCTCGAGAACTCGTAGTCGTCGATTCTTCGTCGCTCCTTGATCGTCGCGTCTTGTTATTGTTGTCCGTCTTGAAACCCTCGGATTATGACTCTGAAGTTAGGGTTAGAAGGCGTACATGCAGACCTAGCTGCTCGAAATTCGGATTAAAAGAGGTATTTATAGGGTTTTCTGTGATCTGGGCCGAAAAGCCTGTCTGCTGCATTCTGGGCCCCGCTCAAAATTTAGGCTATTTCTCAACTCGTAAACCGTAAAACCGGCTCGTCGCTCAAACCACTTTAAACAATTGAAGCTTATAACACGCTTCTTACACAACTCTTGCCTTCTAAATAATAGGCTTCATAAGACAATTAAAAATAAAACACAAGCCTTAATTAGCGTGTAGGCATTGACTAACACAAATTCAACTAGACTCACCATCCTTCTTTTTTTTTTCTTTTTCCCCTTTTATTATTTTTTTATGGGGTATTTTTTTTTTCTTTTTTTTTTAGATGGTGGTCCTTACTAACAAATTCCTAATAAAAATCCCAAAACTCTAATAACCAATAAAAATAACGAACTCCCACCCCACGCTTTTAATGGGTTGTAGGGGTCGACTAAAAAACACTCATGGCTATAGGCATGGATACTTTGGCTATGATTGGCTCATTCAGAATTTTTAGTGGCTAAAATATATGGATATGGCCGGAAATAGGGTTTTTTCTGTGCCTTAACCTCATTTTCAAAGTCAACTACACACAGCGGTTTCAAAGAGATATCAAGACTGAAACTTATTCAAATACATGCAAAGATGATAAACACTCAGGCTACTCACAGGCTTTTTGCATGAAAAAGTTTTGAATTGACGCTGTATTTTTAAGATTTTGTGAAATCAATTGCGTCCAAGTACCATTTTACAATATATAAATATAGTTTTGAGAAGTTTATGCACTTATGCACGCTCAAAGACAAAAACGTCAAATCAGACATAGTTAACTTTGACAGGCAAGCCATACAAATAAAATTCAGCGCAGAAGTAATTAATTAATCACAAATAATCACGTTCAAATAATTTCAAGTGAAAAATTACGAATTCAAACATGTAATAGTAATAAGAATATTAAATCATTCGACCTCACCCCCTCTCTAGAAAAATGTGGCAAACTCCCGATTGCCATAAATAGAAATAAAGTAAGGAGAGGTAAAGAAAACGTCCCTGAATAAGTAATTGGGTCGAGTCGCGTCACTTTGAATTCGTACATCAGCTCGCCGTGTTAGACCGTCGTGATTTTGAACAAAACACAAGAAAATAAAGAAAAACATATCGAACAAAGAGACAACATAAAATAACAAAAGAGTCAAACATAATGTAAAATAAGCAAAAACATAAAATAGGAAACACAGCCGCAAATCAAACGTTTGGAGTCAAATGGTCATGTGGACCCTGAAAAGGCATAAAATCCATCGGATCGGCAGGTGGTGCTGGTACTTGACCGTTCTGCCCATCTAATCGAAACTGCGCAAACTCGGTTGTCAGCGAAGTCAGCATGCTCCCGTGAGCTTCGACGCTCGTGTRCAACTGACCCATCCTCTCATGGACCTCTCTAGCCTGCTCCAAACCCAATCGCGCGTCTGCCCTACCGGACTCAATATCATACTCTATGCTCGTGAGTCTATCCTAAACATTATCCCTAAACTCCCGAAACTCACTCAAAAAGGCAGTGAAGTAAGGCGGCACTGCAGCATGTGCTCCGCTAGTATCCCCATAAAATCGCTCAGGAGGGGGCTCGGTCGTCTGCTCGACAACTTGAGTCACCTCGTGACTCCGGCTTCTCCCCCCATCCTGGCTCGCAACAATCTCAGTCCCCGCAGTCGCCTCGTCATCAGTCTCCTCGTCGTCAACGAGTACAGTAAATCGCTGCCGTACTCCCTTCCGCTGCCCTAGCGGTCGGTACACTCTCCACGCCAACTCGAGAGGTTGCGGATCGTGCCTAACATCGTCGTGGCTTGGTTCAGCCCCGCAGAACTCAGCGAGCTTCGAGATAAATAAACCATGGATCATAGGGGCCGCCCGCTCATCTCCCATCTTCCAGACATTCCTTATACTCCGGATCATCAAAGGAAGAACCTGTACAGTTAAACCCCGAGTCATGCACCAGAGAGCATACAACTCGTCCTTGTTGATTATCGTCGGCTCCTCCTTTCCAATGACGCATCGAGTCAGGAATCGATAAGCTGCGTAAAGAGCGTTGTCCGTAACCATCAAAAGGGGGTATTGAGATCTCCCCGCGTAGACCTCCCCAGTAATCTCCTCCCAAAACGCAACTTCTTCGTAGCGGTGATCTCGCCCACGGAGTGTCGTGCGACCATTGAAATTGAGGTAGCCCTCAATCTCTCCCCCATCCATAGAATACTCCACCCCATGAAAACGAAAGTATAAAGTTTGATTGGTCGAGATCTCGAAGGTGGTGTAAAATTCAAGCATCAATCGTTCGTAGGCTGGGGATCTCAAACGTGCCCAATGGATGCACTCTAGGTTCTTAATGTAGCCTACGAATCTCTCGACGAAACGATTCCCTTCAACCGCCTGATCCATCCAATAATCTATGTCTATATAAACTGGAATTATGATCAATCGACCTAGCAAAGAATGGTAAAGGTCGGCTTCGTCTTCGTAAACCGGAAAAGGGGCTCCAATTTCGTGGTCTAAGTTACGACGTGGGGGTGACTCCATTTTAAATCAAAAACAAGTGGTAACCAGAAAAGGGGCTCCAATAAAACAGAGATTTTCGCTGCAGAAACCTAAGGGTTGGTCCTAACGGTTAGAGCAACCGTTAACCTTAACGGTTACTGCTAACAGTTGCTGCAACCTTTAACCTTAATGGTTACTGCTAACGGTTGCTGCAACCGTTACTGCAACCGTTAGCTTTTCGTCGAACACCTTGTGCGCACATTAAAAACGAACAACGCACAGCCCAGAAAATCAAACACAAAACAACCCAAACCATTCACTCTGCAATCTAATCGCACCAGCAACCAAGAAGTGAAAAAGATAATCCGCACTTACCCCTGAAGATACTAGATCGAAATCGGCTTCGGGTGGAGTTCGCCGCCGTCAGAAATCGCCATCTCTTTTGTTGTTGAAGTTATCTGGGTGCGCGATATGTGTTAACGGTTGGGCGCGACAGAAAATTGCTAAGGGTTGCTGGGGTGTAGTTAACGTTTGGGCAGAGAAAACGAAAATAAGGAAGTGAAAACCTAAGGGTTGGATATATACAACAAGTTCGGGCCGGGCTGTAAAAGTACTAACGGTTGCACCTAAGGGTTAGGGCAACCGTTAGCTACCAACCGTTAGCTGGGCAGGACTGGAAAAGCACCTAACGGTTGCACCTAAGGGTTAGGGCAACCGTTAGCTACCAACCGTTAGCTGGGCAGAACTGTAAAAGTACCTAACGGTTGCTCCTAAGGTTTAGGGCAACCGTTAGCTACCAACCGTTAGCTGGGCAGGACAGTCGCGAGAATAAAGTCGTGCGGAAAAATAAAACAGTTAAACATACGCACAACAGAAAATAAGTAAATATATTATTAATAATTCGCGAGCCGTGAACAACGAAAATTAAATAAAGCGAAAACACAAACGAGAATTAATATAGAAAGCTGAAAACAAAATAGGATTAAATCCTAATTACTCGACTAGAATTGAAATTGCAACTACGGCTCGCTAGACTTAGGCAAGTTCTAAGGTTCAAGTGCCAGAATCATAAATTCGCTCTTCAAGTTCGGCAATCTTGTCGGAGGCACCCTTCAGCTCTTGCTTCTAAATCTCTTGCTTTAGGATGAGGTTGCCACTTATCTCTCGAAGTCGACGAACCTCCTCTTCCTCATTTAACAAGCGCTGCCGGAGGTTATGCGCCTCACGCATGAGCTCTATCCCTTCACGGAAGAAAAACGAGCAGTACTCTTGTTCTTTGGCTAATTTCTCCCTCGTTTCCTCGAGTTCTCTCTCCAAACCGTCAATATCGCCYTGCAAAGAAGCAATAGTTGTGAGAGAGTGTCWCAAKTCGGTGAACAAGGACTYCSCCTCTTCGCGAGCTTTGAATAGCGCAGCTCGAAGGCTTCGCACGATGGTTGCACGTAGACGGTGAGCCATAGTTGAAGGAAGGGTGTTTACTARGGCAAAGGGTTTTGAAAGGTGCTTCAAGGAGTTGTGAAGTATTGGACYTAGGRGAACGTWTATTTATAGGTGTTTTTGGCTTAAGGTTAAAGAATCCTGATTCCTCTTGTAATKAATGATTTAAGGTAGCTTAATTAAACTTACCCTTTTAGATATTAAAAGAAGGAAACCGAATATACTCAAAAATACGCCCAGAAATAAGCCAAATCAGAACTTACCTTTTAATGATTTCCGAATTTTCACGCTGAAACATTCCTTTTCTGCAAAATCTGGGCTGTTAACGGTTGGTCCTTACGGTTGGTGCAACCGTTAGCACTAACGGTTGGTACAACCGTTAGGACTAAGGGTTGGTGCAACCGTTAGCAGCAACCATTAGTCGTACACTGTTGTCAAAAAATTTTAGAATTTCAAAATTTTCTACACGATCTAACAGCGGATTGGCGCATATTTTGCAATTTTCAAAACTTACAACAAACCAAAACAGAAAGAAAATAAAGGTAAAATAAAAGAGTACAATGCGTAATAATTGTCGTGATGCGAGAAATTGAAAATAAAAGTAGCCTCGTACGAAAAAAAAATAACACGCTCGCAATAATTATAAATTTGAGCTTAATTGCATACGATCATAAATAAAAACTTGCGATTAATTAAAATTCGAACAAAATGACCCCCACCCTCCCAAAACAGAAATTAACTAAAATTAGCTAATCATCTTGCGATTTTTTGGAATTATTTGAACTCGAGCTCTCGGAGGAYCCCTCGGGTTCGTTTGGTGGCATATGCTCCGGGAATACAGGTAGACCAACTTTGTAAATAATTTTTCTAAGCCTCTCGATCTCCTGTAGAAGGTTATGAGCTCTTAGCTGTTCAGCTTTCCATAAGTCTTCGCATCTATTAGCCTTCCAGTCAGATCTCAATTTTTCAAATATGAGATCTCGATTTTCCATCTTCAACTTCTTCAATTCTTCCCTTGCGTCCTCCAAACTCTTCATCGTCTTATCATACTCGTCACGTTCGACAAATGCCTCCATGGTGTAGGCGAGAAAAAGAAAAGAGAGCTTGGAAGAAAAATTGTGTATGGTTGAAGCTAAGAAGTGAGTGAAATATGGGTTTCAAAGGGGTGTCAAATATATAGAGGCATGGTAATCCTAATAGTAGGAATCCTAAAAACTCAGGATTAATATAAAAAAGGTAAGAATTAAAACTTTTCCTTAATTAACTCAAGACTCCCTTATAAGAATTAAATCTAGACTCCTATGGTTTAATTTCGCCCAAAACCTCATTAAAAAGGAACTTACTTACCTGGAAAAAAAGTTACCAAATAAAATCAGCTCCCAATTACGCGTCTGGGTTGCTAACGGTTTCACCTAACGGTTAGGATAACCGTTAGCACTAACCGTTAGTGATCTGAAATTCTGTTCTAGCGGTGAATTGTGCAGCAACCATTAGGGCTAACGGTTNTAAACTTACCCTTTTAGATATTAAAAGAAGGAAACCGAATATACTCAAAAATACGCCCAGAAATAAGCCAAATCAGAACTTACCTTTTAATGATTTCCGAATTTTCACGCTGAAACATTCCTTTTCTGCAAAATCTGGGCTGTTAACGGTTGGTCCTTACGGTTGGTGCAACCGTTAGCACTAACGGTTGGTACAACCGTTATCACTAAGGGTTGGTGCAACCATTAGCTGTACACTGTTGTCAAAAATTTTAGAATTTCGAAATTTTCTGCACGATCTAATAGCGGATTGGCGCATATTTTGCAATCTTCAAAACTTACGACAAATCAAAACAGAAAGAAAATAAAGGTAAAATAAAAGAGTACAGTGCGTAATAATTGTCGTGATGCGAAAAATTGAAAATAAAAGTAGCTTCGTACGAAAAAAATAACACGTTCGCAATAATTATAAATTTGAGCTTAACTGCATACGATCATAAATAAAAACTTGCGATTAATTAAAACTCGAACAAAATGACCCCCACCCTCCCAAAACAGAAATTAACTAAAATTAGCTAATCATCTCGCGATTTCTTGGAATTATTTGAACTCGAGCTCTCGGAGGACCCCTCGGGTTCATTTGGTGGCATATGCTCCGGGAATACAGGTAGACCAACTTTGTAAATAATTTTTCTAAGACTCTCGATCTCCTGTAGAAGGTTATGAGCTCTTAGCTGTTCAACTTTCCATAAGTCTTCGCATCTATTGGCTTTCCAGTCAGATCTCAGTTTTTCAAATATGAGATCTCGATTTTCCATCTTCAACTTCTTCAATTCTTCCCTTGCGTCCTCCAAACTCTTCGTCGTCTTATCATACCCGTCACGTTCGACAAATGCCTCCATGGTGTAGGCGAGAAAAAGAAAAGAGAGCTTGGAAGAAAAATTGTGTATGGTTGAAGCTAAGAAGTGAGTGAAATATGGGTTTCAAAGGGGTGTCAAATATATAGAGGCATGGTAATCCTAATAGTAGGAATCCTAAAAACTCAGGATTAATATAAAAAAGGTAAGAATTAAAACTTTTCCTTAATTAACTCAAGACTCCCTTATAAGAATTAAATCTAGACTCCTATGGTTTAATTTCGCCCAAAACCTCATTAAAAAGGAACTTACTTACCTGGAAAAAAAGTTACCAAATAAAATCAGCTCCCAATTACGCGTCTGGGTTGCTAACGGTTTCACCTAACGGTTAGGATAACCGTTAGCACTAACCGTTAGTGATCTGAAATTCTGTTCTAGCGGTGAATTGTGCAGCAACCATTAGGGCTAACGGTTGCACCTAACGGTTAGGGAAACCGTTAGTGGCAACCGTTAGGTTCACAGATTCAGTTTAAATTGAGAATTCTGCACACTAACACCCGATTAAACGCACACGAAAATCTTCATAACAAAATCATAAAGGAAATAAAATAAAATAAAATAAAATGAAATAAAATAAAAATTAAAATTAAAAATTTACTAACGCTTGGGTTGCCTCCCAAGAAGCGCGAATTTTTACGTCGCTTGCTCGACGCAGTTCCAGAGTTTAATTCTCAGTAGATGGCGGATCATGGAGTTCCACCACTTCACGATCCTTATTCAGCATCATCCCTTCACGGTAAAGCTTCACTCGATGGCCATTAACTTTGAAAGTTGTATCGTTCTTGTCATCGTAAAGAGTGACAGCTCCAAATTCGTTTATTTCCTTGATCATGAATGGCCCGCTCCATCTTGACTTCAACTTTCCTGGAAACAGTTTTAATCGTGAGTTATAAAGTAAAGCTAACTTACCCACTTCCAAGTTTTTATCAACGATGTGGCGATCGTGACGCTTTTTCTTGGCAAGTTTCTGTTTCCAAGAACAGTCATACGCCTCGTTTCGCATTTCTTCAAGATGAGTAAGTTCCAGTTTCCGATATTCCCCAGCTCCCTTATGGTCCATATTGAGCTTTCGAATTGCCCAACTTGCTCTATGTTCCATTTCCACCGGCAAATGACGTGCTTTCCCATAAACGAGTTGAAAAGGGGTCAAATCGAGCACTGTTTTGTAAGCAGTTCTGTATGCCCATAACGCATCCACCACTTTCGTGGCCCAATCCTTCCTATTCGGGCTAACTGTCTTCTCGAGAATGCTCTTCAATTGGCGGTTGCTAGTTTCAACTTGATCGGAAGTTTGAGGATGGTAGGGGGTAGCTATTTTGTGTCGTACGGCGCACTTGTTCATCAATCTTTCAAATGCTCTGTTACAGAAATGACTCCCTCCGTCACTTATTATTGTTCTAGGGACACCAAACCTGCTGAATATATTCTCTTTCAGGAATTTCAAAACGACGTCAGCATTAGCCTTGCGTGTTGGTATAGCTTCCACCCATTTGGACACATAGTCAATGCCCACCAGGATGTACTCAAAATCTCCGCTCTGTGGGAATGGTCCCATAAAGTCAATTCCCCACACGTCGAAAATCTCGACTACTTGATTTGGCACGAGAGGCATCTCATCTTTTTTCCCTATATTCCCTGTTCTTTGGCAATCATCACAGTTCCTGCAATAATCATAAACATCAGCGAATAGAGTTGGCCAATAAAAACCTGCCAAAAGGATTTTAAACGCAGTCTTTTGTGCCCCAAAATGACCGCCAAGATTGTGGCAAAATTGCAAAATGCTTGTCATCTCGTCATCAGGGACACAGCGCCTATTTAGTCCGTCCTTGCACCTCTTGAATACGAAGGGTTCATCCCAGAAATAACTCCTGCATTTATGCAAAAACCTTTTTCTCTCTTGGTAGTTCAAATTATCAGGTACAATACCACAAGCAAGATAACTCACGATATCAGCATACCAAGGAGTGATAGAAGCATTAAGAACATAAGCATTTTCATAAGGAAACAAATCGTCAATCATGCATTTCTCATTATTTTCAGTTACCATCCTAGACAAATGATCAGCTACCACATTTTCACAACCACGTCTATCTTTAATTTCTACGTCAAGCTCTTGCAATAATAAAATCCAACGAATCAAACGTGGTTTACTTTGTGGCTTAGCAAATAAATGGCGTAGAGCATCATGATCAGTATGCACAATGACTTTAGCCCCTACAATGTAAGATCGAAATTTATCTAATGAGAATACGACTGCTAACAATTCCTTCTCAGTAGTTGTGTATTTGCGTTGAGCATCATTTAGCATATAACTAGCATAATAAATAACCCTAAGCAACTTCTCTACACGTTGTCCTAGAACAGACCCTACTGCTTCGTTAGACGCATCACACATTATTTCAAATGGTAGAGTCCAATCAGGGGCAACGACAACCGGTGCAGACGTAAGTTTCTCCTTAAGAGTTTCGAATGCATTCATACAAGTTTCATCAAACACAAATGGAGTATCTTGAGACAACAATTTACAAAGTGGGCGACTAATTTTTGAAAAATCTTGAATAAATCGCCTATAAAATCCAGCATGCCCAAGAAAACTCCGGACTCCCTTAATGTCACGAGGGGGAGGAAGAGTTTCAATAACGTCAATTTTTGCCTTATCTACCTCCAATCCTTTACTAGAAACAATGTGCCCTAGTACAGTACCGTTCTTAACCATAAAATGGGATTTCTCCCAACTCAATGTAAGACTCTTCTCAATGCAACGCTTTAAAACTTTAGACAAGTTAGCAAGACAACTTTCAAATGAATCACCAAAAATAGAAAAATCATCCATAAATACTTCCAGAAAGTCATCAATAAAATCAGTGAAGATGGAAAGCATACACCTTTGAAAGGTTGCTGGAGCATTGCACAGACCAAACGGCATTCTCCGGAATGCAAAAGTGCCAAAGGGACACGTAAAGGTATTCTTGCTTTGATCTTCCGGGGATATGGCCACTTGATAGTAACCAGAAAGACCATCCAAGAAACAGTAAAATTCGTGTCCGGCCAGTTTTTCCAGCAGTTGGTCAATAAATGGTAATGGGAAGTGGTCCTTCCTTGTTGCAGCGTTCAACTTCCTATAATCAATGCACATTCGCCATCCCGTGGTCAGCCTGGTTGGGAAGATTTCGCCTTTCTCGTTTTCGATTATGGTGATGCCGCCCTTTTTGGGTACCACATGAATCGGGCTCACCCATTTGCTATCGGAGACTGCATAAATGATCCCTTCCTCCTTCAACTTAAAAATCTCTTTCTTGACCACTTCATACAATGTTGGCGTTAATCTTCGCTTACTGTCTCGTACTGGTCTTGCATCGGGTTCTAACTCAATTCGGTGCATGCACGTAATGGGGCTTATCCCTTTGATGTCGCTGATGCTCCATCCTATTGCTTCTTTGTAGGTGCTCAGTACTGCAGTCAGTTCTCTTTCCTCATGCTCCGTTAATGCTGAGTAAATTATGACGGGTTTTGTTTCGTTGGGTTCGAGAAAAACGTACTTCAAATGGTTCGGCAATGGCTTTAGCTCTGCTTTCGGCTCAAGCGCAGGTGAAGATTTTACTATTTCACATAACTCTTCATCAAAATCCTCAAGCCCTTCATAGTCTTCCGTGATTTCGTTCAAGTCTATATCCAACATTTCTGCCACCCTACTTAAAAAATCTGAGTCGTCCTCGACGCTTGATTCATCCAGCACAGTGATTCCCTTGAGTTCATGAATGCAAGATGCAATATGATCAATAAATGAAAAATCTTCTTGCATCATTGGTGAAGGAGTATTGTGGATATCTCTAATCGAGAATGTGACTGTCTCTCCCAAAACAGATAAGGTCATTCTCCCTTTGTGTACGTCGATCAGTGTATGGGAAGTGGACATGAATGGTCTGCCCAGCAAGATGGTGTGCTCCGTGCCTTCCTTCGGAACTTCGCCGACATCGAGTACAACAAAGTTAACTGGAATTACCAATTCACCAACTTGGACCAAAACATCTTCAACTATGCCAAGTGGTTGTCGTATTGATCAGTCCGCCAATTGTAATCGTATCGTCGTTGGCCTCATTGTTCCAAGGTCAAATTCCTTATATAGCGAGTATGGCCTCATTTGCCCGTTAGTTAAGGCTATAGTAATGCAAAAACTCCCAGGGTCTTTTTCTTTCTTCGGAAGTGGACCCTTGCATATGGCGCTCACTTCCTTGGTCAACTCGACTTTTTGTGCTGATTCCAATCGCCGCTCCCTTGCGGCCAATTCCTTGAAAAACTTCACGTAAGCGGGCATCGTTTTGATTACGTCCAAAAGAGGAAGATTAACATTGACGTTCTTCAGCAAATTGTAAAGCTCCATGAACTTTTTGTTCTCTTTGGCTGGGCGCAGATGACTCGGAAAAGGAACTTTGTCTCTTATAGGTGATGCCAACGGTTTTGGCTGCGGAGTCATAGACTTAGAGGAATCGTCATTTGTTACAGAAGTGGGAACTTGTTGATTCGGGGACTTCCCTTTTAATGAGCCAGGAATGTAAGGATTTGGTGACTTATGCATTTGGTCAACCGGTTTGGGATCATCATTCGTAGGTAGTCCCTCATTTGTGATATCAGTGTTCTCTTCCTCGAATCCATTATCTATCGTCTTTCCACTTCRTAAAATATGAACCGCGGAAGCCTGCTCGGGTTGGCTTGGTAACTTYCCTTTTTCATTGTCATGTTTAGCCATGAATGTTGCCATTTGACCCATCATCTTTTCTAAGTTCTTCACACTCTTAGATAGATTATACAAGACTTCGCCTTGCTTATTCACTTGCGTGGTCAGATTTGTCAGTCCATCCCTGTTCCTGATTATCTCGGTGACTTGGTTTTATTGCCAAATCAACAGCTGATCGTTTGGCTGTATAGGAGCAGATGTCGGCCCGGCTGGTGGTGATTTGCTCGGTGGAGTGTGCGTTGGTTTATTTTGTGCTGGGGCGAAATGTGGGTTTTCAGGGCCCCATTTAAAATACGGTTGAATTTCGTTGTGCATCGAACTTAGTAGATTGGCGGTGCTCGTAAGTTGGGACGTCTTGATAGTGGAGTTGGTTTTTGATGGCGTACGCTTCAGCGTCAGTATCTTCGTGATATCCCATTTTACATTACTCCACCGAATGCCCTTGCTCTCCACAATGGTTACATGCCTCGACGGTCTCGTTACTTGGTACCTCTGTTGCCTCATTGACTCTTATCTTTCGTGGTCGAGAGCTCATTTGCCTTGACTTTTCGCTCATTCTTTCAAATAGTTGCTTTGCAGCCGTCGCTGTCAAATCCCCAAAATCTCCTCCAGCAGCCACTTCTACGTTATTCTTATAAGAATCTAGAAGTCCCTCGTAGAAGAGTTAATTCACCATACCCGGAGAGTTGTGATGATGGGGGCAATCTTGTAATAAGGACTTGAAACGTTCCCACGCCTCATGAAACAGCTCCCCGTCTTGTTGGACAAAGTTGGCTATTTGTCTCCTTATGTGGCCCGTCGTCTGAGCTGAGTAGTACTGATTAATGAATTTGTCGCTCACCATGGGCCAATCAACTAGAGATCTCGGTTCCAGTGATAGTAGCCAAGACTTGGCTTTATCCTTCATGCAACTTGGAAAACACACCATTTGAAGGTCTTCGTGATGAAGTCCC
>BMAC01000597.1:784042-800627 GCA_014905375.1 Phtheirospermum japonicum | reverse complement strand
ATGATCTCTCAGAATGGTCGTCCGGGACGTGGTGGTAGCGATTGTCCCCTCTTCTTTGGCCTTCATTCTGATCTATTACGTTCCGTTGAACATTCTCCTCGTATGCTTGAGGCTGTACTGGTCCGTCGGGACGATTTAGCTCACTCCCGTTCCCATTTCTTTGTTGCACGGGTGGATGCCTTGGTGACTGGTTGTCCCTGCTGTTGTGTGACTGGTTTTCTAGCCGTAACATCGTTTCCGGAACAGGATCACAAATAAAATCAGTCGTGGCAGACGATTTCACTTGTGGGTGAGTGAGGTGGTCTCACTTGATTCGAACGATGAACGTTGTCGATGAATGGTGCAAGTTCGAGCCTAAGCGATCTACGACCTTGCATGAACTCACCAACAAAATCAAGCGTATCGACTAGAGAAAATAATTATACGAATAAACGACTAAAATAAAAAATAAAAATGAACAAACATATTTTTGAAAACCTTTGAATGTTCCCCGGCAACGGCGCCAAAATTTTGATTCAAGCTTTTTGGTTGCCTACTTATGAAAATGTGTCAAAGATTCAAAAGCTTGCCCGCAAGAGAACGGGGTCGCGCGTAGGTTGGCAAATTGACTCGAGTCGTCTCTCGAGGAACATACAATCGGAATTCTTAAATAGTTTTGTTCAATTTCAGATAACACACACAAATAGGGGGGGGGGGGGGGGGGGTTTGATGAGATTTATTAACTACGAATTTAAAGAACTAAACTAGATTAATTAACTAAGCTAAAATAAATTACCTAATTAATAAAATAAACTTAAACAATAAATAACTAATTCAATAACTAAGAAGTAATTCAGAATCAGCAATTTAAACTAAACATTCAAGTGAAAAACTGCTAACTGTTGCCAACCCTTAGCGTTAACTGTTGCTGCCTGCAACCGTTAGCACTAACGGTTACTGCTAACTGTTGGTCCAACCGTTAACAGTAACAGTTAACAGCAACAGTTAACACTAACTGTTGGTAGGAACTTAACGTAAACTGCATGCATAAACTGATCTCAACAAACGAAATATTAACTACTAACAATAAGCATGTAAGACTGGAAATAAACTAAGATCAATTAACTAAATAGTTCAGCAAATCAAAACGAAGCAACAATACGAACATAAACAAACCAATATTCTA
This sequence comes from Phtheirospermum japonicum, assembly GCA_014905375.1. Lineage (NCBI taxonomy): Eukaryota > Viridiplantae > Streptophyta > Magnoliopsida > Lamiales > Orobanchaceae > Phtheirospermum > Phtheirospermum japonicum. The sequence continues at coordinate 799,462 of BMAC01000597.1, read as the reverse complement.
AACGTTAAAGACTAATGATTAAAAACTAAAGAGAATTGAATAAACGTTCAAAGTACTCGTTTAAGCTACTGGAAATCGAAAGATCTTCGGCTATTCCGAAGAGAGGACGCAGGCGAACAGGACTCCAATGAATGAATCGACGTTGAATGGCTCGAGAACTCGTAGTCGTCGATTCTTCGTCGCTCCTTGATCGTCGCGTCTTGTTGTTGTTGTCCGTCTTGAAACCCTCGGATTATGACTCTGAATTTAGGGTTAGAAGGCGTACATGCAGACCTAGCTGCCCGAAATTCGGATTAAAAGAGGTATTTATAGGGTTTTCTGTGATCTGGGCCGAAAAAGCCTGTCTGCTGCATTCTGGGCCCCGCTAACGGTTGGTTGCTAACGGTTAGAGCAACCGTTAGTAGCAACCGTTAGCCTCTTTTCTGTCTTTCGGGCCTGTTACTAATGGTTAAGGCTAATRGTTGGTATTAAAGGTTGGTATAACCGTTAGGGGTAACCATTAACTCCACGAACTTGCTACTTTTCGCCGGAAAGCTCGATCTTCACCTCTCGATCATTGTACTTTATCCCTAATGCGTTGAACACTCCCGGGTACTTAGTGTAAAGTGAAAAACATCCAATAATCACTTATTTTGCATCAATTAGATCAAAACACGGTAAAATAAGTCGTAAATCTAAATATACGAAATTAAGCTCGAATGGTCCAACTTATACCAAAAATACTAATAAAAAGATACTAAAACGCTACTAAAAATAACCACAAAAGCATGTTAATCATCTTACTAATTATATATTTGGTTATATAATTAATTGTGTTTAATATATTTTTCTATTTATGTGTGTGTGTGTGTATAAACGTATATATATATATATATATATATATATATATATGAATACTATAATATTTATAAATAGAATGTCAAATTATAATGGAAATGTGATAATCAGTGTATGAGGTTTAGGCCAAAAATCTAAAAAATGTAGTATTTTAACACAAACCATTGCCAACTCAGCATGCGGAGCTATCAAGAGAAGACACATGTCATCTGAAGCAATGCTTAACTGTCACATAGATTGGGGTGTCAATAACATTAACAATTAGGGTGAATTATTATATATAATTAAGAGATTTAATTTTAGTAAAAGTTTATGATTACTAAAATCTATATATAATTAATGATAAATACCTATATAGAATAAAATTGGTTTAGAAAATTATCAGAAATCCTAATCGATAACCAAGTAGAACTTCGACATAAGAATATGACTATTAATTCAGGTGTTTTGTTATCCATCAATATTTGATAATTATATCAAGATGTTTATGTTTTAAAATTATTTCGCATGTTTTATAATATAATTTATGAATTTTACATACTTTTTTATTTATAAAATCTAAAAAGTGGTAGAACAATTATCATTGCTTAATGGTTGGGATTTATGTTTATATGTGTATTATTTAGATTTATGTTTGTATCTTTGTAAATTATGGGATTCGTAAGGCCTCAATTTAAATAATTGAGCAATTCGAATATTCATGTATATTGTGATTAATCTAAAGTTTAGTTTTTTTCTTTCAATTTCGGTTAATTAGTCTTTTATTTGTTTACGAAACTCTACAAATGTAAAATTAAATAAACTTATAAAATATTTAAAAAAAAACTAAGTAGAACGGAGATACTTATTTTTTAGCAGTTTATAATATCTTAAAAAGATTATTCTCACATCATATATTCTCTTTTTACAAAAATTTACCTAACAAATTAAAAGAGTTCATAAGCTCATAAGTATCTTATAAGATACTTAAGAGCTTATAAGCTCCTCCTGATATACTCAAGAGTAGCCGAATTTCAGACCTTTTTTTTTTTTTTTTTTAAATTTTCAATCATTCTTCTCTATATAAGTTCTACAGACACTAAAAAAATCAGAAAGCTGCAAACAGATTTTGGTCTTCTTCCCCAAATTAACAAACCACTATAACACCTTCTAACCATAAGAAATTGAGGTGAGTGACGGCCATTAGGTCCAAGGCACGCACCACCGCTTCACCTCCTCGTCTCTTTAATGTCGCGATGCGCTGGGCGGAGGAACATGGTGGCGTCGCAACAGGCCGTCACAGCCCTTACACCTGTAGAGGAACGTGGTGGCGTCGCAACCGGCCGTCACTTCTCATGCTCAAGTACCTCCTTATTTCCCGACGTCGTTTCGAGAGTTGTCACAAAGGAAAGCAGGCTCGTCATCGGGTGCACATCCACTCCTCATCACAGCTGCACTTGATCTGCAGCAACCCCTCCATCAGCTTCTAGTGCAAAGGTTGTAGCCTTTAAGTCTGGATAACTCAAAAAGGTAATGAACATTCTGATAAAACTTTAAGAGGAAAAAATGTCAATATTTTGTTTTTCGAAACAAAAGTAACCAAACAGAATATCAAAGCACTAAGAAGCCGTACAAAAAATCAAAGCAGCATGCATACGTGCACATAAAAGAAAACATCAATATAAGTTAAAACTAAGTTAGGCATACTAAATGAATGAAATATGCACAGCCGTCGGCACCTTGTTTGCCACCAGCACCAATATCTTATTGCATAAGAAAACAAACACTTGTATGCCGCCTTTGCAAATGAGAAGAAGATGAAGACCAGAGATATATTATAACAGATCCAAACACTAACATAATTAAGAAAAAAAAATCAAGTTATAAAATAGATGTACCAAATCATGAGAGTGAATCATGAAACTGAAGGAAATAATCTTGAGAGTAAATATATGAATTCAAAGAATTACCAAAATCACAATTGGGTTATACAGTGTGATGAGCGTTTTGGAAAGATTCTCAATATCTACTCGTGATTAAAATTATTTGAAATCAGTCAAAACAAATCTAATTTGATTACCCCACAAACAATATCATTTAAAAAAAATCATATCATTGAAATACATATTACAAACCATATATATCATTTGAACGTTTCTATTTAAACCCACACATATTATATCTCAAAAAACCACCACAAATTCATTTTCTATCACCTTAATTATTAAAGAGAATCAAGACATTACCAAATTTTATTGCCTCACCCTCCTCTCATTGCTCGTCGTCATGTGCCTCGCCTCACACTCGTTATGCGATCCCTAAATGCGTGACCCATAGCATGGCGCCCAAACATATTTGATGGTCCTAAAACGAATAGAGATTTGAATTCATATATTTACTCTCAAGATTATTTCCTTCAGTTTCATGATTCAAGGGGAAACTACAACTTACTCAAGCATACCCAACTAATGCAGGCATACCCAACAAATTTAAAAACTTACTCAATCTTTTCAATTCAAGCATACCCAACTAATTGATAACATAATACATGTTTAATATACTACATCAATATATAAAAATGTATGTACATATATGAACTAAATACATCATGTTAAATATAGATTCTTCTAATAACAATTACAATGACGAAAAACACAAAATTAAAAAAATAAAAAATTACAATAACGAAAAACACACACACACAAAAAAGTACATATCAAAAAATAAATTAGTACAGAACTTATGGCGTGAGATCATAAGTTTGAAGATCGCACGAAAAATATATTCTAATAACTATTACAATGCTAAAATTGATATCAAACAATAATCTAAAAAAGAATTTTAAACAAATAAGAAGAACTTAATATGAAGAAAAAAAATACAGTACAATCCACGCGTTTTCGTATTGATCTACAAAATATATTCGATCACATTAAATTCCTTATTAAATTTCCGATCTGGAAGATTCTTTGAAGATCTGCAAAAAAATCAAACACCAAATCAGAGAAATGATACCAACTTAATACGAAAGAAAATAAAAAAAATACCAATTTAATACGAAAGAAAAAAAAAATGAAGATCAGCAAAAAGGAAACATATAAATTGTTTTAATAATATACCACAGATCTGCAAATATGGATTCATCTGTATATTTTTTGCAAAGGAAACCGCAGATCCGCAAAAATGTTTGAAGATGTGCAAAAATATCCAAACACAAATCATAAAATTTTACCAATTTAATACGAAAGTAAAAAAAAAAAATGATCCCATTACATCAGATCTGCACTTTTGTTTAAATTTTTTTTTAAAGATTTAAAAAATAATCCCAACAACAAATTTGTTGTTATTCGAAACCGCAGATCTATTACCGAAACTGCAAAAATGTTTGAAGATCAGCAGAAATATACAATTAAAAAACAGAAAAATATTTGGATAGAAGCATATAACTCGCTTATAGCAAACATATGGAAAATAGATGGGAAATCGATTTTCATGACAACAAACGATTTTCATCTAAAGAAAATTTATAGATTGCAACAGATTGAGATTTTTTTCTTTGAAAAAAAAAGGACTGCGGCGAGAGAGAATAGATAAAATTAGGGATACATAAAAATCCTGGGTTTGTAGTTAAAATGAATACGGGAAAAATTGTTATTTATACCCAGATAAAAAAACCAGATTGGTAATATTTTAACACAAACCATCAGAAGCTGACAACTCAGCATCCGGATTTACAGAGTGATGATACATGTCATACAAAGTAATGATTGATTGACATATAGGTTAAGTGTCAACAACATTAACAAATAAGATGAGTGATGACACATGTCATACGAAACAATGACTGATTAACACATATGTTAAATATCAACAATATTAACAAATAGGGTGGATTGGATAATCATTATATTCAAGGGATACATTCGGAAATGAATAATTCCCGGCTCGCACGTTCCGAGTCTCTGCTGTTTAATTATTAGTGGACAAAGTCGTCATTCAGCAGCTTTATTCCAATATATAAAAATAAAAAAAGCTCTGAAAATTAAAGCTAGCATCGTACTAAAGTTCCGTGATTGGGTTAGGGCATCGTCTTTTTCCCCCTTTATCGAAGCTTATTTTTGCGATTACAGCGAACCCTAACCCTAGAAACTAACCATGTCTACCAAGCAAGGTAAAACACGAACTTAAGCTCAATTTCCTTTACGTATCTGTTTAAATTGGAGCTTTTATTGTTTTATTATTGTTGTCTTGAAAGTTTCCTGACGAAAAGGCTGGAATTCATTGTTTTTCGCCTGATCCTTTATTTTGGGTTTGAATCAGGAGGAAAAGCGAAGCCCTTGAAGCAACCCAAGGCCGAAAAGAAAGAATACGACGAGGTATCAGTTTTTCCCCAATTAATGTATTAAATTTAGAAATTTTGGGTTATGATTGACTCTGGAATTTTAAGAATAATCTATGGTTAGATTTGTGGTATTTAATAATCTGTGTTATTTTATTTTCTTATTTTGTGTTTTTGTTCTTGGTTTAATTTCTAGAAGGTAATGGTTGTTGCAGAGTTTTTGTGTTGTACTCGTATATGCTTTGTTGTGTGTGTGTGTGTTTGGATCTGTGCTGTTTATTGCAAATCCTGTATGTCTGAGATATGGCTTGCTTTCTTGGTGGTGGTTTTTTTAATTGCATCCTAACATAGTTCTTATCTGCTGAACCTTTAATGTTTGTTAACTTTTCTAGTATTTGTTCACTGTTGTGGATAAAGCCATTCTTCAAGTTAATCTTCCTTTGGAATTGAAGATTTTGTGAAGGGAAATTGGCGAATGAGATTCAATAACAAAACAAATTTTGTTGGTTTTCTTGCTAGAGTTAAGTGTTATTTCTAAATGAGTTAATTTCCTCGAAGGAAAAACAAGATAAATGTTTAGACAATTTCCCTTGATAACTATCTTAGTATTTTCCTTGAAAACTAGACAATTTGAAACATTTCTCATGATGTAGTTGATTTAATTGCCTCTTGGTGTGAACGCTATCTTCTTATCCTTGTATAATGTACACATGAGATGTGATTTTGCAGATTGACAAGGCTAATATTCAAAAGAAAAAGGACGAAGAAAAGGTACAACTGTTTTTCAATGAAATTGCCCTTTCTTTCTGGCGAATTTGCATTGCATTTGTATCTGACGTATAACTGATGTGATTTCTTGTTCTTGTAGGCTCTTAAGGAGCTCAAGGCGAAGGCTCAGCAGAAGGGATCGTTTGGAGGCTCTGGTTTGAAGAAAAGTGGCAAAAAATGAGCCTTTACTGAGATCCGTTCTTGTGTTATTATGTTATTGCGTTCTTCATTTCTGTTGTGTAACTTAAACAATGTTATGCTTTCGTTATTGATGGTTTGTGGTTCTCAAGCGTGAAAAGATTTTGATACCGGATTATACAAATGGCATTTTAGTATTATGAATGGTATTCTATTATGGTTGTAATTTACCGTTTGTTTCCTTTTTTCTTGAATATTTAATGTGTGGTTTGAGTTTTATAATCATGGGTATGGAATTATGTTTCAAGTATTATCGAGATGAGTGAATCTTGATTCTTGACAAAAGCCAGAATTGTTATCTCTGCTAATGAGCTTGTTGCCCCTAATTTTGAAGGTCTTTTTTGTTCGTTATATAGGGTGCGAATGGTTATTGAGGGAATTGCCTCTCCTTATTTTCCAAAAAAAAAAAACTCCCCGAGGTTAATTGGCAGCTATGGATTCATGAACGTTGTTAGTGTTTTTTATGTTTTTTTTCTAACGAATTAAGAGAAATAGTTAAGAGATTTGGAATTTCATTAATTTTTATGGTTATGCATAGGGGTGTAAATGAGCCAAACAGTTCGTGAGTTATTCGCTACCCGACTTGATAAAAGCTCGCTCGAGTTCGTTTAAAAAGGCTCGTTTAATAAACGAGCAAACTCTAGATTCATGGTATTCGACTTGTTAGCTCGTGAACGGGTTCGATAGTGAGTTTTAGAGTGAGTTCGTTATTAAACTCGTATAAATTAAACTAATAATTTGGTTCTAATTATAATTTTTATACTTGTTCATACGGAAAATATAGAAATATATATATAAACTTATTTTTTTACGTATCTTGGTAGGTGTATTATATACTTTAAAAAATATTTTGTTTTATTTTTGTAATAAAGTAAAGAATAATTTAATTAATAATTAATATCTTTTGAGCTCGTTTAGGCTCGATTAAACTCGAAAAAGCTCGCGAGCCATCGATATTTTCGTTAAAAAAAGCTCGAGCTCGATGATAAACGAGCAAACTTAAACTCTCTAAACTCGACTCGACTCGCCTCGTTTACAGCCCTAGTTATGCAGTTACTCGGTGTTGAAATCAGGGATGGAAATTGAAGTTTTGCTTGAAGATTTTGGAAAATTGAGGGCTCAAGGTATGAAAATAAGGTTTCCAATTTTACTTCCAACTTGGGTGTACAAATTGTAACGTGGATTTAAATTGAGATTTGTTTTTTATTATTGTGAAAATTTTATATAAAAATAGGCTCAAGGCGATTGTTTGTTTATGGGGTAGCGAATATTGACACCCCAAAAATTGATAAGTTGACCCCATTAATTTTTTGACAAAAATAAATATGTTTGAAAAGACAAAAATAACCTTCTTATAAAATTAATTTAAACATTAAAAAAAATACATCTTCTTCCTTCCAGAACTTTCAAGTGCCACCGCAAAACAAAATTCAATAATGAATGATGCTAGTGTCAACAAAATGAATGATACAAGTTTTTTCTACAATTTTCAGTGTTACAATAATCAAATTGCTATTTTTTTGCGTTTTTCATCACTTTTTCGTCATAAATTGGTTCATTAGGATTTATTGTTGGGGTTGTGTTCGAACTGGTAATGATCAACATAAACAGGTTATTCGCAAGAAAAATTCGAACATTTCATAATTTCTGTCAAAAAACAAACTGTTCGAACCAAATTTTCGAACATGACTTTCAAGTTCGGAAATTTGTTTCGAACAGTCTGTTTTTGTTTTAAAAATAATTCGAACATCAGACATTTGTTCTATAAAAATTTTCGAACATTACACATTTGCTCTAAAAGAAAATTCGAAAATTACACATTTGTTCAAAAAAACAAATCGAACACTGCTTCATTGTTCGTGAAACCAGAGTCGACTAACTCATTACGATATCGGCGACCTCAGGCGACCTCATGACATAGAACAAATATAGCTTTAAAGTTATGGATATGCTAAACCCGACGCTTTCATTAGGTCGGTAATGGTTTCTATGGATATGGTCATGAACCAACGCTCCTTTAGGTCGATAATGAATAAAGGATTCTTTACGGCATCGAATGCATTCTATGATTTCTTGCGAATATGAATATAAATCTCGATGCTTTTATCAGTTCGGCGATCGAATGTCTAGGCGGGACAATGGATGGTTTTGTGTGACAACATGTTTGATTTACATGTTCTCGCATATCCTTGAATATGTTTGATTTACATATTCTAGGATGTTTTAGTGGAAGAGCATGTTTGACTTATATGTTTTTCCACGTCTTTGAGTATATTTGATTTACATATTCTAGGACATTTGGGAGGAAGCATGTTTGAATTACATGTTTTCTCTCAGTTCTTATGTATGTTTGATTTACATACTTTGTCTTGTGTGATTTACTTGGTCTTATGTGGTCTTATGCGATTTATTTGGTCTTATATGATTTGTTTGATTTTATGTGAGAACAAGTTTGATTTACATGTTTTCACGTATCCTCGAATATGTTTGACTTACATATTATGGGATGTTTAGGAGGGGAGACATGATTGAATTACATGTTTTCCTTCAGTGTTTTGGTATGTTTGATATACATACTCTTTGTTGTAATGCGCATGTTTGATTTACATGTTCTTTGCAGACTATGTGCTTCTTATTCTGTTTGATTGATCCTGCGACCTATGTGCAAAACAGGTTTACTTGACATTTCCTTTTAACATATTGTTGGTAGATAACCTGGTTGAACTACTTGATTGCATTAACTTAGGGGGACGAAGTAGTTCTTAGTTACCCTTGGTTTACTTTCACTATGTTGATGCGATCTGGTTGAAATCATTCTGCTCTCATTATTTGAACATGGGGGACTAAGTAATTTTCTTAGTAGTCGTCTATGGACAAGCTTTATTCATGTGATCTGATTGTTTTGCTAATTTATTTGAACTTGGGGGACTAAATGATTTCTTGGTCATATATGGTTTTATATAGTTCTGGTGTACTATGGTTATTGACTTATTTCTCGCTCGCCAACCCCTCGGTTTTCCCTTCAGCAACTCCTTGTTGATGATCCATGCGACCTACCGAGTTGTCGTGCTATTTTCATGAATAAGATCTTGACCAACCTATTTTAGGTCGATGATTGCTCCATAGCTATATGATTCAGGTATATGCATATTCTTATGGTTTTTATGAGATGACAGATTTCCAGGTCAGTAAACATGCAGGTATTGTGTAGATTTAATAAGTGACCTCTTCTTCTAGAAGGTGCAATCCTTCTATGAGGAGGGCAAGCTGTTTTTGGGGTCGGCGACCTCTCATGTAGGAGTGACAAGCTCTTATATGAGGGTGGCAAGTTCTCATCAAGTAGAATGGTATCATGGCATCTCGGTACTGAGTGGTAGCTCGGTATTGAGAGCTGAGATTTTTATGATTAACGCGATCTTGGGCCTTGATGGTTTAAACAGAACTTAAGATTGCTGAAGGCCGAGCTGAGATTTTTTATGATTAACGCGATCTTACAAAAGAACTTAAAATGCCCATCTCCTCTTCCTAATAGATACGTAACTAGATTACACCCTAAAACATGTCGACGACTGATAAGTAGTAAGTTCAAGAGCTTATTTGTGAGTAGTTGGCAATGCACTGTATGATCGATGATTACTCGGGGATTTCATACAAATGTCCTAAGAACTATGTTGGAAGCCTCACTTTACTTAGAAAATGCATTTGTCTTGATCCTCATGCCATTATCTGTATCTATAAATTTGCGGTTCCTCTCTGTACTTAGAAGACGCAAATGTTAGTTACTATAATCGCCTTGGCTGATAATGGATTTCTATCACTACAGAAATAACGTTGCCCACCCCACAACCCGGCCCAACCCGCGTCAATTTAAATCTAACGTATAGAATGGGTGGGATTCGTACCCACGACCTCTTATAAATAGACAAGTCGTGTTACCGCATCTCGCCAAGTTAATTATGTGTGAGAGTTTATATATTTTTAATATATATTAAATATGTAAATTAAGTTATAAATTAATGATTATAAATATATATTATTCAAAATATATATTATTAATTATTTCAAAATATATATTTCTAATTATAAATATATTATTATATGTATATATTATTAATTTAAATATATATTATTTATAAATACATATTATATATTATAAATACATGTTGTATAAAAATAATGATATATAATTATTATAAATATATAATATTATTTATAAATATATAAATATATAATAATTATATTATATTTATAAATGTATTTTGTAATTAAATTAAATTTATAATTAATTAATTAATTATGTATATTAAATTATATTTATAAATTATTAATATAATTATATATTTCATTTTCTAAATAATTAATTAAATTATAAATATATAATATTATTTCAAAATGTATTATAATTATAATATTATAAATTATATTTTAATTCAATTGCTAACGGCTTGCCAGTCAGCATTGTTTTTATGGTCTATGCCCGTCAGCAAATGCGTCAGTATATTGACCCATCATCAATCCGTCATTATATACTGACAGCTTGTTGCCCCTCGTCATCAGTTTTTTTTTTAGTGCACCGTAGTTTTAATAGAATATAAAGTTGTTTGCCCTTCCCCATGTCAATTGTGTGTATATAGAATAGAATGTTCAAATAAGTTAATTCAAACCCACATCCATGATGGGTAATTTAAAGCTTGCGTAGATTTGGCTGATAATGGATTTCTCCGGTGGTCTTAACAGAATATAAAGGTGCTTCCCCTTGCTCACATCATGGTTATATATATAAGATCAGATATAAGGATGTGTTTATCTCCCTATTAGTAGTATCGTTAGAATTTTATAGAATTCCATAATTAAGATGGATTATATATATAAGATATAAGGATGTGTTTATCTTCCAATTAGTATCGTTAGAATTTTATAGAATTCTATAATTATGATGGATTGAATTATCCTCTCTGTGCCACTAGGATAGCCCACGCTATTTTTCACACAAATTTAAAAATTGTATATTAGTGAGATGTATGGAATATCAGTCTTCTTCTTTGTTTCTCATCATTTGTCGACATGGGCTCGCCATCCTTCGTCCTGTGGCCTCCGTGTAGGCCAATTTTGACTATTTTTTACCCTAAAGAGGAAAAATGTTGTGAAAAATCTTAAAAATGACACAAAAATACACAAAGTGACAAATGAAGCACGGATACACAAAACTTGTAAAAAAAATAAAAACAAATAACAATAATAATAATAATAATAATAATAGCTAGAGGCATGACTAAAATACCCAAAACGAGATTAAAAAACACATGGAAAAAATATATAAATATGTACAAAACACAAATCTGGCTTGCAGAAATGACATCTACAAATTGCTGTCAATGAAGTTCTGGAACTTTGAGCTGCAACTTTCACTTCCAATTGCATAGCAGCTAAGATAACTTTATCAGGGATGTTAGATATTAATTTAAAATACAAATTGCACTTTAGTATCCAAGCTCTAGGGTGATGATCGGCCATCAAGTTTGGGGAATTCTATTTTAGGCAAATGAATTACATTATTACTTATTTACCTAATTAAGATATGCATCGTTAAGTTTTTTGCTCACTTTCCCGTAGCGTTCCCATATTGTTGATTTTTTTGTGCTTGACGATTTGACTATATGCATAATAATATATTGATTACTTTCATACTTCTACTCTCGTTTAAGTAAGTTTAACCAAAGGTTGTTTGGTGCCCACACCCCTCAAAAGGTGAAGAAGCAAAGTCTTTGTGAGATTCCTATTGGAAAAATGAATTAAAATGAAGAAAATTTGGATGAACTTTAGACACTATTTTCTTTATGTCTCGTTTGTCGAATGATAAATTTGAATGTGAAATCATTTTCTATATTGTGAGAACATCGAAATGATATATTTATTTGTTCAAAATAGTTTTTGAACGATAAAGATATTAAAGCTCAGAGTGTGGGTGTTGAAATGAGTTTTTTCTTATTCAAAGTGGCTTGTCCCACATAGGAAAAATAAGGAAAAATATGTTAGTTTATGAAGTATCACCTTATTATTTAGGGATACTCTAGTATGCAAGAAGACTATATCCACGTGCTTACGCACGGGGTGCAAATCATGGTCCATTTCGTGATGCGGACCATAGACTTGAGCGCGACCTGCGTAGACAAAATCGAGCCTAGTATACCCAAGTTTTGCCCTTTTTTGGGAATAATTATTTTTCCAACACTTAAATTGATGCAACCTCTGAATTTTGAATTTAAAACAACACAATTGATTTTTACCATTTTGTGGAATAAATTATTTATTTTTTATTCCAGAAATTATTTTTTCAACACTTAAACTGCTGCAGCTTTTGGATTTTGAACTTGAAACAACAAAAATAATTTATGCTTTGAATTCAAATGTAATTGTTACCGTTACACTGTAGCATGAACCTTGAAAATGCTGAGAAACTCCTCTCCAGCTATATATAGAGGTTCATGTCCACATTTTAAACACACCCAAAAATGAGCTTTCTTCTTCTTTCTAGTTTCACTTTCGTGTTATTTTTCAAGATTTTGCTTTTAGTTTGTCGGAATAAAATCCAGTTACCTCCATTATATAATGGGAAACAAATGTCAATATGTAGCAAATATGTTTTACAAAATTTTGAATTTCACAAGCCTCAGTTTCTTATTTTGCTTGTTGGTTTGTTTTGTTTTCCTAGAAATACTTGATAATAATCTTAAAATAAATCTTCATTTATAATATGGATATCAAAAAGAAATTGATGCTACTGCCGCCAAGTCCTCGACAAACCCCACAGGATCGGACCCTGTTTTGACAGGCCATGCGTCGGCAGCCATGCTCCAACAGTCAACATTACGTTGAACCATGCTGAAAAACCTGAAAAAACCAATGGCTTGAGTTTTAAATTTTGGCAATAAAAGATGTTTGTTCTACTTGACCACTCTGAATCTTGCGAGGTTTTTAAGTGAAACTCCTCTAGTGTTGGAGGAATATCCTAATATCCAAGTAGTGCGAGATGCTTGGGTCTAATCTGATTTCTTATGTAGATATTATATGTTGAATGGATTGAAAGATACATTGTACAACGTGTACTATTATGTCCAAATGGATAAGGAACTGTGGGAGTCCATAGACAATAAATATAGGATTGAAGATGTTGGAGCAAAGAAGTTTCTTGTTAATCATTTTCTGGATTACAAGATGGTTAACAATAAGATTGGTGCTAATAAAGTTTCTCGTATCGAAGAAGACAACAAGGTCTATGGTAAGAAAAGTCATAATAATGTGGAAAGCCTAGTTATAGGCCTTCTGATTACAGCAGTCCGAGAAGACTCGGCAAGCTCACATGGTGGGAAATTTCATCAAAGATGTTGATGAGATGCACCTTGGTGCTGTTATCTCTGAAGTGAACTTAGTGGATTCCAGTCCACGTGAATGGTGGATCAACACGGGTGCTACTAATCGTGTTTGGTCAAATAAGGACCTCTTTAATGTCCTTGATGAAGATGTTGATGGGGAGAAGCTCTTCATGGGAAATTCCGCCACATATGATATCAAAGGCCTGGGAAAAGTGGTGTTGAAGTTGACATCCGGGAAGGAACTGACTCTGATAATGTGCTCTATGTACCATAAAAAAGGGAAAGAATCTTGTATCTTGCTCTCTCTTGAGCAAGTTTGGTTTTCATATAATCTTTTAGTCTGATGTGGTCACTTTGGCAAAGATTGGAGCACTTGTAGAAAGGGGTTATGAATGTAATGGGCTGTTCAAGCTCAATACAATGACTATTAAGTTGGACATCAATAAAATGAATAACTCACCCGTTTATATGTTTGAGTCTTCCATAATGTGGCATGGTGGATTAGGATATGTCAATTATAATAACCTGCGCAGGTTAATGAGTTCTAGATTACCTCATAACATGTGGGGGAGATTATGTTGTCAGCTAATTACCTTTTAAATAAGGTGCCCCAAAAGAAATTAGACAAAAGCCCATATGAATTATGGCATGGAAGAACTCCATCGTATAAATACTTACGAATGTGGGGGTGTCTTGCCAAGATTGCAATTCATATACCTAAGAAGGTTAAAATAGGACAAAAACTGTTGACTGCATATTAATTGGATATGTACATAACAGTATGAGTCTAAGATTGAAGACATACACAAGAATACGATAATAGAGTCATGAAATGCTTCGTTATTTGAACATGTGTTTCCACTTAAGTCTAAAATGGAATATAGTTCTATTAAAAAGACTATAGAAATAATAAAAAAGAATATGATGAAGGCATTGAGGTAAAACCACGTAGAAGAAAGAGATATAGGTTAGAAAAATCATTTGGTTCAGATTTTCTAACTTACATGGTTTAAACTGAACCTCAAAGTTATTTTGGATTTGTGAGCTCTTCGGAAGGACCTCTATAGAAAGAGGCAATTAAAAGAGAAATTTATTTAATTTTGCAAAATCACACATGGTAACTAGTGGATCTTCCTCCTGTAAGTAAACTATTAGGATATAAGTGGGTTTTCAAAAGGAAAATGGAAGTTGACGGAGCGATTTGATAAGTATAAGGCTAAACTTTTAATTAAAGGTTACAGGGAAATAGAAGATCTTGATTACTTTGATACATATTCCACAGTAACTAGAATAAGATCAATCAGGAAGATTATTATTATAGCTGCTTTGAGAAATCTAAAAATACATCAAATGGATGTAAAAACCACTTTACTAAATGGAGATTTAGAAGAAGAAATCTACATGGAGCAACCTGAAAGGTTCTCGGCTCCAGGGAAAGAGAATAAGGTTTACAAATTGGTTAAGTCTTTATATGTAAAAGCAAGCTCCAAAGCAATGGCATGGGGAGTTTGATAATGCCATGATGGAGTGTGAATTTATAATAAATGAATGTGATAAATGCATCTACGTTAAAGATAATGAATTAGGATATGTTATCTTATATCTTTATGTAGATAACATGCTTATTGTTGGGAGCAATGATAAGATTGTTAAATCCACAAAAGACATGTTGAATCCAAGATTTGACATGAAGGATATGGGTCTACCTGATGTGATACATAGAATTAGTATCCATAGAACATCACAAGGGGTCATGTTGAGCCAATCTCATTATGTAGATAAAATCATTGAAAAATTTAACAAGATTGGCCCCATCTACAAAAAAAACCCGGCGATACTGATGGCCAAATCCGTCAGGATTTCGTCAGTATATGAAATACTGACGGCCTCCTGACAGATAACGACCGCCAGTATTTTTATGGTCAG
>BMAC01000597.1:718572-776651 GCA_014905375.1 Phtheirospermum japonicum | reverse complement strand
TCCCATGCATGAACAATATATATACAAATTTTTTTAAACCCCGGCCGATCACCACGGCCTCCCATGCATGAACAATATATATACAATATAATGGGTGAATAAACCCTAAATTTGAAAGCAAACCCTAATAATCTAATGATAAACCCTAATACAAGATTGCTTTCTAGTTAGGTAGATTCTGAAGTAGACACGTTGTCGAAAAAGAGCCACACAGCACTCGAATACAGGTCATCGCTTTCCTCGACCACCCTCACCATGTCTGCTCCAAATACCTTGTCTGAATTAAGTATTTTGGAGCCGACATGGGGAGGGCGTTTGAGGAGGACAATCTCTGTACGGGCGCTGTGTGCGCACTTTTTAGACAAGTGTACTCCAGAATCTACACAAGCTTAATTATTCATAAAATGGCCCCTAATTATATAATAATTGCTAAATTGGACCCTATTAATTTGATTTCTAATTGATTAATTATGTAAAATTCTAAATTGACCCCTAATTAATTGATTATTCCTAATTTGAACCCTAATTATGTAATAATTACTAAATTGGCCCCTAATTAATCTATTATTCCTAAATTGAACCCTAATTATATTGATTATTGCTAAATTGGACCCTAATTAATTGATTATTCCTAAATTGAACAGGATAGTTACGCGGGATAAATTCCCGCGTCATCCCTGAGGGCATGCTGACGGGGCTATATACTGGCGGTCATGACCGCCAGCAAATCCGCCAGTATATTATTCCGCCAGCATACCCGTCAGCATTCCTGGCAGCTTTTTGGCCGCTAGGAAATCTGTCAGTAATGCCGGATTTTTTTGTAGTGTAGGACCCTGACAGATACAAATAGCATCTATCAATAAATAGAGGTGAAAGTAATTTTCAAGTAGAATACTCAAGAGTAATAGGGAGTCTAATGTACCTGATGAGTTGTACAAGGCCATATATCACCTATAAGTGAAAAGACCGAGTAGATATTTTAGTAATTTATGAGTTGCGAGAATGGAATAGTGACACCACTCATATACTTGAGATATACTTGTGATATTTGATTGCACTATCATAAATACCCAATTGTTCTACATGGCTATACATATGCTAACTTGATATCGGATATCAAAGAGTCTAGGTCTACAAGTGGATATGTATTCCTCTTGGGAGGTGCAGCCGTAACATGGAGATTTTCTGCGCAAACCATAATAGCTAGATACACTATGGAGTCTGAGTTTATAGATTTAGACAAATGCGGTGAAGAGGCTGACTGGTTACGTCAATTCTCAAAAGATATTTCGAGATGGCCTAAGCCTATGCCGACAATAGGCATTCTTTACGATAGTCAATCAGCTATTGGTAGATCAAAGAGTAATATGTATAATGATAAGTCAAGATATATTCATCGAAGACACAATACCATTAGACAAGTACTCACAACTGGGACTATCTCTATTGACTACGTGAAATCAAAGAATAACCTTACGGATCCGCTAACCAAAGGGTTAAATAGATATTTACGTACAAAAACAACAGGAGGGATGGGATTAAAGCCTTTGGAAGCAAATCGATATAATGAAAACCCAACCTAGTTGACTGAAAATCCCAATATTTAGGTTAAAAGGGACAATCTAATTGTAAAAAGACTATTAGAATCACTGTGGAGAATAATATTTTCTTACCCGTTCTTTAATAGTGAAATGTGTAAAGAAAGGATAAGCTTTTGGATTTTAATGATTCTTGCGTCGGTGAGCCGAACAAAGTAGCATAGTTTACTTCAAATGAAGAATCACCTATGTGAAATAGAGTTTAGGCCGCTTCAAAGAGAATTATGTAAGGCTCGATTCGTAGAACCTCTCGCAAATCAAGCGTATGTTCAGGTCTATAAATGAACATAACTATGAGAACTGAAATAAGTTAGGAAGAATCTTATGTTTGGTATATGATCATTACATCAATGATAGAAAATGAATTAACACTACAACATAAATGGTATTATGTAACACCTAAAAAGTATTACCTAATGAGTCAAAAATGTTACCATAGATCATAGGTAACACTTTTATAAGCGATGCAATTGCTCGAGTTACCTATTGTCTTAGGTAGAACTTTACATGCTTTTAGTGACATTTATTATAAGTGTTACATTAAATCATTTATTGTAACAAACAGGAGTAACACATGTAAACTGCTACATTTGACCTCTTTTGTAACACTTTTTTTGTTCAAATATAACACTTTATTTGTTGCACTTTTGATTGAATTGTAACATTTTATTCATTAATTGTATCACTTGAACTCCTTCAAGTGTAGCACTTTTAAAATAATTGTAACACTTGAAATTATCATATGCATCACTTTTTGACTGATTGTAACATTTATGTAGCAATTTTCATATCCAATCATAACACTTTTTGGCAGCATATGTAAATGTAAAGTATCATTCTATAAAGTAAATGTATCACTTTAAACTATTTATTGTAGGACCTTTTAACTAATTATGTAACACTTTTAAACTATCTCTTGTATCATTTTATCAATAATTATAATATTTTATTTTATTAAGGATATTATATTACACACAGGCACACACACACACACACATATATATAGAGAGAGTTTCAAAATAACACGAAGATATATATGAATAAATTTTATAAATAAAATCGTGAATTATGCCAGTGTAACATTGTAGGAAAAAAATGTATCATTCAATTCATCAACTAACAGAAAATATAAAATCTTGAAAATTATTTATTGAATTAATTAAAACACTAGCTATCTTCACAATCTTCATCTTCCCTCTCAACACTCTGCACGTTTCTTTCTACATCATACTCATCATTCTCTACTAAATCATCTCCTCCGTCATCCTCTAAATAATTTATTTGCATCATTGTTAGTAAAACAACATCTATATAACAAATAAACAAAGAAAGTAAACATAAAAGATTATGGTGTTGTAGGTTATGAATACATCTAAATAAAGATAGCAAAACTAATATAAATGGACAGCGCCACTTTTGATACTAAGTATGAATGTGAGAGTAAGAAGACGGTATCATCCACCCTTTTCACCCATTTTCACATTTCAGCAGACGTTGGATTAACACTTTGCCATTGTATAATTAACAAATATAATAGATTTGGTGTCTTAAAGTATGTCGTAGTCCTACACACATATATTTGCACATATTTCAAGATAAAAACTATCCCAAAAGAAGGTACAAAATCTAATTTAATTGAAGATGTATAATACCCAATTAAACTCCACAACAACTTGAAGTATTTGATGAGACAACATAGTCTATTAGGCCCACATAGATTTGGGGACTTGGAAGGCTACTTTTCTTTCTTGGTACACCTGCCTAATAGTCTATTCTTTCTCATATTTGGCACATCTTCCATCTGATTACACATCATTTGGATATAAATAATATATTTAAACATATCATAAAGTGATAAGATAAAATCCAACTTACATAAGATGTCTTATATTTTCTCCCTTCGATCCTTTTGTGAGTTTCCTTGTATATGACTGCTTCAGATGGTGATTTATTTTCAGATTTCTCCTAAAATAAAATATCACAACGTTAGTTACTAAGATAAACATAGAAGATTTGAAATAATAATTACACATAGAAGATTTGAAATAATGGGGACGGCAAAAGAAGATATTAACAATATAAAAGACCATATACAATACTTTACCAACTCATAACGTTTTCTCGCAAATGAAATATGACCCATGGTGTGCCTATCTTTTCGCTATTCACTGTGTTTCTTATTTTGCTCACTTTTTTTCTGCAATGAAACTCTCTTCGCATTAAATTTGAATTAAATCATTTTAAATTTGCCTAAATTAACATAAAACTTCATCAATATTAGAATCAAGGTTTAGCCCAAAAAAGAGCAAGTAAAAAAATTTGAATGAGAACTAGTATCTGCTTCCAACAAATAAAATAATATGCAATAAGAAATACCTTAAATTTTTCTAAGTCCCAATATCCTAGCAATTCCTTGAAATGTGCATCATGGACTGTTTTTGGTCGGTTTTCCCATCTATCTTTTTCATTGTCATATGGAAGGTAGTGCATCCTTTCCAATCTGGATTTGTGTGTACGCCAAAGAGCTCCAATAGAAGACAAGTAGTCTTCGCCTTTCTCTGGAATAATAAATTTCTTCTGCACAATAAGAATAAACTAATTGTGGTTAATTTGAAACATGAGATATAATAAGAGTACAACACTGGGACAAAGCATGTAGTATTTTCACAAAAGAAGCGCTAGTAATATGATATAAAACACAATATAACACATATTAAACAAAAATAAAAAACTACATAAAGTGAAGAATTATTAAAGAAATGTACCTTCACATAATCCCAAATATTATCTTTGTTCGGAACATAGCGCCAATCAAGAAAATTTAATGGCGCAAGATCAGGATCTCGTGCTATCGACCCATAAAACCGAGTAAATTGGCGCAAGGTCACATTATCTGGACCAATTGGCTGACCATTTCCATTCAAAAGTATGGGCTTCCGATCATTTAATGTCCATCCATGAACATCTTTACACATAGTTGGTCCTCTCGTTTGCTTCTCTTTCCGTGATACTATACAAAATTCAATAAAAATAAAAGCTCATGGGCAGTAATAAAAACAAAGGCATATGGGAAAGTTATGTGCTCAATAAATGTATATGAGTTATATAATATTAACCCATCCTCCTAAAACATAACTAATGAATATAACATTAAACATGTGATAAGATGTTTCTCAAAAAAAACAAAAAAAAATAAAATCGGGAAGGTGTATTTGAATCTTACCAAGTCGATCAGTCGGTGGGTCTTGTGTAAGAATAAAAATCATTTGTTTTTTGGACGACTGGATCAATATTGCGTTCTTCAATACCATAAGCACTTGAGCTTTTTTTTTTTTTTTTTTTTTTTTGGGGAAAAAACAGAGATAAATAAATCAGTCCACCTCATGCAATAATCCAAATGTCGACGCGTGTTCCAAGAAAATACGCAACAACCCTTTTTCCACAACAGAAGCTAAACACGGGAAAAATAACTTACCTAATTAGTGAGCTCCATGATAGCAGAGACGATATCACCATCTAACTCCTTCAGAGCTTTGACAGCTCGAGCTCTTGAAACCCAAACCTGAGTCATCACCAGCTCTATGTCCTTCGGCTCAACACCACTCTCATCTACATCTTCATCGCCCTGAACTATAGTTGGTGACTCAGTCTTCGGCGTGACATTAATCAGGTTGGTAGCCTTGAACTGCTCTGCAGCTTGAGTCTGCAATTGAGAGCTCAAGTCCTCGATCTTTGCCTCGTCGAAGACAACGTATGTGTCTGAATTTGGGCTCTTGAAGACGTCCCGCTATGTTATGACAAACAGGATATCTTTGCTCTTCTTAACGGTGACTCGGCTGACTCCAGGGATGGGTTTCATTCCAAGTTTCAGTATTGCCTTGCGGCTCTTCTTCTTACTTCGGCTTTGCTTTGACCTACCACTGCCATCTTCTTGTCCTTCACCATCATCTTCATCCCCGTCTTCATCTTCATCATCATCGTCTTCATCCTCAATCACAGGCTCGTCATGATCAATCTTCTGTTGCTCGAGATGAGCGGCCAATAACTCTTCTTGTGAATGAGTCATGATTCATTGCAGGCGGAAAATTGAGAGAAAGTTTCAGTAAGCGAAGAAGTAGACTGAGGTTTGAAAAACATAAGCATTTGAGCTTGAGTTTTAAAAAACGAATAGTTGTACAAAAAGGAAATGAACCCACCACCTAAGGTTAAGAGAATTGATGAGCTCCCATCAATACGCCAAGTGACTTCTTGTTAACCATTCAACTTTTTTTTTTTATATTATGGGAGTGACAATAGACTGGCTATAAAAAGAACCGGCAGATGGGAGATAAGAAACAATCTGAAAGAAATGGTTGTTCTCAACTATGTGCTATATTTATAACCATTTAATTTGTGTATCCCTCTCTTTTTTTTTTCAAAAATTAAATAAAAAATAAAATAAAAAGAGTTGCCTCAAAGTGTTCTCTGGACCAGATTTTTTTTTAAATAATATTTTTGAAAGGCAGCAGAACAAATGCGTTTATAATCATCTTCTAAAGACTAAAATAAGGGCACTGCATTTTCTGTGTATACTTTTTCTATAAGCAACAGTCTGAGAAGTGATATTTGCCAATAAGCAAAGAAAGTCATACTTTCACAAAAAATAATACAACTCATATCAGTCACACAACATCTTGGCAATTCACAGGATAGCCATAAGTGATTCTAAGATTGAGTGGCTTTTTTTTTCGTAACAAACATGAAGTTTTGATGTATCATATTTATTTTAATTCTCCACCCTCCAGAAACATTCCAAATCCCAAATCAACTAGTTTTTTTTAGGGAGTTTCTTATGTAAAATAGATCAAAATTCCTTTAAAAATATGTGAAACAGTAATGTGATAGAAGATAATCTGAAATTTTATAAAACCAACTTGCTCTAGTATAAAGATAAAAATACCAACAAGGTTTTTGAAATATACTTACAGTATAATCTTTGCCAAAAAAAAACTAGTATAAAAAAATACTAAAAAAACAAAAAAAGAAAAAAATTGCACCTGACATCACTCAAACAACTCCCATCATATATGACTATAACAAAAAAAGGTCAGCAAACAATAATAGATTGTAAATTCAGAGAACGAGATAACTAAATAAATGTAGTATGTTACAAATGCAAAATGCATCTCAAAAACTTTCCTTGTTAGAAATATTGTTAGAAATCCATTCTAGGCCCTCATGAAATCAATGTTACTTCAAGTCTTCCAAATTAAGAATTGGTTTGTTGATAATAAAAAACTCCCTATGATCTCAATAACAGTAACCTAACTAAAATTTAACTCATAAAATTCCAGTTCTACGATAATTATGCATATATATAATAAATTTCTAATATAAAATTTATGAAAACATACCAGTGCTCGGCGTCGAAGGTGGTTCAGGCGGGTTGGTACTCTACGAGTGATTGGAGTAAAATATATAAACCCCGTCGTGCGAGGGCATGGGAAATTCAGTGTTGTAAGCCAATTATATAAACAATAGTTTTGCCCTAAAAACTCAATCTGCATAAATTCGGCGGGGTGGGAAATTTACTACGCGGGAATCCTAAGAAATCATTTTACCTAATCTTCACGGGTGGAAACTCGAATTTAGGATGCAAAATATATAGATACTGTGATTTCGCCCTCAAAATTATTCCACAGAAACAACAGGGTGAAAACGCCTCTACGATGGTTTGGGGAAAGGTACCGGAAGATATTTCATTTCCCATAATATATTCATAATGAATAATAAGTGGGATATTATTATTATTATTATTACTATTATTATTATTATTATTATTGGTTTGGGAAAGTTCCTTCAAAATATTTCATACTTATAATATATTAATTATGAAATATAAGTTAGATATTATTATTATTAATATAATAATAATTATTATTATTAGTATTATTATTAATTTACTATAAAAATAAAAATATTTATTCGGTTATGTTGATTCTAAATGTAGTTAAATATGAAATTTCTAACATTATTTAAAATGTAAACATGAATCCAAGTTGTAACTCATTTATCTTTCTTATCGAGTTTAACTAATTATACATGAACCCGAGTTATAACGCATTTGTTGAAGTATGAGGCTAATTTAAAATTCACTTGTTTTTCCGATTTACAAAATGTGATATTAATAATATATATTTTTTAATTAATGTCAAATTATATAATATTACGTACTATAATATGTGTTTTTAACTCCTTCCTAACAATTGGGTTAGGCAACCTTTTGGAGGGTAATTTTAGACAAATCGGTACTTATAGGCGTTTAGGCCGTTTGTGACCTAGATGGGCTAGTTAATAACAAATATTATAGTATTCTCATTCCTGATCAACATGTCGCACACAAGGGCCGTTTTGGATTAGTTGGTTGATTTTCTTTAATCGATTTATATGTGATATGTTGATCAGGAATGAAAATAAATAAAACGAGAAAACCTAATATAATTGGATGGTAGTTAAAATACAGTTACAGCATATATATATATATATATATATATATATATATATATATAACAACATTTGTAATAATTAGTTTAACAATATATATAAAAATATATATTAGTGTAACACTTATGTGACAAACGATAGTTTGAGTGAGTTCGAAAGTCGATTCGGAGTTCGAAGAGTTTCGTTCAACGAAAGCATCAATCTCAAAAAGGTCAAAGGAAATAAAATTAAGGACGCCTCATTTAGCACAGTGAGGATAAATGTTTGATTTATTATTTATTATTATATAATTTTATATTTTTTATATACAGAATGAATTTATTGATAATATTTAGTTGCATGTTTAGATTATTACAAATAACTTGTAAATTACTTAAAATCTATATTTGAATTCTAATTATATACAACTTTCTAATACGAAAAATAAATAAGTCAAATGATGGTTAATCAGTTTGACCTGAATGTATTATTATTATTGTTTCCATCATATTGTGTTGCATTTTTCCCCCAACCTTTTTTACTTTTAATTGAATATGATGTTAGTATTATGATTAGTTTTAAAAAATCATCACATGGATGTAAACATACCTGCTCAACAATCAAATCAAAGAATAGTTCGACAGTTAGGTCATTCTAATGATACGGGACAAGTGACAAAAATGCAAGGAAATCATCGGGATGATCCATCGACTAGCAATATGAATTCTCGGAATTTAAGCGACGTAAAAATGTCTGACAAAGCTCAGAATATCAGCAATCAATTGGAGTACTTGGAGGATCTTCCAGACATCCCACTATAATAAAAAGGAAAAAGGAACACTTGCGCAATGACAAATCTTACAAACAAAAGATTACGTTCATTTGCTGTTATCTCCCTCTGAAATCATACCCCTGTAACCCAAAAGCCCTTAATCATGGCGTCCAGTTTTCTTCACCAGGCATTGTTCATGATCCCTAAAAGTGGCTCAATCCCCATCGAGAAACCTGGCCTTTTCAACGAGGTCTTATGGCTTTAATTTTATGGAAAGGGCAAGAATTGCTCCTTCGTCGTGAGAGCTGAAGCAAATGTTGAAGTTGCTGAAAGCGAAGAGAATGCCGAAGGTGCTGAGACTGAAGAAGAGGCTGAGGTTTTGTCCGATGACAATCCGCCTCGACAATCTAGAACCGAACTTGGAGATATTATGGGGATATTGCATAAAAGAGCCATTGAAGCATCAGATAAGAAAAGGCCTATACCAGATCTTCGTATTGTAAATCAAACTGGAAGTCCCAGAGAACAGGCGCAGATTGTCTATATATAAAGGGATAGTTATGTCGAAGCAAAATGCTGGCATACACGCAACGATTCGTATTTGACAGGTTATTGCTGG
Organism: Phtheirospermum japonicum; assembly: GCA_014905375.1. Lineage (NCBI taxonomy): Eukaryota > Viridiplantae > Streptophyta > Magnoliopsida > Lamiales > Orobanchaceae > Phtheirospermum > Phtheirospermum japonicum. Next base: position 767,200 of record BMAC01000597.1, on the reverse strand, counting down.
TGTTGGAGTTGAGATCGTATTCCCTGTATACTCACCAAATGTTAAAGAGTTAAAAGTAGTCAAGCACCGGAAAGTCCGTCGAGCCAGGTTGTACTACTTGCGAGATAAGCTTCCATGGCTCTCCACTTTCAAGTGAAGGGGCATCGGAGTCTTACCTCTCCAGGTGCCAATCTTGTTCTGGATATCCTTAGATCTCAAATTCTCCGTTAATTTTCTTTTTTGTTCAGTCGTTACTACATGAATGAACACCGCTTCAGTTAATGCATTTTCATGTAGTCACTAGCTCTCGCTAAAGTTTTTCTGCTTGTGTATTGGTTTTATGTATATCCGAGTATATCTTTATCCCCATGTTCTTATTGGTTCCATTGATGATGTGCAAAAAAAAAAAAAGGAAAAAAGTTTGTGGATTTAAAAAAAAAACTCGCACAACGACTTGAAGCCCACATAGCCTGACGAATGCAAAATAAAAGAGAGTACTTTTTTTTAATTAAACTTAAAAACAATTTTACATGTACACCAAAATTCATAACCGTTTAGAAACATAATACAACAACATATATCAACTACTAAAATAATTTTACTATGTGATCTAAAGTAAACCTGGCTGTGCTAATGATCAATCAATGCATGCTTAAAAGTGTAATTAACCAACCAGGCTTCTCCTATCAAGAAAGAATTCAAAAATATAAATAAACAGACAAATACATGTAGCCATCGCTGTATCCTCTTTACATAGATTTTTTTTTATCTTCTTTATTCAGAAATAAGAAGACTGATCATGAAGCACATTTAACTGACCAAGTAACCTCGCTGCTAAAGATCTCAAGCTTCTACCTTCCCTCTGAGTCAAGTCAACCAATGGCGCCTGAGCCAATTTTCCGTATTTATGTTTATATTCTACTAATCGAAGAATCCTCTCAAAAGCATTTAAAACCTTCTCCTGCAAAACAACACAAGGGCTGGCGATTAATTTAATCATAGCAGGCATCGTGTTCCCTTCATCTAAAACCTTACGACCGTTTTGCAACATCACATCATCTATCAAAGTCAAATGCGCATCCAAACCCGCCTCACAAACAAATGGATCTTGCTTCCCGAGAACCCTAATAAGAGACCTAACCGCATTCGCCTCTATTAGGCCAAACGATGATTTGATCGTACAAAGCCCGGGGTGAACGGGACAAGCCGACTAGGGCAAAGCTGAAAAACACCAAAAACTACCGTTACGTCTCAAGATTTGCCTACTCAGTCTAGGAGAGCTTCTAGAAAGCCGAGCGAGCGAAATCAAAGCCCGTTTAGTCATTAAATCGGTCCCGAATTCAAGCGAATTTACCAAAAAGGGTAAAACACTGGCCTATTTACCAAAAAGGGTAAAACACCGGCCTCGACGATTTTTTTTGAAATTGCATGCTCGTCTCAATAGTCAGATGGGAAATGGCTACGTGGAATATTTATTAAGACAATACAAAGGATCATAACAAAAATGTACAACTCTCATAGGTAAAATACACAGACAAAAGATGAAAAATAATAATGCAGTTATACAAACACATGACACGTTAACATTAGCATAATGCAAACAGCAATCAGAGAAATATAGACTGGCCAATAACAAATGTTACAAAAAATGACAATAGCATAATACATAATAGTCAATAATAAGTCACATTATTTTTCAAAGCAATAACACAACAAGAATTACAATAAGACAAAATTTACTATGAGTTTTAAAAAAATTGGCAACTACAATAATAGGCATCATACTTTGGCAATGTATACATAATGAAAACAAGACAACACTAAAACGTATATTACTAACAACAGCACAAAATATATAATTTATTCAGCAGCAAGACACGTACACAGTTTTACATAGAAGAACACATTACAACGAGTGGAACAGTTTAACATACATTGTGAGCAAAAACAATACACAGAAACAACAAAGTCACAACAGGGGCATACATATAAAACTGAGATGAGTACTATGGTATATTACAATATAGTTGAAATGCATCAAATAGTGATTACAAATAAGAAACATGTCAGTTTGCTGTTAATAATGAACATATAATGAGCATACAACATTGCGTACTATTTCAAGATAGTACATAACTTAAAAATGCAAGAGAACAAATACGTATTGCATAATAAACCAAGAGTACAGTATAAATATACACAACAAGAGTGCACACAGAAATATAATGACAACAATGGTTACTCAGTCATGTAATAAATATTGGATGAATAATCACACAGAATAAATGCATGCGTATTCATTTAATCTTAATTTTAAGTGTTTGGAAACAACATCAAACTCACAGTAAAATACCAAAAATCAAGAAATGAAAGGTGTTTAACATATCATATTCTAACAAATTTTGACAAAAAGAATCAAAACGTGTGAATAATACGTACTGAGTTTTTGATTTAACCAAGCATGCATATCATTTACAAAATAAAAGGCAAGATACACACACAGAACACAATGATATAAATTCAGTGTCACAAATAAAGCGATTGTTAAGCATGCTATTAATATTAAAAATGCAAAAATTACTACAATACATAACAATACACTTACACATGTTAAAACATTTACCACAACATCGCTAAAAATATATGTTATCACATAAATAACATATTAGTTTCATCACATGAATTACTGACATTTGTATACATATATATGCCAAGCTACTACTCCCAATTAAAAAAACCACAGTAATATAAAGTTTAATACAAATATTAACATTGTATTAGTAGCTAAAGTAAATCTTACAAAGTTCATAAAATAGATGATACAAAACTGACAATTACTTAGATCACATATTTGATTATTATTTAAACTTATCTTCTATTCTTGTATAAAAAATATTATTTTCTATTTGTAAATTCTAAGAAAGTCCCATGAAATATATTTGATGGCGTTTCACTTTTAAATCCTTAATACCCTCTCGTTAGTGACATCTAATTTCAACTCAGAGGAAAGAAAACATAAAATTTATTTGAGTCGGAGGGTGGGAAAGTATTGGAAATTTGAGATTATATCAGCATAAAGCCATTGTACTAGTAAAACCACTGAGTAAGATCTTTGATCCATTTTTATTGAGCTTCTCTAATATTTTGCAATTAGGCCTCAAACTTAACCTTTTTTTAGTTCAGTTCAGATTTACATACAAATATGGGACAACCATTCTGTAAAATCAAATATTCTTCTTAGATCATCTGACTCAATGTTCATACACATAGCTTATCTGTATTCAAATATCACGAAAAAAACTCTAATCAAACCTAAATAGAGTGATTTGGGGGACAAATTTACCTTGGAAGTTAAATTCTTGAGGGGCAAAACAGATACGAGCGCGGCAACAGGTGGGTAGAAATAGTGGAGATTCAAGAATATCTGGGCGAATCGAGAGCGAAACAGCCGAGATTGATGGTGCAGAAGATTTCGCAACACTGCGGTGGAGGAGGAGTTGGTAAGATTGTGAGGAGTAAACGACAGGAACCAGAATTCGGGAATGAAGGTTTTGGGAAATTTTTATTTTTTTTGCCCTTTTTTATTTTAAGGCAAAGGTCTGGCGCGCGGGAACAAAGGCTTTAGGCGGGATTAAGAGATTTTTTTTTTTACATTTTTTTTAATAGAGTATCAAGGGTTGGACTAACATACAATTATATATGTATTTTTGTTGCTTTTCATTATAAGTGGCTTATTAGCTAGATAAGTACCCTCCTGTAAGTAATATGAGTTTTTTTTTTTGTTACTTTTCATTATATGTGGCTTATTAGCTAGATAAGTACACTCCTGTAAATAATATGAGTTTAAAAAGAAAAAACTTATATTAATTTTATTACTAACAAAGTACATGTATGAGAAATAAATATAAATATATATACAAAGAGAGGTTGTCAGGTTGTCATGATATAAAAGTAATTAGAGTTATGTAATTCGTACAAAAAGATAAAATCATCGTGTGTTTTATTCCTATTTCTTATGTACATTGACTTTATTAATTAAATTTTTATTTCTAATAAAAACATGTGTTATAAATAATGACTTCTTAAAGTTTTTGACAAGTAGAAGAATGTTACTCAAATTGATTTACCAAAATGATTACCTATATGTGTTGCAAATAATGACAACAAAAACAAGTGTTACCCAAACAACTAACTTTTGTTACATATAATGGCTACTAAAATAGTGTTACCTTAAATGTGTTACCTAATTTTAAGTGTTACATGTAAATGTTACATATTATTAAAGTGTTACAAAAATGATACGTAAGTGTCTAAGTTTTTGTAATTTCAAAAGTGTTGCAATAATGTGTTACGTAAATCAGTAATTTCAAAAGTATTACAAACACTTGTGTTACCTTAAGCCATTTATGTTGTAGTGTAAAGTGAAGGAAATTTAGGTGAACGTTAGACACCATTTTTGTATGTCTCATTTATCGAATGGCAAGTTTGAATCTGGATTCGTGTTCTATGTTTTGAGAATATCAAAATAATATATTTATTCGTTCGAAATAGTTTTTGGAAGATAAAGATATTAAGGCTCAAAGTGTGATTGTTGAAATGGACTTTCTTCTTTCCAAAGTGACTTGTCCCACATAGGAAAAGCAAGAAAAGATGGGCTAATATATAAGTATCACCTTATTGGTAAGGGATACTTTAGTATGCAAGAAGACTCTCGCCACATTCACGCGCAGAGGGGGTGTGGACCATGGACTCATGTGCGAGCGTGACTTGTGTACACGAATATCAGGACAAAATCGAGACCATTAGTAAAACCCAAGTTTTGCCACTTTGTGAAATAAATTATTTAATTTTTATTTCCACAGCCTTTGAAATTTGAATTTGAAACAATATAATTAATTTCTACTTTCAATTCAAATGTAACTGATGGGAGTTGCACTGCAACATGAACCTGAATAATGTTGAGAGGCTCCTCTCCATCTATATATAGAGGTTCATGTTCACAATTCGAACACACCTAAAAACGAGCTTTCTTCTTCTTCTTTCCAGCCGCACTTTTGCTTTCAGTTCGCCGAAATAAAATCGATTTCTTGTTTGCTTATATTGTTTTGTTTTACGAACACTCAATACGGAGATATCTGAGTACCTCTGTTGTATCTTGAGAAACAAACACTCAATACGCGAGAAAATTTGTTTTACGAAAACTATGAATTTCACATGCCTCAATTTCTTGTTTGCTTATATTGTTTTGTTTTCCCAAAAATATTTGATAACAACTTGTTATGCTTATTGTTTTGTTTTATTTTGCCACAAAATATTTGATAATAATTCCATGTCAATTCACTTTATTAAACATTACCTACTTCCGGAAGATAAACAATTTGAAATAGACAGGTAATATCCCAATAAACAACAGTAATTCGTATACTTGTATCGACGTCAATTGTGTGACCCAACAATTATTTCATTGATGTCGCGAGCTGGACCAAAACCCAGCGTCTTTGAAATTACAATGCAACTTGGATTGATGGCGTAGTGGATTTTTACTTACAGATCAGAAAAAAATCTACAACAACTAGAAACTTTTTAGGCCTAAGAAGTAGGTGTGTACCAGGAAATATAAAGGAGTTGATTGGGGGTAACTAAACTATCAGCCCTTCAATTGTGTTTTTATGTTTGTAACCAACGTGTATTAGTCCTAACACGTTATTTTCGGTGTGTGTGTGTGTGTCGCAGCGTACCAATATCATCAGACTGATTACCATGGGATATCATAGTTGAAATACTGTTGAGACTTCCAGTTAAATCTTTAATGCGTTCAAAGTGTGTTTCGAAATCATTCCACCATTTAATTTCTCAAGATGCTGAGTTCAAGAAGAAACACCTTCATCAATCGAACGCTGAAAGGACAATTGTTTGTAATGAAAGAAGTACACGTAGTGTTATTTCGTGCCATCCTTCATCTTTAGCTTCCGATAATGGAACTATTAACAAGGCCGTGATTAGGATTGATGTTCCAGTGCGTTTTTTAGGATATTTTTATTGGAAAAGGACCATTTCTAATTCGTGTGATGGCTTGTTTTGCGTGAGAGATAATATAAGAGGCTTCCTCGTATGGAACACTCATACAAGAGAATTCAAACCACAGATTGTACTGATGACAGCAGTACAATCAAGTACGGGATAGTGTATGATCAATTTCTGATGACTACAAAGTCATAGGAGTAATCGAAGTCCATGGATATCTATATTTTTTTCAATTTATTAGTATCTATTCGTTGAAAACGGGTATTAAGGATGACTTCCCATGTAAGTATCTTAGAGGGAAAGATAATAAGGGCACGTTTGGACTAATTAAATTCTGGTATTCAAAATTTTGTGAATAGTAATAATTCTTGTTTGCCATGTGATTCAAAATCCTTTATTTTTTCCTGTGTCAAATCATGTCTGAAAAGTAAATGATAATGTATTATTATATTGCATTTGATGTCAAATTATGTCTAAAAGTGGATGATAGTGTATTATTATATTGTATTTAATAATATTTAATTATCTAGTTGTAAGATATTGTTGTTTGGGTATTTGATTTTTGAGTTTTTGAACAAACGAATATTCGGTATTTTCGAATCTCGAACCCTATACTCGAAATCCTAGCCTTAACATTGTGGTGAATGGAGCATTCCATTGGATTGCCTATGACGATAGAGATTCACCTTATGTGTTGATCTCGCTCGATGTAACGAATGAGTTCAATAAATCTGCACTACCAAGTCCGCTCGCTTGCCGTGATAATAAGTATGCTTTAGGTGCCCTTTTTCTTTTCTCCGGATGTAGGCCCATGTATATGTTTGAGGATGGTACGGTCATAATGTATGATCAAGATGGAGAAGGAGAACAAATGTTCGTTTACAAAGATGGAAGACTTGTACACAAAGATAATATTGTTGGCTATGATGTTGTGTGTGCATATATCAGCAAGGAGGCTATTATTTCACCTCATATGAGCTGAGCAGCAACTAACTGATAATCAAAAGTTCGAATAAGAAAGAAGCACCACATCATTTGTCTTTTGGAAACTACCGAATAAAAGCGCGCTTGTTCTTGTCAACTTTCTCTTTTTATGCCCCTGGTGCACCGTATTGATATTAGTGTAGTACTATTAGTAAATTTGTTTAATAGGAAGTGGGCCACAAGTTTTCTGAAGAGAAATTATTCCAACAATTGAATACACGAGATGTATATTCCTTTCATTATTCACATTGTATTTTAATTATATTTGGATGGATGCCACAATTATAAGGTTTGCAACCAAGTTTAAACTTTACATTTCTATAAACACGTATTTATTTCATTATTACTCCATTATTGATAGATAAAGAATGAGAAATTCACTGAAATGGCAAATAAGATTTATGTAAAATCACAGAAGTCGACAAATTCCCATTCATAACTAATTAAAGGTCAAAATCAACTCCAAACACAAAACTTACTCATTGAACACTTAAGTAAAACAAAAACATGTGCTACAAATTGGTCCATATTCAGCAAAAACGTTTCAACTATATAACTCAACTGATTTTCGGACTCAAACCAAGATTTGCGTCGCCTTATACCTGTTCGCATCATAAATCAATCCAAGAATTCACGTCATATGCCCCTCTTCGAAAGCAAAAACAACTATTCTTGCTTGTCAGGATCCTGAGTATCGGGATCCTCCTCCTCTTCCTCTTTCTTTTCTTCTTCCTCTTCTTCGTCTTCTTCGGGCGGATCAGCTGGCATCGGTGGTGGTAATGGAGTTTTCATTGGGCTGAACTGTGGGAAAATGTCGGGCCTCCTTCCCGGCTTCGGTCTATCCCACTCCTGAAACGATTAAGATTTATTTTGTAAATAATTTTGCATAAAATTATCGAATAATTGCACGTAACTTTAATTAATATCTCAATTAAATGCGGAAATATTTATTTACCGTAACGTGATGGCATAAACAACTGTTTTAACCAAAATGTAGTGATCCCCCAAAGCCTCAAAAATTCACCCAAAAAAAAAAAAGATATAGGCATCAATTTGATAAGAGGAACAACAAGCCCCTCACTTATTCAATTTGGTAAATCTCAAATATCTGGAACATGATGGTTTCTAGTATTTCACAAGGATAACACCACTAGGTGACTAGAAACAAAGATCGTCCTTGTCAATTCACTTTCTCATCATGAAGCACATTCAACTTGCCCAAAACTTCATTGGGCTCACATTAACCATCTTATCATTAGATAAGATATCAGCCAATTCTTTTCCCAAAACATAAACCTAGAAGCATATATATAGGATTCAACTCACTTCTTATTCAAAACAATGACAATGTCAAAGAGAAAAATATTTTGATTTTGACTATATCCACTCTTCTAAACCTTGCTACGGATTTCGGATACATCCTAACCACTATAACGTGGAAAAGTGGAAGCTTTCTCAGTTATGAAGCTCACATAACAAATATGTGAATCCAAACAGTAATTAGTACCAAATGAAACTAGTTTTTTCTGAAGCTATTAGTCATTTTCATTTTGACATAGGCAGCAAGGAGTCAAGGACACAAATCTCATCCATTCAATTAGTAAGTTGTCCAATATGATGCAAACCACACGTTATCTAGAAGTTAAAACTCAGAAGAAAAAAAAATCACTTTGACTATCACATAATACTATAATTCGCATTAATCTTTCTTAGACCTTAAGGTTCAATTTCTCAATTGCCTTTCACTTCTTCCAGCTGCAGTGGTATGAGCTTTATTTTCCCCACATTCAGTCCTCAGCTTAAGTTAGTCTAAACATAAAGAGATTAAAATTGATAATTCCATAAATAGAATTCGTAAAATGAGCTCAATTTGAATTAAAACAACCAGGCCAAACGAAATCCAACAAAAACGTTTGACGAAAGTTCACAAAGGGGAAAAAGAAGAAATACTTACGATGGGAAAATCGAGAGGTGAACGGCGAGTCATCTTCTCTTCATCGGGAGCCATACCGACAATCCATGACCTCCGGCGGCCGCGCGTCCATTTCGAGGGACGCTTATTGTGCAAGCAATTCAAAGGCGGCAGCAGAGAAAGGGTTTCTGAAGAAGAGGCCAGAAATGATGTGGATGAGGTTGAAGGAGAAGAGGGGGCTATAAACAGCGTCGTTTTAGGAGCAAGAGCTGACAGAGAGATTGAGAGAGATAGAAACGCCATCTGCGGCGGCGCGTGAAAGTGCGTTTGTTGTCTTCCGGTTGGTTTTAGCTTCCACTCCGAATGCCACCAGATATCCACAGAGAGAGAAAGTGCGAGAGAGAGGCGTACAAATCAAATATGAGACGGGTAGTTTCCGGGCCGGATCTTAGACACAGTTGGGCTGGGCCGTTTTAACTCATGATGGAAATATTTCCTTCCTCAAATAAATTCCAAGTCTTACCCATTTTATTTTATTTTATTTTCTTCCTCCACACAAACACGCTCAAACAAAACAAAAAAAAAAATAAAGACGCACACAAACACAAACTCTTAACACACAGATATTAAGTCGCACACGCACAAAGTAGAAAAGACAAGAATGCAACGGTATTGTTTTCCTATTGCCGGATACATTTGTACATACTGCCTCTTTAGTTAAATACAGTAATTTTTAACGATTAAGTTTTGGTCAATTCAATATATACTATTAATGTAAAAATCTAAAAATTTCTAAAATCAATCTATACAGATGATTTGTAAAGTATTGTACAATAATTTTAATTTAATATATAATATATTAATTATATAACTTCAAATATACAACAAAATAAATAAGAAAATAAAAATAAGTCATTAAAAGGTAAAATAAAATATATAAGAATTAGGTACTTTAACTAATTTGTTTTGCATAATTTGAATAACACTATTAACAATAATTTAAAAAAAACTACTAAAATAGTGGCACCAGCTGGTGGTCGTGCTACCGTCGTCGGCCGACAGGAAAATTTTCTGGTCAGTGAAAAAAAAAACTCTAATTTCTTTTAAAAAAAATTAAATTTCCTACATGTCACCTCAACCGTCGGGGCCCATTAACCATGAACCATAGACCTCTCCCTTTTACCAGCCCGCCGGGCCCTCTAACCATATTTACCTCATTGTAGGCGTATAAAAGTCTACCTCTTCTTTAGCCGACCTGATATAATAACCACACAACATCTTTAAGCAGGTTGCTCCCTTATTTTGCCGACCTGATTCCCTTTCAAGCGATGTGCATGCCGACCTGAATATTTAATATCGTATCAGCTAGTCCACCATATTCTATCTGGTTGAGGTAGAAAATCAGATTGAATATATACCTAATTTTGAAAGACCATCCGCACGTAAGAGATTTCAAAGTGGAGAACCTCAGCTACCAAAAATATCCCAAATGTTCCTCATTAAATGCAACTTACCATTGTGTCGGGAGGATAGGTGTCACCTCCCTGCTTTCTTAAACATAAAATGACTCTGGTGGGGCTACAAATGAAAGGTCCATATTTACCCTACCCATATATATTCATCGTCACTCCCCTTCTAACCTTTTTACCTTTCTGCGCATTTTCACCCAATTAATATTTCAAAGTATCTGCCATTAATAGCCTTCTACGTTGTCACCAATATACTTCACCTCCAACTCATCAACAAATCAGCTCGGCAATATCCCAGATCTGCATACCATGTTTAAGTTCTCCTATTTTTGTTTATTTCTGTCAACTTCTCATTTCCCAATTTTTATGCGTAGTTTTGAATGTGCGATTATTTTCTCCTTTTCTCTTTTTCCAAAAACCTCTAGCAGTCTCTAGTTCCTAGAGTTCTGAGTCCTAGAAACTTATCATTAATTCTCCCATGCAATTATCCCATAACTCTAGCCCATGTTCTGAAACCCAATTGATAACAACAGAACCCCATTCGACGTAAAACCGCCCTTATAGATGAGCCCGAAGGTGAACCAAGTTGGACCGAACTAGAAAAGCAAACCCTACTACTGTCTAAGAGGTCCCAACAGTTATCCCCGTAGTCACCGAACCTCATACGCACAATCCTTTCTCCGACCTCGATTTTTGTCATCTCAATCCTATTACTGTAGTCTCCTTTAACTCATATGCCCATCTCCCCCCTCTACAAAAAGGTTCCAGAGTTACCATAGGAAATCTATGGTTCTTGCCTAACCAGGAGCTACTTCCCACCTTTATAGAAAACCTATACCACCCCAAGCATATAAAGCAAGTCCTCCCCAATGCTGGCAGTAATTGTGGCGAGAGTCCCCCAGTGGGACATATTACACTTTTTGAGGACCATATTGTGGCTGGGATTAGGTTACTTATGCATCCCTTTATAGTCCGATTTGCTGTGAAATATAAGGTTTCCTTGCTACAGCTTACCCCAACTCCATCCAATTTATCACTGGCTACCTGATTTTGTGTCGGTTCAATAAGGTAGAACTTAATGTGGATTTCTTCTTCTACTTCTGTTACCGCTTTAAAAAAAAGGTACTTTTATCTTTTTATTCGTAACCTTGCACATTTCTTTTTCGATCCTACCTCCAAGGTGCCTAAATGGCCCACCAAATTTTTCTTTCTTCGTTCTTCAGAGCCTTGGCCTTTTTTAACCCAATGGCAAAATGAGACCCCACCTCAAGACCCAATAACCATAGAAAAATCTCCATCCACCACCCATAAGAGGAATCAAGCCCAGATTGCTGAGTGGAACAACCATCCCTTCGACGTGGTGAAGCTCGCCAAGTTTGAGTGTGTTTTCGCCTACCTTGGTCTCAGAGGCCGTCATACTCTTGATTCGATACGACAATACCTCTCAAGTTCTTAATTATACTTAAATTTTACACAATGTGATCTCTTACCTATCTGACCAACATCTTCTTTTACTTTTGAGAGAAATTTGTCTTTGGTTGTGCATCTCACATAGAGGACACCCCCTTTCATCTAATCCTCCCCCTGCTGAAGCATCCAAGGGCGAAGATGTCAAGCCCAATCTTAAGATCATTGAGCCTCTAGGTAAGAAAGAACCTAATACAAGGTTTCCAAAGAACCAAAAAATAAAAGGAAAAGAATGTGCCCCCAATCCCAACTTTCATCCTCTCCACGTATTGTTGCTACTCCAGAAGACATCACAATCACCAATCAGCCCCCTGCATCTCCTCTTGCTAAGACAACCAAACGTTACTGCTCTAAAAGATCATCGAGCTTAACTCTACCATCCATGCCTGACGGTCATTTGGACTGTGAAGATATCGACCAACCTTTCCTGAAGGGCCAGGTGTTAACACAAGATAAGAAGTACATTGCTGCCCTCAGCATCCCCGACCAGGTGGCCATGGTATCCTAAATGTATCTTCATTATTTTCTCTTGATATTACACATATTAATGAATCGCAACTATTAACTTCCATCTTGACACAGTTGGAACCCCTCTTTGATTCTTTATCCGACCACCTGGTGGCCACCAGTCATCAAGAGGTTTCTTTGGACAAGTGAAAGAAACTGGCAGAAGAGCTGGCACAACAGGCTAACAAGCAAACCAAACTACTCTCCTTAACCTAAGGACAGCTAGATGACGCTCGACGCCAACTAAAAGCCCATGAGGAAGAGATAGAGGTAGCCCAATCAAAGATGGTCCTCGCTAAAGTCGAGCTTCATGACTTCTAGGAGTACCACCTAGCCGAGATAGAAGACATTGGGAAAAAACACCAGGTTGAACTGAGGTGACCCTCTGAGTGGACACCCTAAAGATAGAGTTTGAGGCCCATGGCTATTTTGTACATATTTATGTGTGGTTTTGTGTGTTTTTATGTCTTACTGTGTGTGCTTTAGTGGGGTTTAGTCGTATTTTGACCCATTTTTCCATATCTTGCCAGTATCTTCGTAGCTTTTTAGTATTTTTAGTATTTCTCTTTTACTTTTTATAGATTTTTATGTTATTTTGATTTTCTTTATTTTAGGACAGTCAATCAAGCCTAGGAGCGTTCCTGAGCATCACAATTGGCTCGATTTGACGAAAACATGACTCGGACCCGCGAAGCACAACCATCGATCGACGCATGCATCGACGCGTCGTCGATGCCGACTCGCCATGCCATCGATGCGCAGTCGACGCCGAGTCTCCACACCATCAATGGGGCCATTTTCTAGCATCGGTGGTCAGGCCATTTTTGGCCATTTTGAGCAAAATGACTAATTTGCCCTCTCTTTTAACCTTATAAATAAAACCTCTCTTTTTAGAAACAGAAGCTTTTGAACCCCTTAGGGTTTGAATGCCCAACACATTCTCTCCATTTTCTCCTTCGTTTCTTTTCCTAATTTCTTCATTTCAATTTCCAACTTTTAGATTATTAGAATAATTCTTGAGCTTTTCTTGGATGTTAGACGTAGATTAGTTTTAATTCGCGCATCTCCTCGTTTGAACGTTGAAACTATCCAATTTAAATAAGTAAGCTTTCAATTTATTTTCTTCAATTATTCCAATTCATGTTTGCTTTGATTATGTATTTTTGTGGTGTTTGTGATGTTATTGAATTCATTTGATAACAATTGTTGTTCTTAAAAGTCCATCTTCCATTGTTGCCTTCTTCAAACTTGTTATATTTGCTCGGATGTTCATGTTTATTTTACGTTTATGATGTTGGATTTGTTAATGATTGTTGGTTAAAGTTCATGGGTCTAGTGGCTAGAATCATTTAGAACCATCAGTTGGGATTGTTGGGTGTTTAATCTACAAGTTGGGATTGAGAACCCAAGCTCGTAGGTTAAGTGTTCGATTAAATGCCAATTGATTGTGGAGATGATTCTAGAGCCCTAGACCCCCATTTTATTAATCTTTTAAAGGTTTTTGATTTCATTGCTCGTCGTTTAAACCATCGTCTTCGACATTACAACTTTTCAAACCAAGATTTGACTGAGTGTTTAGCGTAGCTTTTTGTTATTTTCTCGTTCATGAAATCAAACTCAAAAACTACCTCTGAGTAGTCTTCCTCGAGAGATTCGACTCGAGTCAACTTGTCACTTACAACTACTTTGTTCTCTTACGGACGAGCTTTTTATTATAATAAAAAGTAACTGTTAAAAAGTTCGATTCAATGCCCGAGGAGTTGAAGCAAGTCATCGCACCTTTTGGGGAGTGGAGTAGGTCGGAAATTCCTTTAAGCGTATCGAATCAACTTCATATCGATTTATCTGTATACCACCACCTTTCTCCATAAAGTAAGCAAAGGTGCTAAGTTGTGCTTTGAGATGGCAATCGAAAGATCCAATCAGTAGATTCATGCGGCCAGGCTAAATTTCTAGTGGATCTCAAAAAGGCTCAAGAAAAACTACCTCCCCCCCCCCCCCCCCCCCCCCCCCCCTTCGACCTTCTGCAAAGGCGATTTGGAGCAGCCCCTTAATGCGACAAGGTGGGATAGGTGTACAGTCAATGCAATTACCTTAGTTAACCTGAGCTCTGAATTAGACATTCTCCCAACTACTACTTCCTGAATATTCTCTTCTACTGATTGAAACATTTTATTTTTCAAATATATGGTCCATTCGCCTTTCTGAAAATTCTCTCTTTATATTATGCGCCCCTATAAATCGGGATATTTATAATGCCTTACAAAATCCTTCACACATAATACCTATAAAACCTTTTTATTTCCCCTGACCTAAAATAGGTAAAGCAAATACAATATGAAACAATTTACACACATGTACAGGGTAGCTCTCAACCATGCATTGTTAAAACAGGTCGAGTAAACACATATACCAAGTGTTCACATAATAAATATTTATCGTAAAATAAGTTGATCCATAAATAAACCATATAAAAAAATATTGAACTACATCAAGTTATACCACACCATAAGCATTAGGTAAAATCACAACCATATAAAACCATATAAGTCGTATCCATAACTATAACTCATAACCATCTTCGACATAAATAAGCATCGGACAAAACCATAACCATATACATAACCACAAACCATCTCCAGCCTAAACAAGCATCCGGAAAAAAACCATAACCATAAAACCATAAGAACCATATCCATAATCATAACATTCACTTACCACCTCTGACGTAAATAAGCGTTGGGCAAAAGCCCATAACCATAAATCATCTCCGACCAAAATAAGCATTACGCAAAAACCATAACCATAATACCAAAAAAACCATATACATAACTTTAACACCCATTAACCATCTCTGACCTAAACAAGCGTCGGTCAAAACAACCATATCCATAACCATAAACCATCTCCAACCCAAACAAGCGTTAGGAAAGAAACATAATCATAAAACCATAAAAACCATATCCATAACCATAACATCCATTATCCATAACCATAACATCCATTATCCATATCTAACCTAAACAAGCGTCATGCAAAAATGCATAACCATAAACCATCTCTGACCTAAACAAGTATCGAGTAAAAACCCAAAACCATAGAATAATAAAAACCATATTCTTAACCATAACATCCATTAACCATATCCAACCTAAATAAGCATTGGGCAAAAACTATAACCATAAACCATCTCTGACCTAAACAAGCATCGGGCAAAAACCATAACCATATAAAGAAAACATAAAGTAAAATATTACCATATACCTCCCTCTATCTAGGCGTAATGTTTTCTCAGGTGACAAGTATTTTAACTCCTCTGCATTGATTTTTCTTGATCATCTTCATAAGACTCTCCTTTCAGCACCTTGATTACCTGAAATTACCTTTCTCGTACCGATTGGTTGTATGCTACATGTATCCTTTGTTTGCCCCTTTTCTTATCACCTTCCAATTTGATCTCCATTAGCTCATCATGAGGTCGCGTGAACTTATCTCCTCCCTTCTGGTTTTTAACACTCATTACTTCCTCCTAAGCTTCTTCACTTCGTTCTCTTTTTCCTTCACTCATCCCCTTCCTCGCCATCATCTGGTAACAAGACCGCACGACCTGCTGATCCACTACTACTTCACCCACCTTGCTCCCCACTTGGTACTTTATGCTCATATGACAAGTGGATGTGACCGTCAAAATCTCATTAAGGGAAAGTCGCCCTAATATGATATTATAGGCCGAGGTGGCCTTGATCACCAAGAACCTTAACTTCTTCTCTACCCCTAGATCTTCTATGCTTGGGGATACTGGTAGGACTATGGTACCTCTCCCTCTGTAATAACATATGTTCTATTGAAGGCGTGTAACCACGTCTGTACTGGTTTCACCTTCACCTTGAGGTTCATCTGATCTAGGCACTTGTTGAATCGAACTTTTTGCATTTACTTTTATTATAAAAAATTTCGTCCGCAAGAGAACGGAGCAATTGTAAGTGGAAAGCTTGACTCGAGTCAAATCTCTCAATGAAGACTAATCGGAAGCAATTCTCGTGTTTGACTCACAATGAGTAAATAAGGAAAAAAACTACGCTAAACACGTGGTCAAATTTTAGTTTTTAAAGTTCAAATATATAAGAAGTTGATTTAAATGATGAGAAATGAAATTGAGAACTTTGAAAAGATTAATAAAATAGGGTCTCCGACTCTAGATTTGTCTCCATGATCAATTGACATTTGATCTAACACTTAATCTATGAGTTGGGGTTGACAATCCTAACTTGTAAAGTAAACACTTAACAATACCAATTGATGGTTCTAAACCCATCTAAGCACTAGACCATGAATTCTAACCAACAATCATCAAGAAATGCAATAATATAAACTCAAAATAAGCATGAACAAGATTAAATAAAAAGCTTGGAAGAAAGCAACAATGGAGAATGAACTTTTAAGAACAACTATTATCATATGAATTTCTGAGAATCAAACACTTAAAACTATGAGAAACTAGCGCAATACCCGTGTGTAACACGGGTATTATATAAAAAGCAATACTCATATACATATGTATAAATTACATTATTGAATATTTAAATAATACATAAACTTTAAGAGAAAACATATATAAAATTACATTGAAACACATCATTTAATTTAAATGCTAAAAAACTTCCTTATAAACTACATTAAAAACTTTATTTATATATTTACTGTTCTTGTCACAACAAAGAATCTTCAATCCTTTTCTGCTTTTCACTCTTGACATTGCCACATAAAGTTGTCCATGACTAAAAACTGGTTTAGGTAAATATAAACCAACATGTGATAAGGTTTGTCCTTGAATCTTTTTTATTGTTATGGCAAAAGAAACAATAAGTGAAAACTGTCGTCGTTGGAACTTGAAGGGCAAACGATTGTCCGAGGGGCTTAGGACCATCCGTGGAATGAATACTTTCGTGCCTATATTCTTTCCTGAAAGAATTTTAGCTCCGCATAGATTACTTATGTAGTTATAATTCTGTAAAAATATGATCAATAAATATTATTAAAATAAATAGTTTTTATATTAAAATACGAAAGCTACCCATGACGTTTACCCTAATCATCAAAGGACCTTGTTATCATTCAATAAAGCTATGATATTTTGCATTTCTGCTAAGTATCGGAGGTAACTAATAACCATTTAGTTGGTTAAACATAATAATATTGATGGAGTGTTTGTCCTTTTTTTTTCTTTCTTTTTTATCGATTCACATTTCCCAATTGATAGTTTGATTGTTTATCATCACAACTGATTGATTCTCAATCTTATTTGATTCTTTCAAATCTGAGCTAGTATTTACACTCCATTGTTGATAGAAACATATGCTCGGTAATGACATCTATTTACAAGATATAATTGATATCTACATTCTTTTACATAATAATGATATCAACATTCTGCACACTTACACAAGGTAACCTAGCAAATGATAATTTTAGAAAAAAATCTAATGGTAGTTGTTGGGGGTTTTCTCGAATTGAACCCTACAGGATCTTTTGGATATTCATATTTTAATTATGTGTTCATGTAAATCATATTTTCATGCATATGAATGTATTCACACGTCCGGATTAAAACATGCACGGCAGATTCAAATTTAATAAAGCGGAAACATAAATATTGAATCCACTTACAATAATCAGACGGTCTGAGGACAAGATCAAAGGTCTGATCTTGTTGTTGAATGAAGATGAATTCGGCGCCTCTCCTCTCCCTCAAAGCCGTYGAATYTCTGCAGYAGATTYAACTCCCGRATCTTYTGCTRTATTCCCGGACTGCGTATCTGATACTGGGTGGGCTGTATACTACAGATAGGATTGTGAATTCTATGGAGATCAAGTAAGAACCAAGAGGGGCTGATTTCTTGTGTAAATATGTGTGTGATTTTCGAAAATTACACCCCCTTTTATATTAGAGGTTTTTGAAAATCAAGCCTCCAAACCCTAYTRGGATTAGGCCTCTATCTTATATTCCATCTCCAGTCCACTTACAGTCATGTTGGGCTACAACAGGGATCTAGAAGAATATTAAATTGGYCCATTWATTTATTTAATTTCTAATATCCAATAACTTAGGATATAATTAAATAAATTAAGTTTTAATTTTATTCCACTAAAAAGGTAWAACTGACCTACCAATTTAATACATATTTCTGAATATGYTTTCTCCTTCAGTCCRGCCATTCCCCGTGTTTAAGATTTAATGTTCATTAATTAATTATGTAAGTCTCTGAYAACTATAATTAATTAACTTCTAAACCTTGAGTAGTACCAYACAAGCTTTATCATGTACGAAATAAATTCCACCTGCAGGGTTTCAACATGAACTTGTGTTTCCTCAAGAGAACATCATCAACCTGGCGCACCAGGACACAGTGCTCATGTATACTGCTCGAAACATCAAGCATGCACTGACATTACTCAAAATAATCGAATCTATTGATCTACAAAAGATCTCACCCTTTGATATGTCAAAGTAATGAGCAATGCACTCTTATGCTTGCCAGTATCACATGAGTTCAGAACCCGAACTCTGTGGATCTTTATTCTCTCACTATCTGGGTCAGAGACAGAGAATAATATCCTATCGTGATCCTTTCCTCAATAATACAGAGTGACTAGAATACAGTCAATCAAGACAAACTGACTTGTCAGATTATTCTACGATTTATCAATGGTGTGTTCAGGACCATCTATGTCCGTGAGCATTTAATACAATACAAGGTTCCGATGATATGATCTTACCATGTGACTCCCCACACCATATCATCTACAATGTATGTATATGGAACATTTGCATTAGAACGATTATGAAAAATAAACTAAAATGCAAACAGTGACTGCAAACCATTTCATATCATCATAAATAATCAGTATAAGTATACTAAGACATGTCTTTCCAGTATACTAAACTAACAATCTCCCACTTATACTTGAAGCATGTCTTTCAAGCATAATAACAAACTGGCTAACTCTCCAATCTAAATATCTACTCAAAGAACGCCACCGGGTCTGCATCTCACCCCCATTTTCTCCACATGACCATGAAAGGTCTTAGCCGGAAGGCTCTTCATGAATGGATCAGCCAAATTGTCCTCAGACGCAATCTTGACCACCGCCACATCTCCTCTCTTAACGATCTCTCGTATAAGGTGGTAATTTCTCTCTATGTGTTTTTGCTTTGTGGGCTCTAGGTTCCTTCGAATTTGCCACTGCACCAGAGTTATCACAGTATATCGTGATAGTCTTTGGCAAATCAAGGACCACGCTCAAGTCCAACAGGAAACTGCGGAGCCAGACCGCCTCTTTAGCTGCCTCAGAGGCGGCTACATACTCGTCCTCCATGGTGGAATCCGCAATGCATTTATGCTTTATGCTCCTCCATGCAACAGCTCCGCCTCCCAGTGTAAACACATAGCCCGAGGTAGACTTTCTTTGATCTTTATCAGATTGAAAATCTGAGTCCGTGTAATCCAAAGGTACTTGACTATCAGAGCGGTATACCAACATGTAATCTCGAGTCCGTCTAAGGTACTTGAGAATACCTTTGACCGCAGTCCAGTGACCTCGTCCAGGGTTAGATTGATATCTGCTTACCATGCCAACTGCATAACATATATCAGGCCTAGTGCATAGCATATCATACATTAAGCTCCCCACTGCCGAAGCATATGGAACCTTACTCATGTCATTTATCTCAGACTGTGTTTGGGGACACATTTTCTTGGATAGATGAATTCCATCCTCGAAAGGTTTAAAACCTTTCTTGGAATTTTCCATGCTAAACCTTGCTAGTACTGTATCGATATAAGTTGCCTAAGACAGACATAGTATCCTCCTTTTGCGATCACGAATGATCTTGATGCCAAGGACGTGTCCGTCTTCTCCCAGATCCTTCATATCGAACTGCTTGGACAACCACACCCTTATGTTGGATAACACCTTTTTATTGTTTCCAATAAGCAGGATTATCATCTACATAAAGTACGAGGAATACTACCACGTTTCCGTCACATTTCTTATACACACATCTCTCATCCAGACTTTGCACGAATCCATATGACTGGATGACCTCGTCAAACCGGATGTTCCAAGACCTCGATGCCTGCTTAAGTCCATAAATAGATCTCTTAAGCTTGCACACTAAGTGATCTTGTCCTTTAGCAATGAAACCCTCTGGTTGCTTCATATGGATGTTTTCCTCAAGACTTCCATTTAGGAAAGCTGTTTTAACATCCATTTGCCAGATCTCATAATTCATATGAGTTGCAATAGACAAGAGAATCCGGATTGACTTAATCATGGCTACTGGTGAAAAGGTTTCCTCATAATCGATTCCTTCTTTGTGAGTATACCCTTTCGCCACCAATCTAGCTTTGAAGGTTTCAACCTTCCCGTCAGGTCCTCTCTTGCGTTTATAGATCCACTTACAACCGATGAGTTTTATCCCATCTCGTGGTTCTACAAGCTCCCAGACTTGATTGTGATACATAAATCCAATCTCAGACTCCATTGCAGTCTTCCAAGAAATTGCATCTTTGTCTCGCACTGCCTCATCATAGGTCCTGGGATCCAATTCATTTAGTCCCTCTGGGATCCGAAGCCTCTCCCAGACCAATGAATCTATCAGGTTTGCGTACAACCCTCCCACTACGACGAGGCAGTTCTTGTACTTCCGTGACACGTTGTGCAGTATCTGGTAGTACCTCTTCTTGTACAACTGGTGTGGAATTCGATCCTTCCCCTCTTAGTTCCTCAAGGGCGATTTGGCTCCTTCACTTTTGGTTTATAACATAGTCTTCTTCTAAGAATCGAGAATTGGTGCTAATAATGATCTTCTGATCCTTAGGACTATAAAATAAACCTCCTTTTGTTCCTCTAGGATATCCAACAAACATCTTTACATCTGTACGGGGAGCCAACTTATCAGCTTCCTTGTCCAACACGTGTGCTGGACTACCTCAAATCTGAATATGCTTCAAACTGGGCTTTCGTCCAGTCCATAATTCTGTGGGCGTAGAAGGAACTGACTTTGATGGAACCAAGTTAAGAATGTAAGCCGCTGTCTCCAGTGCATATCCCCATAACGAAATAGGTAACTCCGAATAGCTCATCATCAATCTAACCATCTCTAACAGTGTTTTGTTCCTCCTCTCCGCCACGCCATTTTGTTGTGGCATTCCAGGAGCAGTCAGCTGGGATGTAATCCCATGCTCTGCCAAGTAATCCCTAAATTCAGTTGAAAGGTACTCGCCTCCACGATCAGATCATAGTGACTTGATACTTCTACCTGTTCGTTTCTCCACTTCCGCCTTAAACTCTTTGAATTTCTCGATGCATTTTTACTTGCGACGTAACAGATAGACATAGCCGTATCTAGAGTAATCATCAATCAAAGTGATGAAATACTCGAACCCTCCTCTTGCCTGAATCGACATAGGGCCACACAAGTCAGAGTGAATCAAATCTAATAGCCCTTTGGATCGGTTTCCTTTCGACTGGAAAGTACGCTTGGTCATTTTTCCTTATAAACAGGATTCACACAAAGGAAATGATTCCAGAACCAAAGAAGACAATGGTCCATCATTTACCAACCTTTGTATCCTCTTTAGATTAATATGACCGAGCCTAAGATGCCAAAGATAGGTTTGATTCAATTCTCAAGGTTCTTTTCTTTTGTTAGAGTTAATAATCGAAGTATTCAAAAGTTTCTTTGGTGTAGTATTAAACGTTGGTTTGAGAATGTAAAGTTGTCCATTCAATGTGCCAGAACAGATAAAATGTTTACCACTAAAGACAACAACCTTGTCATCAAAAGAAATAGAATATCTATTCATAAAAAGTTTAGAAACAGAAATTAAGTTTCGCTTAAAACCAGGCACATAAAGACAATCTCTCAAAACAATGTTCTATCACTACTAAAAGGTAAAATAACGTCTCCCACTGCAACAGCCGCCACTTTCGTAGCGTTGCTCATGTAGATGGTGATCTCATCCTCACTCAGCTGCCTTTTTACCAGGAACCCCTGTAAAGACATGCAAACATGATCAGTAGCTCCAGTATCTACTACCCATGAATGAGCAGAACAAGTAGCCAAACATGTTTCAACCACTAGAGTGTGAGATATACCTCTCTTAATCTTCTTGTTGGGACACACGGACTTCCAGTGACCTGACTGGCCACACTTGAAGCATTTGGTCTTCGACTTGAACTCCTCAGGAGGAATCTTTGCCTTTAGCTTCTTCACCTTAGGCGCCACATTTGCAGCCTTCTTAGGAACGAACCTCTTCTTCTTTTTCACCCCTGAAGAAGACGCCCTAACGTCGGCCATGTGCACCTCAGAACTGTTCTTCTGAAGCAGTTCAGCTGCCTGAAGATCTATGAGCAGCTCAGCCAAGGTCACATCCTTCTTTACCATCTAGAAGTTCAACCTAAACTGATCAAACTTCGAAGACAAACTGTGAAGCACGATGTCAAGCTGAGAATTAGCATCCAGACTGCCACCCAAGGTCTTGATCTCAGCCAGATGTCCCAGTGAGAACATGATCCCTAACAGGTGTGGAGTCAGTCATCCTCGCATTCATAAGCTTCTTTATCGCCAAGTGGCGTGCCAAGCGGTTCTGATGACCGAACAGCTCCTTCAGGTTGAGCATGATTTCAGCAGCATTCTTCATAGTCTGATGCTGATGTTGCAACACATTTGACATAGAAGCCGAAATGTAGCAGCGCGCAATCTCATCAGACTTGACCCACTTATCATATGCGACCCTTTGAGCCTCGTCAGCACCCTCTTCCGGCCTTTGAGGACATTCTTCCTTAAGTACGAATTTGTGTCCATCAGAAACTAAGACTAAGTTCAGGTTTCGAATCCAATCATTATAATTTTCACCAACGAGTTTGTTTTCTTTGAGTATAGAGGACAAATTGGAGAGAGCCATGATGAAATGGAAAGAAATGAAACAAAACATGAAATACAGTCACAAACTTTAGGATAAACAATATATAATAGAAAACCTCAAAAAGAATTATATACTTTTCCACCGACCCTTAAAAAAATCTTTTATAAGCCACGATCGTGTGGACGTTTATAAAATTCATTTTTAAATAGGTTTTAAACCTTTAATTTGCCTCCAGTTGTATTTCCTTACAACAAACAACTTAATAGCTGGATAAAACACGGTCACATAATTATCTAATTGATAAGCCACGATCGTGTGGACGTTTATCAATACATTATGTCTAAGTGTGAACACCATTATCTTTGCCCCAAGAGCTCAATTTCGAATATGACTGCTCCAGATGGAGGAGTCAGTCAGTTCTAATTGTTCTCTACAGCTATCCATCGAGGAGATTTAATTTCTAGAGATTTCCATGATATGCACATCCGATATGGAGGAAGACCGATGTCAACGCGCATGCCCATCAAATCTCAATTAAACCAGATTAATGGAGACCGTATCAGATTTCCACATACTTTGGTATGTATCACTCCCACTTAGTTATTTATGCTTGAGGTTTCATTTTATCCCATTTAACAACATATAATTATCACATAAAATGTAAACATTCATTGCATGCTTCAAACAACATAAATAAGCAATGAAAATAAAACCAACTACCATGGCTTATTATCTCATGTTGATTGATGAGATAAACTGGAAAGACAGCTCCGGAAGAACAGCTGGGCCGCCGCCTCCATCACTGCGCCTCGCCGAAAACCCTAGCTCCAACTTAGGGTTTCGGGACGTGAATCAGTGGACCTTCCTTCTTGGTGCTGTACTTCTTACCTCTTTTGAGTTGATCTCCGATCTCTATTCTATATAGTCTAACTATTCCAAAAGGAAAAGAACTAGTACATCTAGAATAAAATTACAACTCAAAAACCGATCTAACAATTTTACTTCTATTGCATTAAAACAACATAAAATAAAACTT
Organism: Phtheirospermum japonicum; assembly: GCA_014905375.1. Classification (NCBI taxonomy): domain Eukaryota; kingdom Viridiplantae; phylum Streptophyta; class Magnoliopsida; order Lamiales; family Orobanchaceae; genus Phtheirospermum; species Phtheirospermum japonicum. The sequence continues at coordinate 742,891 of BMAC01000597.1, read as the reverse complement.
AGACCTAATCCATGGATTCTCTCATGGATAAAAATCACGTAGCCAAACCGGCATACGGCCAAAACATTCATTCAACCATACATTCATAACATCACATAAAATAAAATTGGAGCCATGATAGTTGGTAAACCTGCAAGCAAATACCGTCTACAAATCCAACAATCATTGAAATATGATTCTCATGAAATAACACATGATAACTATACATGAACTTATGATTTTCGAATTTTACAATTAATTAAATTAATTAATTCGAAAATATACAACAAGATAAAATTGGAAATTAAAAAAATTATCCACCAATTTTAAACTTGTAATTCTTCAAAAATTATCAAAAAATAAATCTGAAAATTAATTAAAATATCCTCCAAATTTATTTTAAATTTTCGAAAAATCCCTAATTTAAATAATATTTGGATATCTTGACATAAATCAAAATCTAATCCAAATAATACATCTAAGGATCGAATTCTACAAAGATTAGGATTTGGAATTTTGATCCACTTCAAATTCTTCCAAATCTTATCTTAAATTTAATCGCTTTTACAATTGGACTCTTGGTATTTATTTATCTATATCAAAATTACCTTATCCAATTTAAAATACCACAAATTTCAAAAATAACAAGAATAATAAATCTGAAAATTTGATCCACTCCAAATATTTCAAGATTTAGAATTCTATTTTCATATTTATTAGTATTTAAATTAGGTAACATAAAATAATACCAAATCTAAATCCAACATATGTAATTTTCGAAATACACACATAAATAAATTTGGAAATTTAATTTTAATTAAAATATTCTCCAAAATAATTTACTAAAATCGAAGTTTATCCTATTTTTCACACTTGGAAATTTCGACATTAATCAAAAATCTATTCGAAATAAAATAGTGCCAGTTTCGAAAATCACAAGAACAAAAAGTCTGGAAATTCTGAACACTTCAAAAATTACCAAATCTAAAATTGCTTTTTCAAAACTAAGTTGATCAGAACTAGGTAACTTTTAATATACATAAAAAATTACCTATTCCTTTTCTAATCTCCATAATTTTCAAACCATGTCAGAAAATAAATCTGGAAATTTTGATGATGATCAAAAATCCACCCAAAATTATTTCTATAGTACTGAAAATTATCAATTAAAATTAGGGAATTTAATAGACATCAAAAACAAAATTTTCACCATCAAAATCTCTTTCGTCATGAAAATAAAATTTGAAAATTTTTAGTTCATCAAATATCAATCCAAATCTTATTCCAAGATGACCGAAAATTACAATTCCTTTAAAACTAGAATTTTCGAAAATAATCAAAAAGTTCATCTAAGTTTTAAAATCCATAAAAAATCGAAATACATGGGCTATTAAATCTGAAAATTTAAACAACATAAATTCAACATCAAACTTAATCATGTATTTCGAAATTTATGAAACAATTAAAATAAGAACAGTGCCGAAACCCGCTCTGATACCAATTGTTGGTGTTTTCTCGAATTGAACGCCGCAGGATCTTTTGGATATTCATATTTTAATTATGTGTTCATGTAAATCATATTTTCATGCATATGAATGTATTCACACGTCCGGATTAAAACATGCACGGCAGATTCAAATTTAATAAAGCGGAAACATAAATATTGAATCTACTTACAATAATCAGACGGTCTGAGGACAAGATCAAAGGTCTGATCTTGTTGTTGAATGAAGATGAATTCGGCGCCTCTCCTCTCCCTCAAAGCCGTTGAATTTCTGCAGCAGATTCAACTCCCGAATCTTCTGCTGTATTCCCGGACTGCGTATCTGATACTGGGTGGGCTGTATACTACAGATAGGATTGTGAATTCTATGGAGATCAAGTAAGAACCAAGAGGGGCTGATTTCTTGTGTAAATATGTGTGTGATTTTCGAAAATTACACCCCCTTTTATATTAGAGGTTTTTGAAAATCAAGCCTCCAAACCCTAYTRGGATTAGGCCTCTATCTTATATTCCATCTCCAGTCCACTTACAGTCATGTTGGGCTACAACAGGGATCTAGAAGAATATTAAATTGGYCCATTWATTTATTTAATTTCTAATATCCAATAACTTAGGATATAATTAAATAAATTAAGTTTTAATTTTATTCCACTAAAAAGGTAWAACTGACCTACCAATTTAATACATATTTCTGAATATGYTTTCTCCTTCAGTCCRGCCATTCCCCGTGTTTAAGATTTAATGTTCATTAATTAATTATGTAAGTCTCTGAYAACTATAATTAATTAACTTCTAAACCTTGAGTAGTACCATACAAGCTTTATCATGTACGAAATAAATTCCACCTGCAGGGTTTCAACATGAACTTGTGTTTCCTCAAGAGAACATCATCAACCTGGCGCACCAGGACACAGTGCTCATGTATACTGCTCGAAACATCAAGCATGCACTGACATTACTCAAGATATCGAGATTATTGATCTACAAAGAGATCTCACCCTTGATATGTCAAAGTAATGAGCAATGCACTCTTATGCTTGCCAGTATCACATGAGTTCAAAACCCGAACTCTGTGGATCTTTATTATCTGACTATTTGGGTCAGAGATAGAGAATAATATCCTATCGTGATCCTTTCCTCAAATACACTACACGGAGTGTACTAGAGTAATCAGTCAATCAAGACAAACTGACTTGTCAGATTATTCTACGGTTTATCAATGGTGTGTTCAGGACCATGTATGCCGTGAGCATTTAATACAATACAAGGTTCCGATGATATGATCTTACCATGTGAATCCCCACACCATATCATCTACAATGTATGTATATGGAACATTTGCATTAGAACGATTATGAAAAATAAACTAAAATGCAAACAGTGACTGCAAAACCATTTCATATCATCATAAATAATCAGTATAAGTATACTAAGACATGTCCTTTTAGTATATTAAACTAATAGTAGTAAAACGCATAATGATCCTCACAAAATAGTTACATCAAGCAATTAGAGCATCTCCAATGCAATAGTGTTAATTGAACTTATGTGGCAAATGACATTGACATTATATAAAAAAAAGTTCTCCAATGCATCAATGTTGATGTTAAATAAGTGATAATTTATATTTTTATTTTTAGAAAAAATAAAGAGAGAGAAATAACATGATTGGATGATATATTTAAAATTAATTGTAGACATTGTCAAGAGTAATGTCTAGAATTTGACATTGCTCTTGACAATATCAAGCATTTAATATGCCACATAATCATTTTTATGACATGTGTCAATTTTTTCACTTTCGACATTATTGCATTGGAGATGCTCTTACTGTAACAACATTCACAAGTTTCGAGCAACCTTTTCATACAAATCACAAGGCTCAACTTGTAAAATAAAAACAAATGACAAAAGATTCTTGCCGATTTGCAATGACCTTTTCATACAAATCACAAGGCTTAACTTGTAAAATAAAAAAAATGAGAAGAGATTTTTACCGATTTGCAATGAGATTGTTCTTTTTTTCTTGTAATGAAACTGAACAGTTTTCACCGATTCACGTTGGCCCTCCAATTAAAACTTTGGTAATTCCAATTAAAATTCAATCCAAAAGAAGATAAATGGAGACCATATTTGTCGGCTTGCTTCTATTAAAAGAAACTGTATTATTTGTATAATGTAATGGCTTTGAAGAGGAATTATAATATATTGCAATAGTTTATGAAAGGTTGATTTGTACATATTTGTATGTGATTCTCGTGTGTTTTTGCTTTGCATTTTGTGTGATTTGTCAGGTTTTAGGTTTCTATTGTTCTCGTTTCTTTTCTTTTTAGTATTTTTCGTTCTTATTTTATTTTACGTTTTTCTTCTTTATTTTATAAGTAATAGTCTCATTATGTTTAATTTTCTCTTTCAGCTTCGAGACGACGAAGATTAGACGAGCAAAGTGCTGAGATCACACTGGGTACCACTCAGACACTAGGTTACCTAGTGTCCGAGTCATGCCGCCTATACCTGCTCGTGTTGACGCCTGAAGACGCCCGGGTCGGTCGACGCAAGGTCGAAGCTCAGCTACAGTAGCGTCGATCCTAGTTCTGTCAATTGACGCACTTGATGACGCAACTTGCAGTCGCATCGATTCATGCACGCGTCGATCGACGCACTGCCTGGTCAACGTGAGCAGCCTAGCTCGCGTCAACGTCGACGCTCAGCACGCGTCGGTCGACGCACCTGTGGTTGAGCAGTTTTTGTTGGAGAAATCTATAAATACCGTGGTTTCTTCATTTAAAGAGATAGAGATTCAAAGGGTAAGGTTCATATACGTCCAGATACTCAAGCCCCTTTCCATTTCACATTAAATTGAAGATTTCGTTCAAAGATCACGTTGAAGACTCGTTTCTATGTTTATCGTCGTTTATGGTCATCGTTCGTCACTGAAGTTTGATTGATTGTTGCGTATCTTAGATGAACTATAAGTATTCTGCATTTGTAATTTACTTTTGATTTAGTTTTCATAGTTTGTATGTTAGTTTGACTTATTTTAGTTTAGTAATTCAAGTACGTTCAATTCACTAGTTTTAATAATGATGTTTTCTCTCTTTTAAATTCTAGCCTCTTATGCTTTCAATTAGGTTTAAATGTTCAATTAGGATTAAATGTTCAATTAGGTTTTTAATAATTGCATGCTTGTTTTTGAATTCGTAGTTGTAGAAACCCTTCCCGAAAATGGATCGTGTGTTTAATAATTATAGAATCGTTGAACAAATGTTTTATAGACGCCGATTGCAATTCCTTGTGATTCGACTCGAGTCAGCTTATCGCCTACAATAGCTCCGTTCTCTTGCGGACGAGTTTTTTATTTAAGTGAAAAAGTTCAATTCAAAATTTGGCGCCGTTGCCGGGGAATTAACAAAGGCTGTCCAAAAATGTTTGTTAGTTTATGTTTTGTTTAGTTCATTTAATTTGTGTCCTTTTGTCTCGATTGTTTTAATTTGTTTGTTAGTGGATGCAAGAACGTAGGTCCTTTGGTGGATAAGTAGTACCTTTGATCGACAACATTCACCGGGTAAATCGAGCAAGACTCTCATCGATAGCGGAAACATCGATGGATTCATCCAGATCAAATCCTACAGAACCGAACCAACAGGAACCTCAAAATGAACAGAACAATATACTAAATCCACCACCATTTAACCAAGATCATTTCAATCAACAAGTTAATAATCAAGGCTTACATCTGAATCAGCAACAAGTGCCTTATTTCCTTTCATCAACAACAACAATTTCATCCTCGAGGTCCGTATGTGCCATTTAATAGGCCGTTCCGTCAACATGAGCCTCAGTCGGCTCGTATGCGTGAATTTGCTCGACCCGTGATTGGACCTTTTACATCATGCATTCTCCTGGGCCCAGCGGCTCGAGATTATGAACTTAAGGCCGTCCATCTCAATCTTTTGCCTTCTTACCATGTGCATCTAAATGAAGATCCGATAACGTTCATCCGGAAGTTTTACTCGGTCATCCAAACCTTTCCATTGCAAGGACTTTGTGAAGATCAATTGAAGAAGAGATGTTTTCCATATACATTAAAGGACAAAGCGGAGACTTGGTTTTTGTCGTTGGAGCCTGATTCCCTTACGAATTGGGACATGGTGTATGATCGCTTCATGGGGAAGTATTATTCGAATCAAACAACGGCTCAACTCCGAGTCAAGATAGCGTCATTCAATCAAACGGAGGGAGAAACGTTCCATGAAGCCTGGGAACATTTTAAAGAATTATTGACACAATGCCCACATAATCATTATCCACCCGAGCTCATTAATCAATTCTTTTATGATGGGCTTATTCTTACTTTTCAATATATGGTGGACAATGCAGCAGGGGGAGAGATTGGATCACGAACCGCTCAAGAAGTATGGGACATATGCGAGTCAATAAGTTATAATTCTCAACAGAAAAGCTCGCGGTCAAGGAAGGTGGTTGTTCATGAAATCGAGATGTTACATTCATCTCCTGATGATATGCATATACTAGTCGAATTAACAAGACAAGTGGCCTCGCTGCAAACTCAAAACACGCTTTTATCTCAAGGCATTTCTCCATCATCAGAAATGTGTGGCATTTGTGGAGTGTATGGACATGGCGCGAATGTATGGCAAATGACGTTCGAGCAGCCTGGAGGAACCAACGAACAAGCATTCGCTGTACAAGGTTATCAAACAAATCAAGCCGGGCAAGGGTATCAAAACCCTAACCAACGCACCAATAAACCTTATTGGTGGAGAGATCATCCAAATTTATCATGGTCGGATCCTAATAATGCAGCGAATCCGGTACCGAACCAAAGGCCACAAAATAACTTTGCTCCCCAACAACCATATCAACAACAATGGGGACAGGGTCAATTTTCATTCTCAACTCGACCAATGCAACAGTCACAACAGCAAGGACAAGGTCAAGTACCATTTCCTCCACATTCGCAGGGGCAAGATCAAGTGCCATTGCCTCCACCACCACCGACTCAAGCACCCGTTTCACCAACACTCGAGGAAACTTTGCGTATGTTTATGCAACGCACTGACTCAAATTTGCAACGCACTGAGTCAAATTTGCTACGTAATGACAAACGGATGGATAAGCTTGAGACAGCCCTTGGCCAACTCGCCAAGCAAGTAGGAAAGAACGAGCAAGGCAAGTTTTTGAGTCAATCTTCACAAGCTCAAGCAATCACTGTGCTAAGAAGTGGGCGAGTTGTAGATAATAAAGTTGCATCTCCCGATGAGATTTCTTACCAATCACAACTTCAAACCGATAACAAAAATACCAACCTACATGAGAAAGAAGGCGAGGAGATAACCATTACCAAGTCACCGGATAATGTTGAAAAGGACGTCGAGCCTAAGAAGACTATTCACAAGGCCTCTAATCCTTATCGGCCTCCCATTCCATATCCAAGTCGACTTCGAGGAGAAAAGCAAGATAAGCAATTTCTTGAACTTTATAACATGCTTTCCAAAGTTAATGTTAATTTGCTTTTGCTCGATGTTATAAGAAACGTTCCTGCATATGTCAAGTTTTTCAAAGACTTGGCCTCAAAAAAAAGAAAATTTTCTGAAAATAGCAAAGTTTGTGTTTCAAATGCGGTGAGCGTCATCTTACGAAATCCCCTTCCCCCAAAAGAAAGTGATCATGGGAGTTTTTGTATTAATATTACTTTGGTAAATGGAAAAGAAACTCGGGGTATGCTTGACCTTGGGGTGGGGAGCAATTTAATGCCTTCGTCTATTTTTGAGCAGTTTGATTTAGGTGCTCTTAAGCTGACAAAGATGCAACTTCAATTAGCAGACCGGTCGGTAAGGTACCCGAAGGGGATTGTCGAGGATGTCCTTGTACAAGTTGGAAACCTTATCGTAACCGTTGATTTCGTGATTTTGGATGTGGGTGAAGTTCGAGATGATAACTGAGAGCATACTATTTTGTTGGGTCGACCCTTCATGGCTACGACCAACACGTTGATTGACGTGAAGAATGGAAGCATGACTTTGTTCATGTTGGACGAATCAGTTACATTCTCTATCCATGATTTTCATACTACTCCATCTTCATCCATGAACGTCGAGTGTTCATTCATGGATTCCATTGATTTCATTGTGCAAGACAAGTTTGAAGAGGACTCTAACTTCCGTAACATTCTCGATCATTCCGATGACTCTTGGCTCACCGAGGACGACGATTGGCTTGAGCCTAATTCCGAGGGGGTGATTGAAATTTGTGAGCTTGAAATTGAGAAACCAGATATTGAGCCGAAATCCAATCTTAAACCTCTTCTAAGTCATCTCAAGTACGTTTTCCTTAAGGAAGGTGAGAAGAAGCCGATGATCATTTTTGCCGAGCTAGCCAAAGCGGAAGAAGAAGCATTAATTGGTGTTCTTATAAAATTCCAAGGAGCTATTGGTTGGAGTTTGGGAGACATTAAGGGGATAAGTCCAGCCACATGCATTCATTATATTGTGCTGGAAGAAAGAGCAAAGCCAGTTCGAGAAGGTCAGCGCCGTTTAAATCCTACTCTAATGGAGGTTGTGAAGAAGGAGATTTTTAAGTTGATCGACGAAGGGATCATCTTCGCTGCACCCGATAGCGAATGGGTGAGCCCCGTCCATGTTGTGCCGAAGAAGGGTGGGATCACGATAATTGAGAATGACAAAGGGAAGATTGTGCCGACACGGTTGACTACGAGATGACGGATGTGTATTGACTTCCGAAAGCTTAATGCCGCTACACAGAAGGATCATTTCCCACTACCTTTCATCGACCAATTACTTGACAAGTTGGCCGAACACCAATATTACTGTTTTCTCGATGGGTTGTCCGGGTACTATCAAGTTTCCATCGCGTCGGAAGATCAATAGAAGATGACGTTTACTTGTCCATTTGGGACCTTTGCTTTCCGGAGGATGCCTTTTGGACTATGCAACGCGCCGGCAACTTTCCAATGCTGTATGCTTTCCATTTTCACGGACATGATGGACGACTTTCTTGAGGTATTCATAGATGATTTTCCAGTTTTCGGTTCTTCTTTTGCTTCATGTCTTGAAAATTTGTCTAAAGTGCTTGAACGTTGTCTAGATAGTCATTTAACGTTAAGTTGGGAAAAAAGGTCATTTCATGGTTAGACGTGGTATTATACTTGGTCATGTTGTGTCGAGTAATGGTTTGGAGGTCGACAAGGAAAAAGTTGATGTTATAGAAAGTTTGCCACCTCCCATGAACATTAAGGGTATTCACAGTTTTCTTGGACATGCGGGCTTCTACCGACAATTTATTAAGGATTTTTCCAAAATTAGTCGCTCGCTTTGTCATTTGTTAAGTAGTGATGTTCCGTTTGTTTTTGATGAATCATGCTTGAATGCTTTCAATTTGCTTAAGAAAAAGTTAACCACGGCCCCGGTGGTCGTTGCCCCAAACTGGTCCCTTCCCTTTGAAATTATGTGTGGTGCATCGAATGACGCCGTGGGGGCCATTTTGGGTCAACGTGTGGATAGTCTCCTTCGATTCATTTATTACTCTAGTCTTATGTTAAACGAGGCTCGAAGGAATTATAGACCCACCGAAAAAGAACTTTTGGCTGTGGTATTTTCTCTTGAAAAATTCTGTTCCTATATTATTGGTTCAAAAGTGGTCGTCCATAGTGATTATGCAGCTCTTCGCTATCTTTTTAATAAAACCCAAAGTAAGACGCGTTTGATTCGGTGGATACTTTTATTACAAGAATTTGATGTTGAAATAAGGGATCGAAAAGGTTGTGAAAATTTGGTTGCAGACCATTTGTCCCGACTTGATAGAGAGGGAGTGAGTGAATTTGGTTGTTTGAATGATGTTTTTCCGTATGAGTTGACATATGCTATTTCTTCATATAATACTCCATGGTTTGCCGATATTGTTAACTTTCTTGCTTATGGTCACGTAAGTGCCAATTTATCCTTCCAAGAAAGGAAGAGATTTCTTTCTAAGTGCAGGGATTATTTTTGGGATGACCCATTCCTTTTTCGGTTCGGAAAGGATGTACTTATTCGACGATGCATACCCGGGGAGAAACAACAGAATATTCTCTCGTTTTGTCATGATCAGCAGTGTGGAGGCCATTTTGGAGGTCAGAAGACGGCTTACAAGGTCCTCCAATCTGGGTTTTATTGGCCTAGGCTATTTAGAGATGCGCATGAGTTCGCTAAGACATGTGATCAATGCCAGCTCTTGGGAAACATTGGTTAACGTGACGAGATGCCTCAAACAAGCAATTTAGTCGTGGAGATTTTTGAAGTGTGGGGCTTCGATTTTATGGGACCATTTCCAGCATCATTTGGATATGAATATATTTTGGTTGCAGTTGAATATGTGTCTAAGTGGGTCGAGGTTGTTCCCACGAGAACGTGTGATGCAAAGGTCGTGCTCAAGTTCATTCAAGAGCATGTCTTTGGTAGGTTCGGGTTTCCACGAGCTATCATTAGTGATGGGGGTGCACATTTTTGTAACCGGTCTTTTGAGAAATTGATGGAAAAATACAGAGTGAAACACAAAGTGGCCACGGCGTGTCATCCAAAAACGTCAGGATAAGTGGAGACAAGTAATAGACAAATCAAAGCAATTCTGGAAAAGATCGTTCAGCCGAATCATAAGGATTGGTCAGCTAAGCTCAGTGATGCTCTTTGGGCATATCGAACGGCATATAAGACAGTTCTAGGGATGAGCCTTTATCGGATGGTCTATGGCAAGGCTTTGTCACCTTCCGGTCGAGACGGAGCACCGAGCTTATTGGGCAATTCGTGCACTGAATTATGATTTGACACAAGCTGGTGCTACACGGGGATTGCAAATTGAGGAAATTGATGAAATACATAACGAGGCCTACGATAATGCGGATATTTATAAAAGAAGGTGAAAGCCCAACATGACAAAAAGATCATTGCTAAAGATCTTCGTGCCGGTATGCAAGTTCTGTTGTTTAACTCTCGCCTCCGGTTGTTTCCCGGAAAACTCAAATCTCGATGGAGTGGTCCGTTTTTGGTTGAAGAGGTGTTGCCATATGGAGTTGTGAAGTTGTTCAATGAAAAGACCAATGAACATTTTCAAGTAAACGGCCACCGTGTTAAGACGTATTTCCAAGGATCAAGAATCGATCATGCTAAGGAGACTGTGACTCTCATTGACCCATTTTCGCCTTAGACGACGCAACCACGTCAAGCTAAGTGACGTTAAACAAGCGCTTCTTGGGAGGCAACCCAAGCTTTTTAACTTTATTTATTTTTGTGTGTTTTCGTTCTTTTTGTTTTTGTTTCAGGTTCCCTTTGCTTTTCAACCCCGTTGGACATCTTTGCAACACTCAACTCTTCACCTCAAGCACGAATTCAGGGACGTCTCTCTTTCTCTTCCTTTTACCATACTTTGCTTAATTTTTTATTTTTTATACAATGTGGACATTTTATGGTTTAAGTGTGGGGGGGTTTGTCCTTGGTTTGGTTAGTAAATTTTTGTATGCTTGCTTGTGGTTGATTTGAGTTGTGTGCATTGATATTGATTGGAACCTTGACGAAGTGACATGGCTGGATGCTTTGGTTAGGATATTTAGACTTTCGTTCGAATAATAGTGTAATTGTGGGGAATGAAGTGTAAATAATCTATGAAGTGTTTTGTCCTCTGTTCTATTCTTATTTCGTTCTTAAGAGTCGAATACTCTCTACTAGCCCGTTGTCCAATACCCCTTATAGGATTTTATGTAATTTTTATTTTTATTTTTGGAGACGTTAAAACTCCACGTGCAAAGTTGAAAAATTTTATCAGTTGCACTTAGCAACGTAAGATTGGAGTCAATGAACTCTCGCTTTTAATTTTTGTAAACTATGCTCGTTTAGTACCTCATCTTTATGGGTACTCCATAAATATAAAAAAAGAGAAAAATAAAAAGAAAAGAAAAAGAAAGAATAAGTACAAGAAGAGAAGACCTTGTACAAGTTGAGTTCTTATTTTTGTTTTTATTTCTTAGATTGTTTTGTTAAAGAGGTGTTTAGATGACTGGGCTAGTTGGGTGATGACTTGGCGGTTTGAGCAAGGATAGACTTTGGCTGGGGTATGGATGGTTGACGTACATGGAGGTCAACTCGTTACTTTTAGGTGTTCGGAAGCTAGTCTAAATCTCTTATCTCAACGTTATCGTGTCGTCCTTTTAGTTGAGTTTTTAATTGATTTGATGCATTAACTTCTTGAATCATTTGGATGCATTAGTAATTAATTCATTGGGTAATTAGTTATTCCTTGTCTACGTCTAGATTAGATTTTGCTTGAGGACAAGAAAAAATCTAAGTGTGGGGGAGTTTGATTTGTACATATTTGTATGTGATTTCCGTGTGTTTTTGCTTTGCATTTTGTGTGATTTTTCGGGTTTTAGGTTTCTATTGTTCTCGTTTCTTTTCTTTTTAGTATTTTTCGTTCTTATTTTATTTTATGTTTTTTTCTTTATTTTATAAGTAATAGTCTCATTATGTCTAATTTTCTCCTTCAGCTTCGAGACGACGAAGATTAGACGAGCAAAGTGTTAAGATCACACTGGGTTCCACTCAGACACTGGGTTACCTAGTGTTCGAGTCATGCCGCCTATACCTGCTCGTGTTGACGCTTGAAGACGCCCGCGTCGGTCGATGCTTAGCTACAATAGCGTCGATCCTAGTTCTGTCGATCGACGCACTTGACGACGCAACTTGCAGTCGTGTCGATCGACGCACTGCCTGGTGAACGCGAGCATCCTGGCTCATGTCGGTGTCGACGCTCGGCACGCGTCGGTCGACGCACCTGCGGTTGAGCAGTTTTTGTTGGAGAAATCTATAAATACCGGTGGTTTCTTCATTTAAAGAGATAGAGATTTGAGGGGTAAGGTTCGTATACGTCCAGAAACTCAAGCCCCTTTCCATTTCACATTGAATTGAAGATTTCGTTCGAAGATCACGTCAAAGACTCGTTTCTATGTTTATCATCGTTTATCGTCATCGTTTGTCACTGAAGTTTGATTGATTGCTGCGTATCTTAGATGGACTATAAGTCTTCTACATTTGTAATTTACTTTTGAATTAGTTTTCATAGTTTGTATGTTAGTTTAACTTGTTTTAGTTTAGTAATTCAAGTACGTTCAATTCACTAGTTTTTAATAATGATGTTTTCTCTCTTTTAAATTTTAGTCTCTTATGCTTTCAATTAGGTTTAAATGTTCAATTAGGATTAAATGTTCAATTAGGTTTTTAATAATTGCATGCTTGTTTTTTAATTCATTGTTGTAGAAACCCTTCCCGAAAATGGATCGTGTGTTTAATTATAGAATCGTTGAACAAATATTTATAGACGCCGAATGCAATTCCTCGTGATTCGACTCGAGTCAGCTTATCGCCTACAATAGCTCCGTTCTCTTGCGGACGAGCTTTTTATTTAAGCGAAAAAGTTCGATTCAAAGGTACCCTAGCAAAGAATAATTTTAGTATTGATCGTTTTCAAAAAACTGGACTAGTGCGTTGAAAAGTAGTCATTTTTATGTATCGATATTCATATTTATTACATGGTAATAGTTTATGAAAGGTACCTAGAAAGGAATGATTTTAGGATTGATCGTTTTCATACAAACCGAACCAGTGCGTTGAAAAGTAGTCATTATTATGTATCGATATTCATATTTATTACATGGTAGGTGATATATATTTAATACTATGTATTACACGGAGTTTGTCAAAGATAAATATAAGAAATATTTATAATAATTATAAAATTCTATGTAAAATGAAAAGTTTAAATGATGGTCTCAACTTGTGTCTTCTCAACCTTCGTCTTGTACTTGTCTAATTTATTTATTAATTATTATAATTATTAAATAATTTTATATTTTAATATTTAGATTCAATTCGTTAATAATTTTATTTGCATACTTATAAAAATTTAGAAGAAGTCACATTCTAAACCCGTGCTCAATCTCTATTTATTAATTATTATTACGTTATTTTTATATTTTAATGTTTAGAATAAGTTCGTTAATAATATTAGTTACATACTTTGAAAAACCAAACAGACGTCATACTCTCAATCCGTGTTGCACTGTACCAGTAATTTCTATTCAATTTATTGAGGAACTTATCGAGAGAGAATTTTAGTAAATATTAATTTATTTTTATTTTTAATGTTATTATTATTATATTTTTATGTTGGACTAAATATACTAATATTTAGTTAAATACTTAGATTATTTCAAATAAATCTTCATTTACATATATAGAATATTTGAAATCCCAAAATTAAAATTATAAGAACTTTAATTGTAAATACTGCTTATTTAATATTTCTTAATTAAAATTATATCTTGTGTAATTTATCTTTTAATTAAAATAACTAATTTAGATCTTTTCTACTAATTATATATGACTTGTTTGTATTTTTATTAGGAGAATAAAAGAAAAATATTGAATTAGACAAAATATAATAAAGAAAATATTAAATTAGGTGAAATATAACAAAAGAAAAGAATTAAATTAGGCAAAATACAATAAAAGGAAAATATTAAATTAGGTAAATATTAGGTTCGGATGGCAACAAAGCAACCGAAGCACCAAAATTTTTTATTTGTCAAACGAAGCATGTGAAACTGACATATAGGTTAGGAGGATTTTATATATCGGGGTGATATATATATTATAACAAATATGAACTTAATTTTAGGATTGATCGTTTTCTTACAAATCGGACCAGTGCGTGAAAAGTAGTCATTATTATGTATTGACATTCATATTTATTACATGGCAGATGATATATATATATATATATATATATATATATATATATATATATATATATATATATATATATATATATATATATTATAACAAATATGAACTTTTATCACAATAAAGTTGAACTTTTTCTATAATAACATTTTTGTCACAATAAGGTTTGGCGTTTGAGATAGTAAATAGTTTAGTTGATTTCTCAAAAGCCACATGGGCGGAGAGGGGTTGTATTGATTAAAAAGAAAATGAAAGAAAAAAGAAAAAGAAAAAGAAAAAGAAAACGGCCTACAAATACACACATGTAAATTAGGAGTAGATGTCAACAAAGAATTTAATATTATCAATTATATGAGTTCGTGAATTAAATATATACACCTAATTTGATGATATAAATTAGGTCCAACTATCTCAATCGATCTGAAATTTAAGAATTAAGTCGCAATGACGATATTAAATAATTTAGTTGATTTTGGAGTTGGTTATTACTTTTTTAAAGCATCATGATGATCCACATTTTTGAAGTACTCATGCAATTAATATCAAACGATATATCAAGGAAGGTCGTAATATAGTAAATTATTTTGAAAATTAAAATTTGGATTCAGTTAGTAAGAATTTGAAAAGGAAGAGAATAAACTTCACAGCGAATATAAATGGATAACTATGTGGGAGAAAATAAAGGGTAAGTTTGAGAATATTGTGAGAGAAAAAAAATGAAAATTGCGGCAGGCACAAACAAAAGGAAAAAAAGTAGGGTACCACATGGTACCGTATAAATGCAAGTGTACTTTCAATTAATAAAATAGGGGGGATTACAACAAAGCTAACTACCAAAACCAGAACATCACAAACCCAATAAAAAAACTCATAACGAAAGCAAACACGAAATTAGAATAATAACAGAAATGAAATAGAAAGCTTACTAATAAAAAATGAAGGGTCTCATCATTCTAACAATAAATCACAGGAATTAAGATTAAGTTCTCATCAATAATTGAGAAATGCTTAAAAAACCATATGTTATTTAAACTAAAAAGCTAAAAATATCCTTGAAGAAAGTGGAGAAAAATGAAGAGGAAAAGGAACAATCTTGGGCATCTAAACCCTAGGCGGTTCAAGAGCTTTTATTTCTAAGAAGGAATGTGTGTGTGTGCGTGTGTGTGTGTGTGTTTGTGTGTATACATACATATATATATATATATATATATATATATATATATATATATATATATATATATATATATATATATATATGGTTCAAAGTGTGAGCAAAATAGTCATTTTTCCCAAAATGGCCTGGACACCGATGCTGGAAATGATCCCGTCGATGGCGCGTTGAAGGCACATCGGCTGGGCATCGATGGCGTGTCCATTGAGCTTCAATGGCGCATCGATCGATGGATGTGCTTCGCGAGTACGAGTCGTGTTTTCGTCAGATCGAGCTAGTTGTGATCCTCGAAAACACTCTTAGGCTTGATCGACTACCCTAAAACAAAGAAAAGCAAAATAATATAAAAATCTACAAAAACTAAGAGAGAAATATGAAAAGTACTAAAAGGACGACAAAACCTACGAAAATGCAAAATAAGGAAAAAGGGGACAAAATACGACTAAAATCCGACTAAAGCACACAAGACAAGACACAAAACATACGAAAATCACACATAAATATGTACAAATCAACTCTCCCACACAGCTTTTTGCTTGTCCTCAAGCAAAATCGAGCCTAAACATACGTTGAGATAAGAGGTTTAGAATCCCTTCCGAATGTCTAAAAGTAATGTTTTTCCCTTCATGCATGATTAACACGAATTTGTCTTGATATTTGTTAGTATTTTAGTTAGTTTTTGCTATTAGTTTTGGTATAAGTTTGATAGATTAAGCATATTTTCGTATTTTAGTATCTCCAACTTATTTTACCGTGTTTTGATCATTATTGATGCAATTGGGTGATTAATATCTTTTTTTTCCATATAGCTAAGTAACCGAAGGAGCTCAGCACTGAAAAGATAAACCTTGCGAACCGTTGCAAGAACCGAAAGATGAGAATGAGCAATTCGGTGAAGAGCAGTTTTTACAGGCTAACGGTACTGTTAGCTGTTACTCTTACCGAACCATTACCGCTAAGCCCTAGCGGTCATTACACCACTATCTGAATCGTTAAGGGGAAACAGAGAGATTCAGGGAGGAGTTAACGGTGTACTTAACGGTTAAAGAACCATTAACCCAACCGTTAAGGAGCAACAGAAAGTCTTAACGGACATCTTAACGGTGACCCTTAACGTTAGCACCACTGTTAAGGACAGACAGAAAGTTTTTACGACAAGTTAAAGGTAAGGTTAGCGGTAACCCTTACCGCTAATGGGCCCAGATCAGAATTTTGTGGAAACTTGTGCTCCAAGTTTTGGGAAACTTATAAATACCCTTCTATAATTCGTCTAGGGTACATTTCTACACCTTCCTAAGGTCCCGAGAAGCAGAGAGAGCCCGTTTCCACCCATTGTTACGTAGATACAAGATCAAGACTGAAGATTCAAGTTCACAAGTTCCTTTGCTCCATTCTTTAGATGACTGGAATGCACTTCGATCAAGATCGCCGTTCTTTCTCCAGAATAGCTGGAGATTTATTGCTTTCTAGATAATAATAATAAGTTCTCTAAACTCTTTAATCACTTTCTAGATTAGTTCTTAGTTAATTTATGATTTTAGATAATTCGTTCTTTAATTTTCTTCTTGAACTATTGATGCTTGGATACTTTGGATTTCATAATTAATATAAATCGTAATCTTTCGCTTTCCAATTTCATTTATTCATGCTTGATAATCATAGTAGTAATTCATTCATGCTATTTAATTGCCTTTTAATCTCTAAGAACCCTATAGTCTTAATTAATTTAGCTTTTAAATTATATTAGGTTAATTAGTTTAGATAATTAGTTTAATTAATTAGTTTTTAATATTCGTTCTTGCTTTTCAATTCATAGTTGATAAATTCAAAAACCCCAATTATACACGTTCGTGTGTGAAATTGTAAATAAACAAACATCCAAAATTCTGATTATCAGTTCCTCTAGAGATTCGACTCGAGTCAACTTACCAACGTACGAGTGACCTCGTACTCTTACGAGCGAACTTAAACGTGTGATAAAAATATTTAAAAAGTAGGTACGGAAAAGTTTGATTCAATGCACATCCCCCACCCATGCCTCGGCCAAGATCTATTCACGCTCAAACACACTTACTTGGCACCCTACTAGCCCAATCATCTATGTAACTTTTTAATAATAAAATCTAAAAAGTAAAAATAAAGATGCGTACAAGGGTTTCACGACTTATAATATACACATCACTTGTACAGTGATTTCTTTTCTTGTACCATTTTTTCTTTTGATAAGTACCCATAAAAGGCAAGGTACTAGACAAACACGATATTTACAACTCAAAAATGAGAGTTCATTGAATCTAATCACTTGTTGCTAAATGCAACTTACAATATTTTCCAATAAGTCGGTGGAGTTTTTAAAATCTCCAAAAGTAAAATGAGAAAAATCTACAAAAGTTCCTATAGAGGGCATTTAAAAATGGGTCTAGTAGAGAGTATTCGACTCTCAAAACGAATTGCACAAATAGAACAAGTTCAAAATACTTTATAGGTTATCTACACTTCATGCCCCACAGTTACACTAATGTCGAACAAAAATCTAAACAACCTAACCAAATCATCTAACCACGTCCTTCGTCAAGGTTCCAACCAATATAAATCCACACAACTTAAATCATATAAACAAGCAAACATACGAAGAAGTTAAACAAGGACAACCCCACCTTAAAACCATGCAATTCCCACATTGCACACAGAATAAGATAAAATACGGCAAAGAGGGGGGGGGGGGGGGGAGATATGCATCCCCATAGTCCTGCTTGTGATGATGAGTCGAGCGTGAAGTGACATCCAATGGGTGGTCGAGTCGAGAGGAACCTAAAAAAAGGGTAAGTGGAGAAAGACAAACACAAAAGACTTGGTCATAAAAACAAAAACATCAAAATGTACAAAAGAAAATTGTTGTTGCATTTCCGGATTTCTTTTTTTTGAACACAAGATACCAAAAGAGTCAAACAAAAATAAAAACATAAAATGTAAAAAGGAAAAAGGAAAAGATTTGAATTTTTTATTTATTATTATAAATTTTTTTTAAATTGAATTTGTTTGCAAATTTTATTTGAAAACATGATAAAAAGAAGTAAGAGAATATTTGGAAAAATTCGGACATGAGAATTTTTTTAATTTTTTTATACTATTCTTAAGGGTTAAGTCGAGGTAAATGGATGGGACAGGTGGTCCCTGGAGGGCCCGTCGATCGATGGTCCATCGATGAGAAGGACAAATAGTTTACATCGATCAGGCGTTGATCGACGAGCTGTCGACAAGGATAATAGAGTTTTTGTCGATTGGTGCATCGATCGACGGGATGTTGATGGAGAAAGCAGAGAGTTCTACGTCGATCGATGCACTATCAACAAGCCACTGACATGGGTTAAAATACTCCGTCGATCGAGCATCGGTGCATGCGTCGATCGACAAGAATTCTACATGGCCTCATTTTCACTCCTTTGAATGTCGTTCCTCAAGCAAAACCTTAGATCCTTCAAATAATGCCTCCCGGCATGCATAAATGGGCTTCAAACTTTGGTCGATCCTTTAAAAATATCAAAAAGATGAGAAAAAAAAAAGCAATAACTTGGGTTGCTCCCAAGAAGTGTTTGTTTAACGTCTAAAGCTTGATGACTTATATGATTGCTGCTATCTGGGATCTAAGAATAGGTGACAATCATGCCAAGTCTTAGTGTTCTCCAAGAGCAACAACAAGCGATGATAATCACCAAGGCGGGCACGGCAAGCAAGTTCTAGGATGAAAGAAATGAAAACTTTAATTAGCTTCGGAGGTCGAAAATGCGAGTAGTCAATCACCAAGAAGAGATCGAAAGTTAATCGAAGTGTGGAGCGATGCTAGGTCACCAGAATAACTAGGAAATTGATTGAACGAAAGGAACGTCCATCGACCAACCCAAACTCCTTCATTTCTTTGATATCCCCCTCTACGTTCTCAAAAACACATAATGCCATATCCGGACATAGGGGAGGGGGATTGGACTCCTTCTCGATTATCTTTTCTACTATCTCAATACCAAGTTCGAACAAAGCTTCGAGAAGCACAAGAAGAGGCTCCGGCATCTCAACATCTCCCAAATCCAACACCACTTCATCATCCTCACAAAGAGCAATTAAACTCAATGTTTCAACACCCACCAGAATCTCCAATGCCAACACTTCTACACTCTGGTCCAAAACTTCATCAAAAAGCACAAGAGGGGTGATGCATTCAACCAAATACCCAATATCAACCTCCTTATACACATCTCCCATATGAGCATTCAAGTTCGAGTTACCAACATCCAAGGTGGTCTCCACCACATCAAATATAGGCACCTCGTCTAAACAAAGTCAGTTTACCTCATCATGAGCTTCATGAACTTTTATCTTTAAAGTTGGTATGGTGTGATGAGTGTAGCATGAATCGTTACACGAAGTGGACAAGGGATAATAATCATAGCTTGAATTATAAGAATATGATTCGTGAGGAGCATATGAATCATTATATCTTGAATCATGATATTTGGTTAGGGGAACATAAGGCTCGAAACTTAGATTATAGGAATTTGATGTAGGTAGAGAAAATGGGTCGTATATGGGGTTAAATCCCGGATTATAAGAATGTTCAAGTGGGGAATGAGAATTGTTAACGGTAGGAATCATGTGGCGGGGCGTGAGAGCTAAAACAAGGATTATAGTGATTGGGTGGAGTATATGGATCATTGTGGCTCAAATCGTATAGAGTTGAAGACGGGGACCATTGATCGCTCCATTGATGATCCAAAGGTTCGGATTGAGGGGAATAGAACTTCACCATGAACCGATTGTAGACTTTCCCCCACATTTGCAAGGAGTCGGGCTCTAAATTTGTCGACCAAGTTCATGCCCGATCCTATAACGTGTAGACAAAAGGTCGCATCATCACTTGATCCTTCGTAAGGCCTTGAAGTGGGAAAGTTCAGGTGATAGCATCGTACTCGTGGATGAACTTAAGAGGATCCTCGCTCAGAAGACCATGGAGAATTGAGAGTTGTTCGGATTAGAAATCGTCAAGATCGTAATCCCACATAGCAGGGCTCAATGGAATGGCCGGTCGAGGGGTGCAACAAGTGTACAGATTTCCATACGGTAGAGACGCTCGATAGTTAGACATTCTCTCTCACTCTCTCTCTCTCTCTCTTTCTCTGAAATGGTTCATTGAATCTCAGATCTCAAGGGATGTGGTTGAGGTCATCGATGTACCTTGCATACACAACACTCAACATACAAGATTAAACGTACCGGTGGAAGATAACAAAAACAAAGAAAAAGAAAAATCACAAATAAACAATATCAAAACGAAATATATAAAAACAGAAACAAAGGTCACGAAGAGAAAACATAAAAATCACAACCTTTAGGCTTCCCCGGCAACATCGCCAAATTTTGAATTGGACTTTCTGCACTTACTTTTTATTATAAAAAAGTTCGTCCGCAAGAGAACAAAGCAATTGTAAGTTCGTCCGCAAGAGAACAAAGCAATTGTAAGTGGAAAGCTTGACTTGAGTCGAGTCTCTCGAGGAAGACTAATCAGAGGCAGTTCTCGTGTTTGATTCACAAATGATAAAACCAGAAATAAAAACTATGCTAAACACGCAGTCGAATTTTGGTTTTTAAAGTTCAAATATATAAGACATTGATTTAAATGATGATAAATGAAGTTGAGAACTTTAGAAGATTAATAAAATGGGGTCTAGGGCTCCAGATTTGTCTCCACGATCAATTGGCATTTGATCAAAAACTTAATCTACGAGTTGGGGTTGTCTAAATTAAATACCCAACAATGTCAATTGATGTTTCTAAACTCATCTAAGCACTAGACCCATGAATTCTAACAAACAATCATCAAGAAATGCAGTAATATAAACTCAAAACAAGAACATGATTAAATAAAAAGCTTGGAAGAAAGCAACAATGGAGAATGAACTTTTAAGAACAACAATTATTATCATATGAATTTCTGAGAATCAAACACCTAAAATCATGAGAAATTGCAACAAAGCTAACTACCTAAACAAGAACATCACAAAACCAAAATGAAAACTCACAACGAACGCAAACACGAAATTAGAATAATAAAAGAAAGGAAATAGAAATCTTACTAATAAACAATGGTGGGTTTCATTGTTCCAACAAGAAATTACAGGAATAAAGATTAAGTTCTCATCAATAATCAAGCAGTGCTTAAAAATCCATATGTTATTTAAACTAAAAAGCTGAAAATATGCATGAAGAAAGTGGAGAAAAATGAAGTGGAAAAGGAAGAATCTTGGGCATCTAAACCCTAGGCGATTCAAGAGCTCTTATTTCAAAGAAGGAAGGTGTGTGTGTGTGTGTGTGTGTGTGTGTGTATAGTGGTGAAAGTGTGGGCAAAATAGTTATTTTGCCCAAAATTGCCAAAAATGGCCTGGACACCGATGCTGGAAATGACCCCGTCGATGGCGCGACGATAGCACGTTGACGGCATGTCGATTGAGCGTTGATGGTGCATGGATCAATGGTTGTGCTTCGCGAGTCCGAGTCGTGTTTTCATCAAATTGAGTCAGTTGTGATCCTCGAGAACACTCTTAGGCTTGATCGACTACCCTAAAACACATAAAAGTGAAATAACATAAAAAACTACAAAAAGTAAGAGAGAAATACGAAAAAGTACTAAAAGGATGAGAAAAGCTATGAAAATGCAAAATAAGGAAAAATGGGACCAAATACGACAAAACCCGACTAAACCACACAAGACAAGACACAAAACATACAAAGAATCACACATAAATATGTATAAATCACTTGTGATATAGAATGTTGACTAAGTTTCTATTGTCCACGAACACCTCCCCACATCATATCCAGCCACCTCCATGCGAATCACCAATGTGTTATTATGATTAACCTATAGTCCACGTATCTTTGTTGGGTTAAACAAATGACTGGTCCAGCGGGTGGGGGTCACATATTCACAATGCTAACCTTAGATGGTCTAGGTCGAGATGCCTTTACATGTTTCCTTATGTTATTTGAGTCACTGTCTGTTAGTAACCAGAGATACTGTTGATCCACATGTTAGAAGAGTTTTCGTGGTGTTGAAATAAATCAACGGGTTCATGGCTTGGTATTATTGGATATCGATTCAATTGAAGTATTCAATGTGTTTCAAGCTTGAAAAATAAAGGAAAAATGAAAATAAAATAATTAAAATAGCTAAACTAAACTAGAAAATGAAAGTGCAAGTTGGTAGGATGCCATGTCGTATGCCTCAAACATAAACTGCAAAGCAATTAAGGAATTAAGCAAGAAAATGCATTGTTTCACCAAGTACAAGCATGCATGCACAAGGTACAACTATGCATAAAATCCTAAATAAAGCAAATTAACTAAAATTGAAAGCATGAATGGATAAAGCAATGGAAATTAACATAAAAGTTCAAAACTTTAAGAAAAATAAAAAGAAACAAAGCCTAGATCTAGGATTGAAGTATCAAACAAAGCATAAAAATAAAAATCAAAATAAAGCATAAGAAAAACTCAAAATCATGATGATCAAGGACCCGATCTATAGCCTAGGTGTGTCACTCAACTAGAATCCATAGTCAATTCACATGTTTCATCATGAAATCAAGTAGCTAAGAGGAAAATCATAACATGAAGAACAAGCATGAAAATGAAAAACAAAGTATGGAAATAAAGCATAAAACATGGAATTAAAAGGAAACTTACTTGAATGAAGAAATGAAACAAAGCTTGAATGTAATTGCATCAAAAGTAACAATCAAAGGAGTACTTGGATTCTTCTTAGGCTTACAAACCCAAGGAGTTGCTTGAAATTTAAATCTAAAACTAGAAAAGAAAATACATCAAAGCTTGAAATTAAATCTAAAACTTAAGAGAGAAGATTATCCAAGAGATTTGAGAGTAATTTGATCCCAAACCCTAGCTTGGGTTGGGAGAGGAGTTATTTCTTCAAAGGAGGAAGGTGTGGGCTTTATATACTTGTTTGTAGGGGCAAAAACGTCCAAAAATGCTCAAAATGGTCGAACTCCCAGCGTCTCAGTCGATCGACTGGCAATCGATCGACTGAAACCCAGTCGATCGACTGCCAAAACATCAGAACTAGCCGATAATGTCTTCATATGAAATGTAGACCTTTCTCTTGGATATCATATGGATTTTGAATTGTGTCATTTAGAATTTTTCTCCGAGAGTTATGGGCTCCGCACCAAAACCTGCCACAAACGAGGCGACGATGAACTGTCTCCACTTAAAGCTGATTTTTACCATTCTTAGACTCGGAATTTGGGATTTTTGTAAACACAAAAGTTTCATACAATTCTCTCATCTTTCCAATGGTATAAAGTGGAGGCAAATGGCACAAGTGGTTCTGGAGTTATGATTCCATTACGACAACTGAGACATCCACCAAGCGAATATAATCCCTTTTAGCCACCTACAAAACAAGAATTCAAACTTAAAAACCCAAAAATAGCACAAATACCTCACACTTAGTACACTTAAAGCCAAGAATATAATAAAAAAGAAAAAGACCTAAAACCTAATGAAAATCGACTCTAAACTACTAGAAACGACGTTAAACTCTAACTAAAGACACAAGGAAAAACACAACAATTACATGCAAAACAACTACCCCACACTTATCGGTTTGTTCGTCCTCGAACAACGAAAAGAATCGAGAGTGTACACGCAATGAACATTGTGTAAAACGAAGAAACCCTTGTGCTTATCCTTATTAAATATGATGGGATTATCAACATAAACTCGCTAGTCGTCAAGCACTTACTCGTGTTACTCTTTCTCAAATCGCAAAGCCAAATCGATGACTTC
>BMAC01000597.1:657822-713263 GCA_014905375.1 Phtheirospermum japonicum | reverse complement strand
TCAACCTTTGCGTTTATAGCTTCCCTTTCTTTGATTGGCTATGCGAATGACCTTGGTTGTCATCATAATTCTCTCCTCAGTTCAGGTCTCCTTGCTAGCGGTTTCTCTAAGTATTCAAACTCCCAATAGAAATGCATTCACCTTTCCTCTTCTGTATCCTCCACGTGAATATATTTAATGCTCTGATCTAATACCTGCTCGTAGGTAAAAGAATATCATTTGGACAGCTAAGTTCTCAACCCCCTATTCTTAATCCTTCCATTAGTGCAGTTGCCTTCACTTCATTTGTCGTCGTAAGTACCTCTAAACTATTCCAAGTGAACCTGGCCACGTAATCCTTCAAATATTCACCACTTCATTGCACCACCATAAATAGTGACATGAATGTCTTTGTATGAGTCCTGCAGCTGGCAAAGTGCATCAAAAAAGCTGACCTTAACACCTGAAAGTTGGTGATCCGCCATGGTGCTACCTGATGAAACTAGTCTTGTGTAGGTCCCCCATAAAGTAGAATGAAACGCTCTGCATGCCGCCCAGGGCCGCGGATCTTTTGTTTCCAAAATTTTTAGGCATATCATGTAGGCTTCTCTAATCTCATCACGACTGTGTGCGCGCAGCCCGTACAGGCTACTAACCCTATCACCCACCTCATGATTAAGCCGTACAGGCTACTAACCCTATCACCCACCTCATGATTAAGTTAAAGTATATTTGGGGTCTCTTCAGGAGTAGAATGTCCAAACAGTGGGGGATATTCATCGTTGTGTCGAAGTGACCCAGGCTGAGCTCTCTGCAAACTTGTTGATTGGTCAAGAGGTACTTTGAAGATAACGTCGAGGTTGAGATCAAATTTCAGACTGATTCTTCTTCTTTGCTGGATGCCCATTAAATTGCTCTTTGAAAAAAGAGTCGTGTTGATTGGCTCATGGATGGAGACTGTAACTCTGGGTATTTTTATCATAATATTAAGGCTCGGGACACCAAGTCTTCCAAAAGCTCTCTTTGAATTGATGGCTCGATCAGTCACAACCCCGACGTGATCAAGACACGGATTATTTCTTTATTCTTAGGTTTTTTCGTTGCCACTCAACCCTTGGAAGATTCGGGCTGGATTAATGAGGTTCTACAGCCCGTTATTGGGAGTGAGTGAAATTTAATTCCTTTCGGCTATCCCGAATGATGAGGAGATTTGAGAAGCTTTCTTCCCACTGGATTCGAGTAGTGCCCTCAGTTCGGATGGCTTTAATGGATATTTCTTTCATAAAAGTTGGGAAATTATCGGTTCTAATATTTGTGCGGCACTTCGGACTTTAACTCTAGTTTCATGGCTATTATAGCAAAGGTCAAAGGGTCGATCTGGGTTGAAGATCTTTGTCCTATTTCTCTTAGTAACTTTTCTTTTAAAGTGATCACTAAGATCATGGTGACTCATCTTGGTTTTATTATTACTGATGTGATCTCTGATTCACAGTTTGAGTTTATCCCTGGGAAGCAGGTTGATGATTGTATTGCAGTGGTGTCAGAGGCATTTAACTGTCTTGATTGTCGGTACTTTGGCAATAACATGATTCTAAAGATTGATATTTTGAAGGCTTTCGATACGCTTGACTGGGGCTTTCTTCTTATGGTATTGCATCATTCGGGGTTCTCTCCCATTTTCGTGGGTTAGGTTGAGACTATTTTTCTTTTACCTCACATAGATATTATCTTTAATGGCAGTCCAGCTGGGTATTTTAATTGCAATAGGGGGGTTGCCGTGGGGACCCGCTCTCCCCGCTTCTTTTTTTGCATTACTGAGGATGTCCTCGCCAAAGCCCTTTATCACTCCTCTGATTTGGGTAGGATTGCTCCTTTTCATGCGGGCTACTCTCTTTATCTCCCAAACCATTTGCTTTATGCTGACAATATCCTAGTTTTGAGCCATGTATCCACTACTAATGCTCGTGCTATTTTGGATATCTTTCGTCGTTATGGTGACAGCTCCGGGTATATTTTGAGCCCCGAGAAGTATAAGGTTTATTTTAGGTGTTTAGTCTCTCCATTTTTGGTTAAACGTGTGTGGCAGGTCTCGTCCTTCTAGCTTGGTTTTTTACCTACTACATATCTTGGAGCTTATATGTTTCGTTGTAAACCCCGCACTATTCACCTTTGGTCAGTTTTTGATAAGACCATCGCTAAGTTTGGGCATTGGAAGGGTTTCGCACTCTCATTGGTGGGTCGTATCTACTTGGTTAATTTGGTCATCTATAGCACCACAGTGTACTCCATGCTCGTTCTTAGAAAAGAAGGTGCAGAAAAAAAAAAGGAAGAAATGGAGATGCGCTGCTGAAATAATAGAAAAGAAAGATAATTAAAGAGAGGATAAGGGTGAGTAATGAAGAGAGAGAGAGAGAGAGAGATGATAAGGAAAAGGGAAACAAAGAAGAAAAAAAAAAGGTAAGAAATAATAAACTATTATTTTATTAAATTACAAATTCTATTTTTCTTAAATACAAGAAGTCTAAATTATAGAAATTAATTTCTATTGATACCATAAGTTAAATGATAGCTTCAATTTAAGATCAATATCGATATATAAAATAACTCGTTTGATGATATGACATTCAAATCTTAAAAGCTAAATTATAAATTAGTACCCTAGCTATGAAAAATTACACGATGATACTTGGACTAGTGGATATTTATTTACAAAGAGGTATGTATGCCACCGTGTGTCGGCCCGGGCAGCACGACCACCAATAATCGGCAGTGATTGATGGCAACCGATTGTTCAACGTATAAATATCTAGTCGATGTTAATTATATAAATAGATATATATGGTGCCTCACGGTTGGCAGGTAGCACGGCCACTAGAAACTGCTAGCAAGTGATGGCAGTCTATGATTAGATATACAATCATCTACTTGATGATGATTATATATTGAGAAAATGATTAGATAATTTCAAGATCATGAAATCAAAGTGTCATTGGTATATGGATTGACGCTCGATCTTCCATCTATGATTTGACCATTTAATAATTCTTGATCAGTGATCATATAATGCGGAAGACCCTACTCTTAGAGAAGTAGTAAGTATTTATAATTTGAATTCTTGTATTTCATTTACTGTAGCAATGTACAATTAGTGGGTTGAATCACAATTTTTTATTTTAATTTATGTAATTTAAACATCATAATACTGAAAGTATAAATGTCCTAGAGACAATCAGATTTAAAGACATTATACTTTATCACAATTATTATATATATCTTTATATATATGGCAATGCATTTATTGAATTACTGTTTTGATTGTTTACAATTATTCGTATAAATGTTCCTGTGAGTTAATGTTGTCATTGATATGGTGAGATGTCATTAATAGAACATTACTCTTAAAATAGCCATGACTAATGATTATCAAGATTGGGATATTGATAATATAATATATGTCGGCATGTGGTCTGCATCACATTCTTAGAGAATGCAGTTAGTCTCACGACAGCGAATAATAGTTATTCTTGATGAACACATGGATACTTTAGAGAGTATTGGTAAACCCTACTGATAAGTTATTTATTGTATGTCTATAAACTTATCAGTGTATAAAGCGTGTGATAATCCTTTGACTTGAGGTCAATATGCACCTTGTTTACTGAGTGATGTACTTTGACCATGATCAATGCTTGCACTCCTTTTGGGTAGATATGGCTTGTATTGGGTACATCATGATGTAAATGAAGGTGGTAGTTGAGTCAAGAAAGAATTCATTCCTCGATTGGAATTTCGAGAGAGATCACTCATAATCTCTATATTAAGTCTATTAAAGTCATTGTCCAATGCAAGAGACATATTCAATATAATAATTGAGTATGGTCTAGTTATCGAATAATAAAGATGAGATAAATTGATTAAGCTATTGAGATAGACACTTGGATAAATCTTAAGTTTAATCGAGTGATTCGGAATGAAAGGAATTTCACCAAAACTTTGTATAAAGGTTATAATTCGCTGAGTTCAAGTGAATGTTCTTTATATATTGAGTTCGTCCAACTAAGCCATCTAGGATTTTTATTTGGATCATCATTAGATTGATGTCATATATAAAGTCCTATATGGTCATACTATAGGCAATTACTTTTCCAACTTAAGAGTGTATCAAGAGATTAATAAATATTCAATTTGTGATTATAATATTTAATTTTTAATAATTATGATGTTAATTTTTATTTGATAGAAATTATTTAATTAAATTAAATTGGATTTTTATTTAATTATCTATGTTATATTAATAAAGGTACTTGGGCCAAAACTGTTTTGGGCCCATGTCTTGGACAGTCCAATCCTTTTTAGGATTAAGGTTCTCTTATGTACCTAGTATAAATATAACATAAAGTCATAAGTTGACTAGAGAGAGTTTTTAGAAAACATCATAACAAACCTCTTGATTTTGAGATTGGGAGTTCTTGAACTTTCGTGAGATTTCCTAGCTTTCTTCACGATAGCAATACACTGAAGTTGGATCTTGCAGTCGGAGAATTAATTGCGTGGATACCTTAGCATTGAACTCGGATCTGGATTTACTGTAAGTTTTTCATGTTTTATCTTATTTATTTATTTATTATATAAATATATTCGTTTACAATATGGATCTGTTGGTCTAAAAACTTTAAAACTTTTGCTACACGAGCATGGTGTTCGTCTCTACAAGTTCAAATAAATACCTCATATGCGATGAGTTCAATCATCACAAGATGAATGGTTTTATATATTTTTGCATTATATGCCAAGTGATGGGTAATACTTTCTGCTAAGCAGATCATACTTCTAAAGAATTAGTTATTAATTACGTAATTCAAGTATCACAATTTAGATTTATGCACTTTAAATATTGGAATATCGCTAATGTGGTAGATTATATCACATGATTGGCTAACAAATACAACTTTAATGAAGTTGTTGATTAATTTTTTGAATCCTGCTCCCGAAGTAGCAGTCGATTAAAATAAAATTCGTTCTCCACGTTTATTAGATATTAATGGAGATAATTGAGCAAGTGGTACTAGAAGCTACCAATAAATAATTTAAGAAAGTAATTGCTCAATAAATTCCATGTTGATAAAAATGTATTACATGAAGAGGTCATATTGATATAATTAAATGTTCTAGAAGAAGCATATGGCACTGGCATTATAGTGATAAAGTACGAAACCTCCATAGATTTGTATAAAGGGAAATGATATTATTATTACTCTAGAAGAAGTACAAAATAATAAAAGTGAAAATACTGAAACTATGTTAGAGGCAGTAAAAACGCAATAACTGAAATGCCAGAATCTATATTAATCTCGCAAAGGTGAAGTGCATCTCGAGGGTTTTAACTCCATAACTCGGCCACCCCTATCTAAGCATGATGAGGTTACAATGAGATATATAAAGTATTTGGGCTCCTTTTTTGCTTGACACATAGTTTGTGACTGACAAGTTTTAACTTTCACCAAATCTTGAACTAGAATATATGCTTGAAGCTCTACAAGTAGCTCAGCAATTATGTTAGCAGATATACGTATTTCCCTTGCTAAATCAGAGATAACTTATGATCTACACAATGATCTAGAAGTTCGAGCAAACTATTAAAGATATTATCAATATTTAACTAACATATAGGTTTAGTATGGAAGTTACACTTTGCCCTTGATGTGATATTAAATATTTTATTAATGTGTTATAACCACCTTGAAGGACGATGAAAACATCATTGTTGTTCACCATGTACATCATAATTATAAAAAGACAATGTTTGAAGCTTCAATCCAGTTGAATCTATGTCGATGGTGGTTTTAACTTACAAAAAGGTATGATACTCACCTCTATTACCTAGTAATATGCAGGTACTAAAAGACTATTATAAAGTCTGTAAATAGTTCCTTCATAAAGTATGCCGATCTTTTGCTTCCCTAATTCTCTCACAAATTGTATTGTCATATCTATATATGGAATATGACCTATCAATTTAGATCCACTAAGAACACACATGGTTATGAGTGCATGAGAAAAAGACTTACGTCTTTCTAAAGATTCTGAAACCTCCATCTATCTTTTTTAAAGCTAAATTTTCATATATTTGTGGAAGATACATCTTTATAATTTATGATCCGTATTTAAAGAGACGTTTTCAAAAGACCATAACTGATTTCACTAATTACTTTTTGACAACGGTGAAAGATATTCGCGAGCTAATAAATGATATTACATAATTAATGAAATAATGTTCATCTGTCGGCAACTTAAGAACTTTTATATTTACAAAATAATAAGAATACGTTTATTTTTATTATTTTTCTATTTACATTGTATCAATTTTGGTAAACTAAATTTACAAATGAGATCTTTTAAAATAAGTTTTTTGATACCATATCATTCTCATACATCCTTAAATTAAACCCACAAAGCCATAAGTTTACGATGCACATATCCATTAGGATGTGTTTCAAGAATCTATTATTAGATATCATGATCCAGAGACTCCTTACTCAAACAACCCTTGACATATGCTATTTTATCTTCTTGATTTTTGGACACGAACCCCACAGATTCGCATCGTGTGTTATGACTCAGTCAAGCATATTTATAGAATCCAACCTATCATTTTGCTCTATGCTTCATTGTTAAATTACTTCTACCCATAATTGGCATGTACTTGAATGTATTTAGGAATTCACCAGTGGTCAAACCAGCTACCATACGCACTGTTCTAAGTTTGGTACTCTCTAAATCATGGCCCATTCACCAACTCGACGTCAAAAATGCTTTCTTACATGGCGATCTCAAAGAAACAGTCTACATGCACCAACCCATGGGTTTTCGAGACCTCACACATCCGGACTATGTGTGTTTATTAAAAAAAATCTCTATATAGTCTCTGATTTGTACAAGGATAAGTTATAAATCCTTGTAGTTATTAAGTAATAAAACGTGCAACTCTTGCACGTTTCCTCTTTCTCCTTCTTTTTAGATTTTATTTGTTAAAGAGAGTTGTAGACGATTGGGGCTAGTAGGGAGCCGACTAACGGTTCGACCGTGGATAGACCTTAACCGGGGCATGGACGAGGGGACCGACTTGGAGGGTTACCTAGTACTTTTAGGTTTCGGAAGTCGATCTAGACTTTCTTTGTCAAGACATCATTGTCGTCCTTTTAGCCGAGCTAACGAGCATTGTAACACACGACGTCTCGAATTGGGATTTGTGCACTAGTTTAGGATCACCCGGGGGTAGTTTTGTAATTCTAAATTAGTATTGCTTGAGGACAAGCAATCATTCTAAGTGTGGGGTGGTTGATTTGTACTTTTTTGTACATTTTTTTGTTACCATTTTGTGTCGTATTCGCGTGTGTTTTGCTTGCATTTACGGATTTTATGAGTCATTTTGGCCTACTTAGTTAGTTTTAGGTTTTTATAGCCTTTGTGCGGTTTTTAGTCGTTTTTCGTACATTTTTACCCTTTTTCGTATTTTTGGCCGTAGGATGACCAAGCGGTCCTGCGCACGCTCGGAGCATCCCATTCGACTCGGATTTGAACGGGAAAAGCAAGAAAACACAGCGTGAACGAGGAGCGACAACCGGCAGACGTTTAGAGCGAAACGAGAAAACCGAGCCAGAGCAGCCGAGCCAGTCGATCGACTGGAAGGGTAAAATCGACTGAGATCCAGTGAGTTTGGGAATTTTGGGCTAAGCAGTCGATCGACTGCTCCTCAGTCGATCGACTGAGACGAAGTCCAGCTCGTGATTTTGGTCCATTTTGACGTTTTTGCCCCTGCGTATTTGTATATATAGGACCAGCTCTCAACCTTATCCAAAAAACCCCTACCTTGGTAGAATTTGGGGCTTGCTCCATTTCCTCCAAGCCTTCACTTTTGCTTTTGTAAATCCTAGTTCATAAATCCCTAGTTTAATGTAGTTTTAGTTAACTTAGTAGTTTTTCTAGTTTAGCTTAGCTAATTAGTTGTTAGGTAGTTGCTCTTAAGCAAGTGTTGGAGTGAGTGACACCTCCTTCATTTGTGGTGCTTGTAATTTGAAGATTTGAAACTTTTATGTTCATTGCAATATGGTAGTTCTCTTTCCCTTAATTATTATGCTTGTTCTAGATTGATTGTTCTTGTTGTTGTGTTGGATGTTAGATTTAGTTTGTTTTGTTGTTCATTGCTTTTTGAATCCTCCTTTGAATTTTCTAACTTGTAGTTCTTGTAGTTCTTGTTGTTCTTGCAAACTCCATTGATACACTCTCTTTTCAAGCTTTTTACTCTTTTTAGCCAAGCATGTTCTTAGTCCTTAAAAGTTGTATGAGGATTTCCTCTTTGGTAATTTGTCTTGTTCAATTTAAAAGCCTTTGACTTTTTCTCAATTTCAAATGCTTGATTTTTCCCTCCATGAATTATCTTTTAATTGTAAGTTTTATTTGATGCAATTAGTTTAGTAATTACGGATTTAGGGTTTAGGTTTGTTTAGAACCATTAATCAGATTTTGTCGAGGCTCGGGATTGACGACCCCGACACTTGGTCGACAATTTGGGATTGACAAACTCGAATCGTGGATTAAGTGCTCGACAAAAACCGATTGATTGTTGAGACGGACCGAACACCCTAAACCCTCATTTTCATTATTTTCATTAAAGTCCTCTTTTAAATTCAAAACTCAAATCAAACCAATGACTTAATGCTTTCATAGTGTAGATTTAGTTTAATTGCGATTAACAAAAGAGTAACTAAAAACACCGACTGCCGATTATATATCTATCCTTGAGAGACACGACTCGCGAAAACTTACCGCTCTACAATCGACTCCGTACTATTGTGGAGAAGGTTTCTTAGAGTGCTAAGAAATTCTTCGATCAGTCTCAAACAAGCTCCACGGGCCTGGTACAAACGTTTTCCAGACTACGTGTATACTATTGGTTTTTCTCATAGCAAGTCTGATCACTCATTATTTATTTACAGAAAAGGTACTCACGTGGCCTACATTCTCCTATACGTGGATGATATCATCTTAACGACCTCATCGGATGCACTTCGCAAAACAATATTAACCCGTCTTAGTTCTGAGTTCGCTATGAAGGATTTGGGTCCACTCAGCTACTTCTTAGGTATTGCAGTCACTCGTCATCCGCACGACATGTTTTTATCACAGAAAAAGTATGCCAAAGAAATCATCGAACGAGCGGGCATGTCCTCATGTAAGCCTAGCCCCACTCCAGTGGACACCAAGTCAAAACTTAGTGCTACCTCAAACACACCATATGACGATCCCTCTCATTATCGTAGCCTTGCCGGAGTTTTACAATACAATATCTCACGTTCACGAGACCTGTACGAGAGGACTCAAAACATCAGAAATAATACATTCTTACAAATACTAACTATTATATAAATAAAATATCAAAAGTAGTTCTATAAGAACTAAGAAAACACATGCAAGTCCCTCGAATTATAGTCGAAAACTTACAAATGGGGGGAGTTTTGGTTTCTTACCTTGAACTTTGATGAAAATCGTTGGATAATCCAAGTTTCGTTTAATTCTTATAAAAATGTAGGAATTTGACATCAATTTGCTGTAGCAAATTATTATTATTTTTTTTTAAAAAAAAATGTGCAGATCTTGTGGTGGTTTTTGTGTGAGAGAGAGAGATGAAGTTTGAAATTATGGGAAATGTGAAAGGACATGTTGGGAAGTTACTGGAGACTGAAACTGCTCCCGCCAGTGGATACTGTTAGGAGGAAAAGGAAATTGATTTGGCACGAGTGTGTACAAACACAGTAACAGCTGCCCAATATGATACTGGGTCCGGTTCCGAATTGAGAACATAAATGGGCTTGTGGTTCCTTTAACTCATAGAGTTTTCTTCTTAATGGGTTATATATAAAGCCCACGCGATAGGCCTAAAGTAACATCTTCGTCTTCACCAATTATATTTTGTTCATAATTTTGAACAATTCGACCCCAACAAAAAACATTGTTCAACCAAACAAGCCCTAACGAGCCGTTCGCATTTGCTAATATCTTCTATACGCACTTGATTGCTCTCGCTCTCTGAAATTTTAATTTTGGGCGTGGGTTTTTGCAGAGGAGAATGGCGGGAAAGCAAATCGCCGGCGATGGAGTACCGCCGAGCCTCGCCGGAATGTCGAAAAATCAGCTATATGAAATTATGTCTCAGATGAAGGTTCAATTTCCGTTCTAATTACAGTAATTACACTCGTATATGTGCACACACAAATTTACTGCGTGTTGTCTATGCTCGCTTTTTCGAGTTTATTAGTAGCTCGTTATAAATCTCGTTATTGGAAGATTGAAGCTTAAGAGTTTTGAATTTGTGCGTGCAGACATTGATAGAACAGAATAAGCAGCAAGCGAGGCAAATTCTCATTCAAAATCCAGTTTTGACTAGAGCTCTTTTCCAGGTATGATTTTAATTTAGGGTTATCTTCTCTGATTTATTGCATATCTGTTTTAAATTAGGCTTTTGTACTATGGAGTTTTTCTTTGCCCTTGTTATTTTCTTGTAGGTTGGAGATTGGGGAAGGGGATTGGCAAAACTTTTTTTCTTCTTTTTGGGTAATTTAGGGTTTTCTATGAGTAGTTGAAAACTTGTACATTTTATCTGAATTTTAGTTTTCACGAAAAACTAGACTAGTGTAATCAAAAAGGTTTATATCCTGTGATAGTTATTGAATTCTTAGTAGAGCAATTAATTTTCGTAGTTTATAAAGAAAAATGATACTTGATAATCCTGATTAAGAGCAGTCCGGACAATGGTGAATCTTTGAGTGCTCTGATTAGCTGTAACCAGGAAGAGGTTTGATTGTGTACATTTTATAAGAATGTTTTCTGTAGTTTTTATTTGGCAGGGTTCAAGTAGTGAACGGTCGGTCCACCACTGTGATTATTTTCTTTCCTTCTTGTTCTTGTGATCCATTTCAAACAGAGTTACATTTCTTTTCACACATACCTTCAATTTAATCACTGTGCAATAATTCAATTGAACTTACACATGCCAAATACATATCAAATATGGGGTATATTAGTCACTTTTTTTGGAATTAGTTCACCATGAACTTTCACTATTTTTTGGAAAAGAAAGGAAAATAATGGAAACTTTTTTATGTGAAGAAATTAGGGGATTTTTTTTACTATCATCTATATTCAAAGATTTGATCATTTCAGAGCTTGGACTGATGGCCATGCACAACACATACTGATAAAATGATACTAAGCTTTTCTTAAAGACTTAAAGTCCGTCACATTCGCTGGAAAATGCAGTTTGTATATAACCAAAAAGAATGTCAACCAGTAGAGTACCTAGCTCAAAGTTTCTATATAGGTTTCAATATTCGATGGACTTTTCCCTAAGTTTAGATAATGCATGTTATGCTAAAAATTTAAAAGGGATAAAGTTCCATCACTCATCAATTTCGTATTTTCTATTCGGAGATACGAATAATCTTTTACATTATGCAACTGTTTTTGTAGCAAAATGTCTTTTAATTTCTGACTTATTTTTCATCCTATCCTTTCTTTCATTAGGCACAAATTATGCTTGGAATGGTGCAGTCCCCACAAGCGGTATGTTCGTTTTTCTCATCCATGCCATTCTTGCTTATTACTATTTCCATCCCCAAAAAATGTTTTTTCATTCGTTTGCTTTTATGTTAGTCACCAGCAATTCCATCAACAGCATCACAGATTTCAAATCCACAGCCATCACCCGTATCAAACCAGCAGTCCAATATTCAGCCCGGAAAGCCATCGGCTATATCAAATAAACAGTCCAATATTCAGCCTGGTTCATCATTTCCGGGCCAAACGGGTCAGAACCAGATAAGAAAGCATCAACAACCAAACCAAACTCCAAACCAAAAACCGAACCAAAATATGGTGCCCAACCCTCATCCCCAGTCTATCCCAATAAACCCTCAACCCCAACCCACCCCGTCACGTCCATTACAACCACAACAGTTACAGCAACCTAAGGCACATCTTGGTGGCCAATCGACGCAAATGTCTATACCACATTCCTCCCAAGTTCATAATCTGACACAATTGCCACAGCATAGTGTTTCGCAGCCACCTTCACTTCACCAGCCCTCTATGCCATCTCTGTCCACACAATCACAGCAACCTATGCAGAATAGCGGCAATCAGTATATACCCCTACAACAGCCACTACAGCCGCCTCTACCACCACAGCAGAGACCTCCGATGCCAGGTTTCCCTCATCAGGGCCATGCTCAGATGGGACAGAATAATATGGGTTTTCAGCACCCTAGTGGACCGCAGATGCATCATTCACAGCATATGTTTCATGTGAGTTAAACAGTTTCTTTTTTTCTTTTTTTTTCCAAAATAGAAAAAGAAAAAGTTGTTCTACTTGCCTTTTTTGATTTTGAAAATTTCAAAATGATGATATTCCAGTCAGGTGCAAAACCTCATGGTGGCATGGGACCTTCATTTCAGCAGGGGCAGCTGCCGCATCCGAATCAGCCTTTGCCTCCACCACTTTATCAGGTTTGCTCTTTTCTATTGCAATTGGATAAATGAAAATACAAGATTGCTGTAGTATTTTTCTTCGGATTATGGCCATCAGTCTTCAATCTGGCCTGGGCCAGTTAGTTGACGTGCTTTATATACTTACACTTGTGCCCCCTTACAATCTCGTGTTTAATGAATTGTGATCCAATATAAATTCTTCCACCGGAAAGAGACCAAGGATTTTTTTCCAGTGTGCTTTATTACCTTTTTCCAAAATAACTGTCATTTCTTGAGAAACTGGCATTGTTAATGAGGTGGGCAATATTACTTCAAACCGCAATTTGCTTCCCGCAGTTGCAGATCTTTATAGTGGTTGCTAAGTTAACATCTAAGTATGCAGTGAATTGTGTATGCTTATTGAAATTATTGGTTATGCTTCCGTAGTTTCAGGGCAGTCATTATGTTGATGGGATGTGTGTGATGTGATAGATGTGTGTACGCTATATGCTTATTTCCTAATCATAAAACTGTGGGGCCTAAGTCTTGGGTTTTAATGCAAATTTTCATCCCCAAGGCCTTGAAATGGTGTTTAAGGGTTATGTAAAAAACTAATATATTGAATTTAATCCAAACCTTTTAAATTTTGCAGTGTCAGACTCAACCTATTAATTCTTTGGCAAATTGATCCCTCTGGCAATATTCCATTAATATATCAAAGCGCCACATTGAGCGTCATACATTAATTTGTGTTAAATAACATAAGTTTTATAAATTTTGTTTGCAGTTTTAATTTCTGTTATTTTTATAAATTAAAAAATAATAATACGTCTTTCATACGTGGCGTCCAACTTGGGGCTCCGGCGGCAAAATATTGCCGGAATTTTGCCAGAGGGATCAGTTTGCAAAACATTAATAGGCTGGGTCTGACATAGCAAAAATTAAAAGATTGGAATTAAATTCAATAAATTAGTTATTTGTTTGTGCATAACCCTATCTTTAATTGTGTTATTTATTTGCTTCAACTTTACGAAGCTGACTACTACATCAGTTGAGACCTCTGTATCCCCTTTGCTGCTTTGCTTCTCTCCTTTTCTTCCCACTCAATAAGCATTTTGAATCTTGAATTGAGTGATGTCTTTCTTAAGCAACATTTCCCAGAAATTGGATTCTGTGCGCCATGGACAAGAATTTGCCTTTTATGTTGGTCCCAACTTTTTCAGAGCACTTATTTCTGTCTTCACAATGATTTTGTGTTCGACACTGAAATTACTTATATTTTTGTGGGTCCAGGGTGGAAATCCTCACATAGGAATGGATTTCAATCAATCTGGAAGCTCAAGCAGGCAACCAGATAGAGGAGGATCCAACTGGACGCCTGGCCTTCAAGAAAATACCATCGGTCAGTTTCCAGGGCAACCATCGTTTCCTGGTCAGGTGGGTCCCAGCAATCAGCCTCCTCCTCGGCCGTCTTCGGTAAAATTTCCTGCTTTTTCTATGTTTCGGGAAACAAGGGCATCATTGACTTTCCTCATTGGATTTTTTTTAATTAATCTGAGTGTTTTTTAATCGTTCAGTTGGCTCCGGACTTGGAAAAGCAATTACTGCAGCAAGTTATGAGTCTCACTCAAGAGCAGATTAATCAGCTGCCTCCAGAACAAAGAAATCAAGTTCTTCAGCTGCAGCAAATGCTTCGACAATGAGAAATGTGTGTGTGTGTTTATGGTGTACTTGATTCCTAATTTCAGTGTGTTCATTTGTTGGAGAGACTATCTGAATCCAGTTGTATTTCTCATAAGCATATGTGGTCACAATTTGTATTTTATGTTCACTTTCATTTACTTTTGTTCTTTCTTAGGAGTCCCATTGAGTACTTTGTTAATTCATTGGACTTTTAGCTTCTATTTGAAAACCCCATCTGCTTGATTCTTAACTACTAAGTTCTTATTAGTCTTGGTTTCGGTTTTTCCTGATGTATCAGAAACTACTATTCTTCTACTTCTTACCGAAATACCACATTTACCGTACCCAAAAAATAACGAAAATATCGTATTTTCGGTATACCGTGATATTTGGTACGGTACGGTATCAATACTGAAATATTACGGTACGATATCGGTATGCGAAAAAAAAAATCGGTAATTCGATATATACCGAAATACCAAAAAAATATTGATATTTTGGTTTATATATGCCTAAATACCGAAAAAATATTGATATTTTGGTTTATATATGCCTAAATACCGAAAAATATCGGTATTCGGCCAAAAATATCGGTATTCAGTATAAAGTTTTTGTGATTTGTTTTTGTTGCATTCGGTATGAAATGGTATAATACTTATACCGTCCATGAATTTGGCATACTGGTATTTTCGGTATGGTATAGTATGTGCCGTGTAATTTACCGAAAATTCGGTATGCCGACATTCGGTACGGTATCGTTATGAAATTTTAGGTACATGTTCGGTACGGTATCAGTATCGATATTGGACAAAAAAACTCGATACACCGTATCGACCCGGCCCTGCGTACAATAAAGCAGTGGACAAACAAAAACAGAAGTTAAGAAAATCTCCCATCTACAAACTAAACTAAATTTAATAGGGTCAGGCCTTATTTGGGAACATAGATAAGGTAAGATATGACCAGATACATTCCTTCAATCTCGTATAATTTTTTGTTTGGCATTAAAGATTCAAAACTACCCATATCTTTTAAGCCCGCAAATGAAATCAGGTTAATCCATGATTCTCAATCGCACTCCTCCCCTCCGATTACTAATCATCCTCCTAATATATTAACATAAGGCTAGTCTGTGAGCATGCCAATCATGGATCCCAAAGGCTAATAAAAATATTTTGTGAATAGTGAATTAATCTGAGTGATGGTCTTATCAGGACTAATCTCATCAGCTTTTCCAAATGAGCACTCAGGGTATAGAAAGTATTTGTACGATATTTGATCTACAGTTCAAGAAATTGACTGATTCCTCCATTGTTCTGCTTCAATAAATGATTTTATTTAAAAGCAGATTTTTATTTTCCATGCGGAAAAGACTGTTGACGTTAATCCATTCAATGTTTGTTTGACTTTGTAAAGACACAAGTCGTTTCAAATTACTTCTAGCATGGTTCTAAAAATTGCTAGGTGTTGGACCACCGCCTAGTGCCCAGTGGGGCCGAGAATTTAAATGCATGTGTTGTATATTATTCGAATATATAGGGATTAGTAAAACAAGTCAAGATATAATTAAATGACAATAAAATTATAATCATAGTGCATAATATAAGTTTATCATCAACGAAAATTAATTATTTTTTTTTTTTTAAATTCTTATCGTGAACTTTCATCAAACACGATGTGTACATTATTAAGTTTAAAGTATTTTTAACTTCTAACAATAAAACCAAATAACTTCTCAAACTTTGTATTATATTCACCTACAAATAAACACACCAAACATCAAATTGCAAAAAAAAAATAATAATAAATAATAAGTGTCTGAGCGCCGATTTTTTTCCCGGGCGCCTAATCCCACCACCTAGAGAAAATCGGCCGTCTAGGCCAATATTTAGAACACTACTTCTACCTACACAAACAGAACATAGTTTGCATATAATTGAAGAACAGAATAGGCTATTACATGCAATAGTTTGTCCTCCAAAAAACAGGGAAGGCAAAGTATATAATAGTTTTTATTTTTGCTTTTTAATTTGAAAATATTAATTACACACACTTTGAGCTCCCCACTCGTGTAAAGACGATAACTGTGTGATGCCTCACAATTGCAAAATTCACAACTTAACACTAGAAATCGAGGCCCAAACGTCTGCTTTGTTGATTCTTTCTTGTGCTTGCTCTCCAACTCTGTTTCATATTAGAATAAGTCCCAGTGCATAGCCTCTTCAGCATTAATCGATCCAACGAGATGATAAGAGCATCGGGACAGACTCTTAGTTAGCCAGCTTTTTCTGAGATGGAAAATCTGAGTCTTAAAGATTAGGAAATTCGGAATCATCATCGTCATCATCCCACTCTGAGCCTTCCTCGTCTTCATCACTAAAGGCTTCATCATCTTCACTCTGTTCATGCAAAAAAGAGTATCATTTTTTTCTATTCTTTTGAATTAATTCTTTTTACCTTGACAGCAGTTTTTTAAACTCACTGGGACTTTTAACCTATGGGTAGTTACAATCAGAATCTTTTAAGCAGCAACACCTATTTATACAAAAATCTTAAACCAAGTGACTTTATACGAAACAAGTCACTATATGCATATGAAACAAATAGCTTACTTCATCCAATTCTGAAACATTATTAAGCTGGCCATGGTCCCCCGAGTTCCAATGCTTGCCATTCTCCAGCTTTTCAGGATTGCCCTAAAAGAATATAACGGTGAGGCATTGAATGAACAAAGAATAATAGCCCCATATGCGGTTTTGTTTATCATTAATGTCAACTCGTTTAAGTTGAACAAAAGAAAAAAAAGAAAACTTACAATCTCTCGCTTTGTCTGCTCAATGGTTTTTTCTAGTTCAGAGATGTGCTGACTGAGAGCCTACACAACGTCAGATATATAAATTAGTATAAAGTTTCAACAGCAATATACAAAATCATTCAATTTAAAGCTGATCATTAATAAAATTAATATTAGAACCGGAATGTAAAAGAATGACTAACCTCGTATCGCTGCAAGGCCACCCTACGCTTCAGTGCTTTCGCCTTAGTCAGAAGGTTTCTTGGTCTCAGAGTGATAGGCCGGCGATAATTCTTTCCACGATAGTAAATCAAGGCATGACCTTTCGTAACCCTCTCGATTGCCACTAATATTCCACCACTCTCGTATTCCAAAAGTCTTGCTGTTTCTTCAACGAAAGAAAGTTCCTTTTCTTTCGATATTAACTTTACAAGCTCTCTATGTTTCCAATGCAGATGCATGTTCTCAATAACACCGTCAAAAACACCGCGAATACCTGAGAGATATTTCCGTAAACAGAAAAATCATTTTCCCGTTGCACGATTTAGAAAATTTATATAATTCATGACAAAATAATTTCCCTTTAAATCAATTGTACTATGCAATGAAGAAAAAAACTCACCTAGTGGCAAATATGCTTTCATCCGCAATCCAACCTTACGATACATAACTCTTTCCTCGTCTGTAATTGTCTCCTGGTCATCCGAAGGATCTACAGGAACCCATGAATCCACTATTTTAGATAGCAGCTTCTCTGCTTTTTGCTTCTTTGCCTGGGACTGTAAATGCATTCAGTCAATGACACTGACAATTTATTATAAATTATAAGCATAAATCTCGTTCCAATTTTTTTGAGGATATTATAGAACGCCCTAAATAAGGCATATACTTACAAGGGCTACTTTATGTTCAAGTCGCCTGATCACTTTGGCACGTTTGGCTCTGGATGCCTCTTCTATCATCCTTTCGCGATCTTCAGCGGTTATATCTATTCCCCACCGAGCCTGAGCCTCGTAAAACTCTGCCAAAGTACCTGCTTGAGCTTCCTTCTCTTCAGCCAGTGGTGTTGCTGTTGCTGCTGCTGCTGCTGCTGCTGCTGGTCCAACCCTAACTTTCTCTTCAACATCTTGTACTTGCTTCGCCATTTCCTGTCTTTCCGCTAAAACAGTTGTCACACCGGGAGGAAGAAAATCCTTTCCTCGGTACATAACTATGTAATATTTGTTTCTTAGGAGTAAGACTCCCCCTGTCAATTTCTACAACAACAACAAAAATAATAAATAAAATAAAATCAGGAGATGAAAAAAAGAGAAGGAAATAAATGATACCGCAAATGAGAGTAATAATATCACAAGGCAAATTCTCAATATCATAATTCATAAAAACATCCAACAAAACAAGATGCAAATGTTTTGAGGATATTTGAAAACACCCTAAATGACTTTTCTTGTCAAGTAATAATGCAATCATAAAACCCCAACTTCAACACTTCCTCTCTCCCACATGTAAATATTTCAGGACATAACTGGAAATGTACTTTGTAACCTGTATGTATCACAGTCAGGGAGTGATATTAAAAATTGATCAGAAATACATTAAAATGGTAACACAATAACATCACAGGGACAGAAAATAGCCATCAACTTTATTTTTCAGTGAATGTATAAAAATTAATCTGAAGGCTAAATTAATCATGCTGACTAACCATAAAGCCATGTATTAATAATCTTACACGAAAAACACTTTATAAACCAGTAAGGGTAACTCCAATGGTTTGAGATATTTGAGGGGTATTCGTGGGGTCCATTTGCCACATCAAACTCATATAAATACTCTTCTTCAAATATCCCTCTAAAAATCTTAACCACTTTTTTGTGGGTCCCATTCAGGGGCGTATCCTCCCTATAGACTGGGGGGCTTTAGGTTGCGATTGCTTATGCTTTCATTTTGGAAATGAGAGAGAATGGTGATTAGAAATTTTGTGAAAGAAGAAAGAAAATTTGGGATTGTGGATGGATATGAGATGAAAATGTAATGATTGAAGTCGATATATTATTAAAAAAAATAGTAAAATAATGATTGGAAATTATTGGTAGTTAGAGTTATGTGAATGGGAGAATAGTGAAATTTATGGAAAATTGTGTAACAATGATTGGTGATTGAATGATTTATTTTTATAAAATGAATTGAAATGATTGGTGGGAGAAAAAGTTGAGAGTGAGTGAAAAACATGGGAGATTCTACAATGCCGTGACTGTGTCATTTTTCATTTAATTATAACCGTTAGATCATTTCAGGTGATAAGAAGTGGGGTGGATCAATGATGTACATGGGGGGGTGTCGGTCATAGTGCCTTTATGGTATTGTAGTCATTTCCTAAAAACATAACCATTTAAAGATTTTTTAAAAGAAAATCTCAAATTGAAAAAAACTTAAAATGAAAACATAAGCAATGTTAGCCTTAACCCCCACAAAATTTTCAAAACTCCCTTCAACCTACCTATATTTATTATTAAAATACTGTTTTTTTATTCATTTAGCCCCCCCTAAAAAAAATTTATTCTCTTTAGCCAAGCAATAATTTCTTCATAGCTCCGCTCCTGGTCCCATTGTCTTTACACTCAAGATGTTAATCATATTCTAGCACTGATTGAATTAAAATTAATATTTTTTTCTCTCCTCGATATTGGTTACATAATGTAACCTTCCTTTTCCACTCTTGAATATTTATATCCTCATAATGGTAGCAAGATATTTGTGGGAAATATTCCCACAACTAT
Source organism: Phtheirospermum japonicum (assembly GCA_014905375.1). Classification (NCBI taxonomy): domain Eukaryota; kingdom Viridiplantae; phylum Streptophyta; class Magnoliopsida; order Lamiales; family Orobanchaceae; genus Phtheirospermum; species Phtheirospermum japonicum. Next base: position 693,505 of record BMAC01000597.1, on the reverse strand, counting down.
AACCATTGGTGATACCCTAAGAAACCACATTTTCCAAGTATGTTATTCCAATCAAATATAAAACAGGAAATGGTTCTGTTGAGATGTGCATAGCAGAAAATAGGTAAATCTCACAACTAGAGATACCCAATAATCCACCTACCTTCAGTTCCTCAGCCATGATTTTGTTGTTAGTATTTTGTATCCCACGCTTCACGGCAATTTTTACAAGTAAACTTTTCTCCCACAGCTTAACTATAGATTTCGCTAAACCTTGATGATTTCTATTCCTTCCTGGAAGATTAAACCAAAAAAAAAAAAAAAACACGTCAACACACGAATTAGTAAAATAAAAAGAACACAGAAGGGGTAAGTAAAAATTACCAAGAGCAAAATGGCAAGGGAGAGACTTAGCAAGCTTCCGTAAATTAGTCATCTCAGCATTGGTTAGCCGTGAACGCATTCCAGTGGCCAGAAGCCTAAAAGGCGTCTTGTATCCAGGAATTGTCGGAGGAAGTAAATCGGCATCAACGGGAAGCACTCCGGTACCCCACCAATCTTCAAACCGCGGACCTAAACCATCTAATAGACTATTATATTCAGCTTCCTCCTCTGTTGTAATTTTGACGTGGACAGGTACAACTGGATTGGGCTTCTCAAGAACCTGATTTTTATTATCACCATCTTTTGTGACTGAATTGTCAGGGAAGGTAACATTAGGGACAAAGAGGGCATCCTCTTCGGCGTTCACCTTTTGCGATTTTGAAATAGGGCCTTCATAATTAGTTCCTCTAAACACAATCATAACACTTCCAGACCTCCATGTGACTAGGCCCCCTGTCCGGCGCTGATGAGAGAAAAAGCAGTCAACACATATGACTTATGTATTACTACTTATCCAATTAAAAAGCATGAAATTTGGATTAATTAGAAGGGGGGCAAACTTATTTCTTAGTAACTTGAATTATCCTTTTAATTAGCAGAACACTTTCATATATCACTTCACATCCATCTTTAGACTAAATTTTTGCATTTCAACAATAATAATATTTTTTATCAATCCATTTTTCTTTCTGAAGATTTTTTATGAAACTAAGCACCCTATCCCAAAAGCGGTGGGGGGGGGGGGAACAAAAAACAAGCACATCCCTTTTATTAATTAGTGCATGTTTGGGAACCCATTTGGAATGAAATTTTTGGCATAAAGGTCCATTTAGAAAAAATAATGTGTTTGGTGGTTATTTTTAAATGGACTTTTGGAATAAGTCACTTTTTCGAAAGTCCATTTTAGAGAAATACTAAGTATGGCTTTTGAATTTCATTTACTGCACTTTTGTTGAATGAGTTTCTAAATGTATTTCCACCAAACAATAAACATTTTTCACAAGCACTTTACTAGATTGCCCATATTGAAAAGTCAATTTCATAGATGGACTTCTATGACAAAAATGTTCCCCAAAATGCACTTGTTTTTCTATGAAACTAAATTACTAATCACCAATCTACATCTCCCAATTAAAAAACCCAAGAAACGTTTTATATGTCTCCTAATTCAAGTATTGGTTATTCAAAGCATATTACTAGGAGGACTATAGACATGCCGAACAGCTCTTTTGAGCTGATGCAGTTGAGGTGCCTCAACTTAATATATCACCTATATAAGATTGATAAGCAAACAAACATCACTCATTAGCTACTGATGTTACCATCCCTGGAAAGACTTCATCAAAAAGAATGTGATCTTAAAATTAGTCATTTCTGATTTTAACTGGTTTTACAAATCAGCGTAATTGGATATGTTGATTGGTTAGTAATTCACAACCAGGATGTTACAAATGAACTTCTTAATATAGATAGATAATTTCAATTTAAGCCACTTGAGTATCAGACATGGTGTTATATACATAACAATAAGATGAAGTGCTTTAATCCTCTGACTGGTCTAAAGATAGTTTCTTGTTAGTTTTCTCCACACAATCGCACACCAGCACAGGCTTATAACGAGAAAACCCATAACTATAACTACATTTTCAGTCAATCAATCAGCACAACATCGAACAAGTGTCATACATTAACACTACCATAGCAGCAATAACAACAATATCATAAATTTGAAAAATTATTCCAACACCAGAACTCACCAACCTCAACTATCTCATGCGCAGTCTTCATATCGTGCGCCAGTTCCTCGTGAAACTTCAACCTCACCAGCTCATTTTTCCTCCACTTATCATGAATCTTTTCCAAAATAGCCCCTGTGATCCCAGCCTTAGGCACATTGATCCTCTCCCTCAGAGTCATCCCCATTCGCCGCAACCTCCTCAGCTCTTCATCCTCTATCGTCAATTCGGCCAAAGAAGGGGCCCGCATATCTCGCTTTTTCACTCCCACTCTATCCTTCTCCATTTCATCATCTTCATCCACACCTCTCTCCCACGGCAACAACGCATCTGAATCACGATCCTCATCTTCGAGTAAAATAGTGTCTGGTCTAACCCAATCTCTCTTCAACAAATCCCCCAATTTTTCATCCCCAAATTCAACATTTCTCGAATCAGTGAAATTTAAACTAGCACTCTCCGAACTTATACCTAACTCTCCTCCTAGGTCCTCTTCGTCATCGGAGCCTAACCCTAAATTCCTCAATCGAAGCACAATTCTATCAATCGCCGTGGTACCTGCTCGAACTGTTTCGGTTTTCGGTTCGGGCTTCCTGGAGGCGGGTTTTGGAAGCGGAGGTGGTTTCGGAGGAGGAGACGGCCATTTTTTGATCCAAGTGGAGGAGTTTTCGGGTGTATTGGGGTTTCTGGAGGGCGTTTTGGGTACGTTGGTAGAGCGGAGAGAAGAAGAGAAGGGTTTGAAGAACTGCAGAGGAAAATGCGGCGGTTTGCGTCGGGGTAATGAGAATGTAGATAGAAGGTGTGGTTGCAGTTCGGTTAATTTTGCCGCCATTGCTGGCTGCTGAGCTATCACTGATACTGAAAGTGAGAAGGCTTTTGAAGATGGAGATGATAAGATTTGTTTGGATAATTAAAAAAAAAATAAAAAGAAAGAAATAGAGACTTATGGGATATTGTCTTGATTGGGCCGGCGCGCGGAATTTTTGAAAGTACGAGCCCAAACTTAACTTGTTTCGGTAAAAATAGTTCAACTGTGCGGTGCACGAATCGCAATGTATCGAATTTCATGAGTTGAATCAAGATCGATCAATTGATTTTGTGGCCTCAAACAAAATTTCACTAGGGGCCTATCAAGAAGAAAAGAATCTTATACAACAAATCAAAAACTTAGATCTCTAATATTTTCACCCGCATGCATTGCACATAATGTGTGCGCCACATGTTAAAAAAATAATGTGTGCGACACATGTTAAAAATTACAAGTAAACAAAATAAAATAAAATTAATAATAAGGGTATGTTTGATAAGATTGAAGAACTTAAAACAAAATAAGGTCGAATCTAATGAGTTTCATATCCTCATTTGTGACGTATGGCTTAACCCCAATAAATGGTAATAAAAATGTATATTGATATAGTTACCAAGCACCCATAAAAGCTCGTGAAATGTAAAATGCGTGAATTTACTACAATAATTTTTTTAAATTTTAGAATACTTCTTATATACTAAAATCATAATATCTAAATTCTATAAGATATTTATGTAGTTCGGTTTTTGTGATAGTAATATTCGACAAATTTAAAAAATAAAAAAGGTAAAGTATTCAACATATTTACAAAACTGCCGATCTAATGAAAATATTAAAAAATAAGTGTATACATTTCATTTAGATATAGGGTCTTTTATTTATAATATTATTTTATACACAATAATATAATGCTCTAATTACCTCATTTAAATGATTTGTGTGATCACATTTCATTAACTTCTCACAAAAATAAATATTTAATATTTAATTGTGTACTTATTTTGTGTAGCCTGTACTTTCGCAAAGAATTTTATATTAATAATTATTTATTAGTTTTGGGACTTTTCTAGCAAGCTTTTAATTGAAATTGAAAGCCCAATATTTAATGTACTAAAAATGCACTTGAAAAGTTCAAATGTAATAATCTCAAATGACACTGTATTTTTGTGTGATTATGATCCTTTTAGAAAAGGAAAAAGGTTAATGATAAATTATGCTATTAGACTAATAATGTTCGTCAAATACGATTTTAAATGATCATAGGCCCTAATACAACAACCACTACAAAAAAAAATCGGGAATGCCGACGGCTATATCTGTCGGTAAGTGATTTGCCGACGGCTTACCGATGGATCATCGGCGTCGAAAAGTCCTTTGTCGGTAATTTCAATTGCCGACAGATTATCAAGCCATCGGCGAATGACGACGACATTTTCGACTGGTACAGTCGTCGGTAAGATGTCGTCGGGATTCTTATTATTATTTTTTTTGAATTTACTGACGGACACTGGGTCCGTCGGTAATTAACTAAATAAATAAAATATAATAATTTGATTTTACCGACGGCTTTCATATCCGTCGGTAAACATGAGAAGTTTCATTAGACTCAGTATATTCCTCAATCGTCTTAAGAACATCCGATTTTCTCATGATTCAAATTCTCGATTTCTAAACTCATTGTTACAATCATCGTGCCCTGTTTTTGGCGCTTGAACAGTTACCCGAGCATCGAACGGTTAGTTAATCTCATTATTAATTAGAGATTCATAAACATGAAAAATTAAATTTAACAACAAATCTAGCATTTGGCACACGATTGAAAAGTTGGTTATAACAATTTCATGAATTTCTTCCTAAAATTATTTTGGTGTTGAAAAGTTGGAGTGAAGTGGAAACATGGTATATTGATTTTTTTGTTGGACTTGTTAGGATTAGTAGTGGTTGTTGGTCCTAGGTCTCTAGGTTTATTTATATAGTCATTTCTTATGATTACTCTCCACCTAACTTATCAGACTCTAATTATTTTTTCGGCCTTAACTCATCGATGAATTTATTAGCCTCAGTCAATTCGGCCTCAACTCATCGATGATTTTATTAGCTTCAATCGAGTGAGGCTAATAAAATCATCGACAAGTTGAGGCCGAATTGACTGAGGCCAATAAAATTATCGATGAGTTGAGGCCGAATAAATAATTAGAGTCTGATAAGTTAGGTGGAGTGAAATAATAAGAAATGATTATATAAAGAAACCTAGAGACCTAGGAACAACAGCCACTACTAATCATAACAAGTTCAACAAAAGAACCAATATACCAATGTTTCCATATCACCCCACCTTTCCGAACACCAAAAAAGTTGCAGGGAGAAATTCATGAAATTGTTATGATCAGAGTTTTCAATCGTGTGCCAAATGCTAGATTTATTATTAAATTTAATTTTTCATGTTTATGAATCTCTAATTAATAACGAGATTAACTATCCGTTCGATGCTCGGGTAACTGATCAAACGACAAAAATAGGGCACTATGATTGTAACAATGAGCTTGGAGATCGAGGATTTGAATCACGAGAAATCAGATGTTGTTATGACGATTGAGGAATTGATTGAGGCTAATAAAATTATAGGCTGAGAAAAATAATTAGATCATTTTTTAAAAAAATTTTGAAAAAAGATCCACCAAGAAACTTTTTTACAATTAGATCACCGAGAAGCTCCACCAATGTTTCTTTAGTTCATTATTATTATTATTATTATTATTATTATTATTATTATAAATAGATTGGAGGCGAGCCAGCCTTGTGAATATTAATTTGGTTATACTTTTACTATTAATAATTTTATTTTTGTTATATCGTTATTATTAATTTTATTTTTTGGTATGTGAAAACAAAGAATTTATGAGAACTGTTATGAATTATTGGAGGTTTGATTATATATTAATTAAGTATGTTAAATTATTGTTTTTGTAAAAGAAAAGGTATAAGGAGAAGACATAAAAGAGAGACGAAGGAGACGGTAGAAATTAGGGTTCTCTTATTTATCAAAGACTCCCTTTATATAGGGGTATTAAATACATGTTTTCATAATACATAAAGATAATAAATAACTATATTGTCCCTCGTCAGTTACATGTTGACGAAGGCACACTAATTGTGTTTTTCCTTCAACACTCCCCCTTGTGCCAAGTCAAATGGTGAAATGGTGTTTTATTATTGTCTCGTTAAGCCATGCCAAGTAACAAAACCCAATGAGAAAAATAAAACTTGGTCTAAAGAAAAAGAGTACAAACACCTATGTTGAGACTCCCCTTAAAGTCTACACCTCTCTTTGATATGTAAATCTATCAAGAGAACTTTGAAAGTCTACACTTCCTCAATTTATTTGATTCTTGATAAAATATATAGTTGTTGGTTGTAGAAGAGTTGTGGTGAGATTACTCGTATTATCACATTTTCTTCAGTGATAGAGTTCAAACCACTATTATCAGATATATGAATGATCATAATATTTACCATTGATAATCACGAACTGCTACATGTATGGTAATGATCTCTTTACATGGATCGAATGAGTAACCAACATCAACGATACTATTTGGTGTTTCACAGTAGGAAGTAAACTCAGCATTTTCTTTAGGGTTTATAAGACCATCTGCAGTCCCAATTATATTTATGAATGAGAAAAATAAACTTGCGTCAATGGTTTCTTTTAGGTATCAAAATACATTTTGATTCCATTCTAGTGAAATTGCTCTCTCTTGAGTTAAATTAAGATAATAATTTTGAGAAATTAATATTTGGTCAAGTGTATTAGTAATGGTACAATAATGCGCATGTTGTACATAAGAAGGGGATTTCAGCTCCCACTAGCTTTTCGTCATTCTGCTGACGAAATTGATATTTTCTTATATCTTCACTTTGACCAATCATAAGAGTGCTAACATATTGCACTTATCCATATTTAATTGTTTGATCATCTTTTGGATATATGTAAAATGTATAGTATTCCATAAACTCGATTTTAGTTTAAAAGCTTAACATGATCGAGTTTTCCCATGATTCATTATCTCAAAATAAAATCTCAAATAACTAGCGATATCTCTTATTTCATTAAGAGTGAATATTATGTTACTTTTTTCATCGATATATATAATTATAATCACAAATTTGAAACTTGTTTTTTTTTATAAATACGCAAGGGCATAAATTATATTTTCTCAATCAAGTAGTCACTTGGACGGCTATACCACATCCGTTTGGATTGTTTCAATCCATAAAGTGAGTGTTTTAACTTAATTGCAAATACACTCCGTGACTTAGAGTCACTTGCCTTGGCAATGAAAGGCCAGCAAAGCACTTTCGTGTGTGTGTGTGTGTGTGTGTATATATATATATATATATATATATATATATATATATATATATATATATATATATATATATATATATATATATATATATATATATATATCACTATCCCATAGAGATATGATGTAACCACAAGTATAAGCTGCATTCTCAATTCTTTGGAATTATAACATCTATTATGGGAGAGTACACATCCTCATAGTCAATTACAGGGCGTTTTGAGAAACTTTGTGCTTCAAGTCTAGATTTGCATCTCATGGCTTTATTTTTCTCATTACTCTTTCTGACAAAACTTTGTTTATGTCCTATGGGCTTTACACTTGGTGAGGTTAACACTACCAGACCAAATACCTGTCTTGTTGTCAGTGAATTTAGTCCTACCTGCATTGATTCTTTACATTTAGGTTAATTTGCTCTATATTGACATTTCAATAGAGCGTGGCTTGATATTATCGTGCTCTATGATTACTTGAGCAACAATATATACATCATCAATGTGTGTGGAAAATCTTTCCATCAACTTATATAAACTCTCATAGTACATTGAGATTTTTCAATTATTTGGAATCATATTAAACATCGGAGCGCCCTCCAGTAATGATTCATGGACATAAGTAAAATTAGAGTTAATTCATGAGAGTAATTATCTTCATTGATGATCAATTAAAATCGTGCCATAAATGCCCTCTTGTTCCTTGGGCGAGTATTGATCGAACCAAGTGACCTCCCCCTTTTACTTTTGGGAGTCACGACCTCAACCACACCTCTACTAAGTATGGTTGTAATGTCATAATATGCGATATTGTGCCCTTTATTGGGACTTTTAACCTTACAGACACATTTGCAGCTGGTATATATATGATCTCATCACTTTAGAAATTGAGTCTTCTATACTTTGAAGATCAGTTGTTCATTTTAATTTACTTTCACGTTGCATTGTGAAAAATGCGGGGATCATAATGAGACATAGTGTGAAACTATTCCTATCATTCCACACTTTTTATTATCTCCCCCTAACGATGGGAAGACTGTCTCATTAGAGTGATAAATTCGCTAATTTAGCGAGAAAGAGATTGTCCGTCAAAGGTTTTAAATAGCGGATGACTGTTGGAAATTCATATCCAACATAAATACTTAATCGTATTTAGAAACCCATATGAATGCGATGTGGGGGAGCAATAGGCACATATACTGCGTACCAAATATGCGTAGATATGAATCATCAGGCTTATATACAATTACCAACTGGTACGCAAAATATCTGGTTAGCAGGGGTTCATAAACGAATAAGTAAGAGTTACGTGCAATATTGCATAACCCTATGCAGAGACAAATATATGAGTGTGCATAAATATTATTTTAGTCACCATCTATATTCTTTTCGACGATGTCTTCTCTGAGACCTTATTATATATTCACATTAGGGTACAAGATGCATTACATCGATCTTGATTAAAATGCAATAGACATCAAATACTTTTGATGTAAACTCTCTAGCATTATGAGTTTGGGTGCTCTATAAGGGTGGTGAGTCCTCAATCATACTAAATGTGCTAGAAGTTTTACAAATGCAATATTTTTATGGACAATACGTGCCGACATCAACCAAAACTATAAAATACTTGAATGATCCGCATTTAGAATGGTTATGTCCAAATGTATCACCAATTATCATTTATAAGAACAGAATATTATACTTTGTATCTTTAGCATATGCAGGTCTCAATCATGCAATTTTGCTAATGAACAAGTTTTGAAAAAAATGAGTGATGTATCTTTGAGATATGAATGTATGTAGTGCTTCTAGTACTTTAGATAGCACTAGCCGTAATTGAACAGTATTAGTTCGACACTATATTGTGCATCAAATTTCTATCTCATTTTGTGCTTTACTCAAAATAAAAGATGTCCATGTTAATTTCTTAAAATATGGACCATCATATCACGACGACCAAGAATCCATGCCAGTCGTGTCAACTTGAATGAGTCAGTGTCCAAAAATTCTTTGTTGGTCATATATTATGATTCAATAATCAGAAAGTGGAAAAAAAAAGAGTGAGACCGTATCTCTCAACTCCTTATTATCATTTAAAGTGACTTTCTTTTCGACATATAGTAAGACATATTTTTAGTTGCAATATATCAAAATCATTGACCATTTTTATCAAGCAAACACATTTTTTTCACTGAATTCTTAGGCTTGGAAGTATTGTTTTATAATATTGCCAAAATACTCATTTAGAGCACATCGCAAAGTTTATTGAAATTTTCAACTACATATACTTCCAATATAAGATATATAAGATTTGGGGTCAATATGAAGTCTCAGATTCATTAGAGAATTGACTTTGACTTAGTTTGACGGCTCTTTGTCAGTTGGAAGTTGGTGGATGACATTATTGTGGAATTGTAGTTATTCTAGTTTCCACATCAAACAAATGATGGTAGTACTCAATTTCTTTTAAGTATATTATTTTGAATTTAAATTGAGTTAATTCAATCAATTTCTTTAGATAATAAATTTGAAGAATATATGTCATACTTTGTCACAAAACTTATTTATATAATTTTTTTATCGTTCATGGACTTTCATTATCACGAAAATATGCATATGTACAATCAATGATACATACTGAAAATAGTTATAAATAAGCTTGAAACATACATGAATGTATCAATTCATCAAATTTATGATTAACATATTGTCAAAATCATGATCAATCTCTCATCTAATCATGTAAATAGCTTTATTTACAATTTCTAAATTAGAAATCATCTAAGTGCACGATTTCTAAATTAGAAATCATCTAAGGGCATAAGTACTAATATATTATGTACTCTATGAATATCATAAAAATATTGTAAAATTTCATGTGTTGTCAATATTGTACATAATATTACATGTATATAATCATAGGTAACATATATACATATATCATAAAAATAGTGCAAAATTTCATGTTTGTCAATATTGTACATAATATCACATGTATATAATCATAGGTAACATATATACATACACATGCTTTGTATAAGAATGCACAATAATACATACAATGCCATATATTCGTATAATCAAATATTTATTAGTTGCATTTAATAAATAATAGGGTAATTCGAGTTACCTTGAAGGAAAGTCACGATTCTTTCCTAATTTTATTTTTGCAATAGGTTTTTCCGCGATATGTTTCTGATGACATAGATCTTCAAACCCGGTCTCCACCTTATAAATTTAACCACTATATCTTTTGAATTTTATATCCAAAATCCAATGTCATCCAACGGTTAGATTGTGCGTAATTCAATTTTTAAAAACAACCGGGCAGACAATTTCGTGAAACGGGATCAGCTCTATTCAAAATTCATTATCGGATTCTTCAGACTCCATATTCAAATCTCCACCGTTCATATCAAAATGGTATATGTTTGAAATAATATATCCAAGCTTTGTCTTGATCCAACAGTTCCATTGTGAGAAATCTTGTTTGAAAAACGCTGCATAGAAAATTTCCAAAACAAAATCTGCTTTGTTCGAAATTATATATATATATATATATTCTCGTATCTCCGAATCTGATCTTCACCGTTCAGAACGTAATTCAAAAGGTTTTGAAGGTTCTGTAAAAATTGGGACATGATCCAACGGTTGAAATATGAAAAAAAATGTTTTTTCAAGCTTACAACGTGGTTAGATTTTCGACGAACGAAAATTGTATAATTGTTGTTTTGGTTATGGAAGTTTATTCTCAATCACTCTCAATAAGTTAGAGTTTCGTGCTGATAACGTGTAAAAGGAAAAGTATAAGGAGAAGACATAAAAGAGAAACGAAGGAGGCGATAGAAATTAGAGTTCTCTTATTTATCAAAGACTCCCTTTGTATAAGGTATTAAATACATGTTTTCATAATACATAAAGATAATAAATACCTAAATTGTCCCTCATCAGTTACTTGTTGACGAAGGCATACTAATTGTGTTTTTTCTTCAACAGTTTTTGCTTTGTTGTTTGAATTTTCTTATAAATATATTTTTCTTTTATGTGATATTTTTACTGTACAAAATAAAATCATATAACAAAAAATTCTTTGACAAAACTCTTTATTTGATACTAAATTCCAAACGGGTCTAAAGTACGTATTCTAAAAGGGAACAATTCAAACTTTACTATCAAACTCCATATTTGATACTAAATCGAATTAAAAAATAAAATTTAATCAAACTCCCTATTATTCTTACTATATTAATCATACAAAATTTAAAAACGACAATATCAACCAATCAATCATATATATACAATATCAACAAACCATAATATATCTTAAACATAACATCCACATACCGACCACCATATCATTTCAAAGCCACCATCCCCAACAATTTATAACTTTTTAAAACCACCATCATTTTTTAAAATAATTTTGAAAACCATTATTGGAGGAACGAAACCTCCCGTCCGGTGCCGTACACCACGTCATCACCGACGTCTACCCAACCAATTACAACATCAATAAATCATAATATATATATAACAAAAAATAATAACATACATTAAACACAACCAAATATCACAAAATAATTCAAATGTATATAATCGAACCTAATTTATAAATAATTATAAATTAAACCCTAAAATAAACCATAATTGCATAAATGAATACTAACGACCTAATTAGCCCTAATTTTATACAAATTAAATCCTAAAATAAAACTTAATTGCATAAATGGACCCTAAACCTAAATTTATTCACAGATGTATAAATCAAACATAAATTCCTAAATTGAACCCCCAATTCAATTTCTCAAAACCTATAATTCAAATCAAATAAAATTAAAACCCTAAATTAAAAAAATATTAAATTTGAACATACCTTAATATGTGATGATGGCGGTGTTTCGGCGGTGCTCCGACGGTGGCGATGACTTCGGTGGCTGCAGCGGCTCCACTTCGCGAGCCAACACTAATTCTTGTTGTTGGTTTGCTGAATGAATCTGCCCGCTGTCCTAGGGTTGTTTATATGAAGTTTACCGACGGACAGGATTCCGTTGGTAAATCCGCCGGTAGCAAAATCTAGCGTTGTCGACAGACTTATTTTCATCGGTAAATAAAAACCGACGATGTCGACGGACTTCCCTCCGTCGACAATTAATATCCAACTTATTTTTTATTTTTTAAAAACTTGCCAACGGATATTATCCGTCGGCATATTTGGCGGTCTTTTTGCCCTCCAATTTCCCGAGGACTTTCCGACGGACATATACACCGACGATCCATTTCCGTCGACAATTTGTGTCATCGGAAAAGTCATCGGTAATGCCGGCCTTTTGCCGACGGGTAGTGTCCGTCGGTAATATCTGTCGGCAGTTCCCTTTTTTTTTTTTGTAGTGAACCCACAAACAATAAAATAAGAAATAGTTTTATTTAGAATGAAAGACCAAGTTTTCCTCAAAAATAAACGGAGTAGAAATTATTAAAACAAATCTTGATTGGAAATGCCAAATTAGTTTATAAAATAAGATATTTGTACAATAATTCTTATTAATCAAAAGATTTCTTATGTGTAAAGATAATATTTTCGTAAAATATTAAGATATGTTACTTTATAAAACAAGATATTTGTACAATAGAATATAATAAAAATAAAAAAATTTCAATTAACTAGCAGCTTATTATTAAAAACTATAATTTTGTAGTTTATTCTTAATATAAGCTTATTAGGCCCATTAAGATATATAGAGTTTATCGGAAATCTTTACAAATCAGTCGAGAAATGTTTATTGAGAGAGGAAAAAAACTATAAAATTCTCAAAAATATTCAATCAAATATGATCATTAACTCTTTGATAAAGAGTGACAGATGAGCTTATAATTTATCTTTAAATACAATTTACCTAAATTAATCAAATTATCCAAACAACATAATAAATGATATATTGTCATATAATTAGGAACACTCGTTGCAAGTTCAAGAATGTCATTTTCATTATTTAGTAATAAAAAATGAGCGGAAAGAGCCCAATAATTTTTTTAGACTGCTTCATATATATGAATATATTATGTAATTAGTCATATATTGATTTGGTTTGATTTGATATGGGTTTATAAACAATATATTCGGTTAACTCATTTTGGAAGTGATTTGATTTGATATGTGTTGTAAGATTTGAAAACACAAACAATTTTTTTTTTTGATTCCGTCCAATTACATTTGAATTAGGAAGTTTACAATTTTAATTAATTCAATAAAAAAATCAAACAACTATTACTTATTAGCAAATGATCTTATTAAAATCCGTCACCAAAAGAAAATCATAATTAATTAATTTTTTTAATATATAAACCATTTGAATTAACATACTATTATGAGTTTATTTTGAAATCTTCAATTATTAGTAAGACATACCAAAATCATGATTTGCGACCATCAAGTGATATGTCAACTAATTAAATCTTAAAGTATGTAAGACAAATATTCTACTTACTGTTTAAATACAAATATTGCAAACAAAAAACAATGGAATTCTATAACCAAACAAATATTCAAACTTCTCATCTCATATACAATGTAATTAGACTTCAACAATAATGTAAAATATAAATGAAGAATAAAATAAAAAAAAAAGTAGCAAATTATTTTTTATTAAACATGCTCTTAAGTCACAAAATGAGTTTCCATGTAATATCACCGATATCACTCATAAAGATAATTAAAAAAAAACTAAATGAGATTTCAGGGCAATCAAAAATTTTCAAATCAACCCATTAAAGACCACAACAACAAAAAAAAAAAAAAAAGAAAGAAAGAAAGAAAGAAAGAAGGAAAAAAGAAAAAGAAAAGAGAGAGAGCGAGAGAGAGAGAGTGATAAAAGAAGAAGAAACGTCCCATCACTGCTGCAGAACAGCTATTTAAAGGCCTTTTTTTTTTTTTTTAGTTTTAACGGCGGTTTTGGAAACGCCGTTGAATAGACCGCCGTAGAAAGTGATGCTTATTATGGCGGTTTAAAAAACCACCGTAAAAGACAAAGGCAGTGGATTCTACTGCGGTTCTTGAAAAATACCTTCTACAAACTCTATTTTCAGAACGGATATTTTACGGCGGTTCTTAAAAAATACCTTCTAGAAAGTATTAATTTTTTTTTTAAAAATGAAAGCAGGTGAACCAAGATTAAATAAAAGAAGGAAATTAAATAATCTCCCATTGAGTACTTGAAGATTGATTATGCTAAGCAGCAACAACTAAAAAAAATTGATATACTACAAAACCAGGATCATCTTTCTAACAATCCTACCAAAGCTACTACTTATAACTACTTAAAACATTGATTTCTTCGCCCGGATGCAGTGCAATCCATATCCGTCTATTTGTCATCAAGTATGTAAGATACACCATCTTAGAGCACCCATCATCTTGGGAATCATACTGTTTGTGAGGAACATCTGAAAGCCCCAAAGTACGTCGAGTGATCCCTTAAAGGAGCATATGGAAGAAATAATAGCCAAATGATATAAACACCCTCAGCAATCCACAATAAAGCCTGCAGCAAATTCCTCACATTATCGTCCAATATTGAACTACAAAGTAAAAATAATAATCTTATAGAATGAATGCAATGTTTAGGATAAGAAAGCTTGACAAAACCAATATTGAGAATATGAAAAAGATTTTTGAAACATAAACAAACAGAAAAGCAATTACTAGAAAGGAACAACTTGACTAAGTGATAAAAGAATTGTACACACAGTGTTAAGAACACGGGGAAAAAAAAGGAAAATGAGAAAAAATTGTTATAAAATCTAATCAATTTTCTGAGAATAGGATATTAAAGCATACATAATAAAGGCACATATAAAGGATTCTCAAATTTATCTAACCCAGTCAGCTGCTTTTACATGCAACATAATCTTCTTTTCCACAAATTAAAACAATCCCAATCCAGTCCCAACCGAAAAAGAAAAAGAAAAAGAAAAGAAAAGAAAAGAAAAAACTATCTCAATTGAGTTGACCCGCAAATATCCTCTTTCATTTCTCAACATGAACAAGCAAGATCACCAAAATCACAAAGAGCTTTACAAACAATCACTAATTATACTCCGAAAACCTTAAGAAGGAAAAAAAGAGAGGGTAAAACATGACATCCGTTCAGTACGAAAGAAGCCAATTAATTTTCAGATTTTTTAATAATAATAATGAAGCAATGAATTTTGTCTTTTCCAGGTTGCGAGAAAATAAAGTAATGGAAGCGATAAAACAAGCTTTGAAAGCTCTGAAAAAGCGGTATTTACTAGAAGGAGGAGCTCATTCGCCTGCTATTATCGCTATCTAATCCACGCCTGCTATCATTGCAACAAAAGAAGCCAACAATAATAAAGCAGAAGGTATGTATCTTTCGTAGTGTCTTGAACATTGGTGATGTTTTGCATATGAATATTACTTTGTATATTTTTGCATATGAATATTATATTGGTGATGTTTTGCATATGAATATTACTTTGTATATTACGCCTGCTATTACTTTGTATATTTCTGCAAGCCATAATGTGCTATGTTTTGTACAGACAGCTGCCAATGTTCGTATGCAAGAATACTATGGGAAAATTAGAGAATCAATGTGTGCTAAATGATAATCAAGTTGGTTTCATTCCATGGAGACAAATACTTTATAATTTGATAAATGCACATAAGTGTATCTACTTTTTAAATAATTGAAGATTTAGGAAAGACAGTTTCATAGCATTAAGTTATCCATACATGGAATAAGCTTATGATAGGGTGGAGTATCAGTTCTTAGCTTCTATTCTTTTGAAAATGGGTTTTGATAAAAACTTACTTCTGGATTTCCTGCTGCTTCGATAAGTGGCAGGTGTCAGCGGACTAAGAACGTAATTTCTCCCTGCTTCGATAAGTGGCAGGTGTCAGCGGACTAAGAACATAATTTCTCCCTCTTTTGTCTAAGATTTCTCGGTGCAAAAACACCTGAATAACTGTTTAAGCTGATCATGGAACACTTATCTCCATTATTTTGAGTAAGAATTGATGTGTATAAAAATATAAGATGTCTTGATTAATGAATGTAAGTTTGAATAAGGTGACATCAGTCGATAGAAAAAAGGAACATAACAATAGCTGGTGTTTTCGGCATCAATTTATTTGATTCGTTTCTTTTCGATATAATAAATAAAGTCGTGCGCGATCATGGCTTAACTTCTTTCTTGGGTTTTTCTATGTTTCATTCGGTTCTTATGAAATTTTCTGTATTTATTATTGACCTTATAATACATTGTTTATTTTATCTTATTTACTGCAGCTCAGGGAATTGAGAACGTGGTAATTATAGGATCGGGTCCTGCGGGATATACTGCAGAAATATATCCTCCTCGGGCCAACTTGAAGCCCGTAGTGTTTGAAGGATTTCAAGCAGGTGGTGTTCCACGCGGACAATTTATGACAACAACTGAAGTTGAAAACTTTTCGGGCTTCCCAGATGGAATAACTGAACCAGACCTGATGGATATGTATATTTTTCTTTTTGTGCTATTAATCGAGTGTTATTAATTTTCTTATAAGTTACTGTGATTTAAACATTTACAATCACGACTGTATTTATTCCACTAAAATGCGACGGCAAGCGGAGCGTCGGGGAGTAGAGTTATTTCAAGAAGATGTGAAATTTGTTGATGTGAAAAAGAGCCCGTTTATTGTGAAAAGCAGTGAGCGCAAGGTGATACTTTATTACAGTGCGTAATCATGGTTTATACGTCCGTGGCAGACGATTCATCGATGAGGTGTGCCAGAAGACTTCAATATTGAACATCCCAGTTTTAAAAACTTAAGTTTAGAGATTACTAATATTTATTTCATATCAAGCTTTCATGTTAAGTTGCGCACATTTTTATATTACATGTTTGTGATTTTTAAGGAGAGTCTCCCCAGCGTCGCGACTATGGCGCTGATGGGAAGGGCTTTGAATGGTTTTCTAAAACTATGAGATATTCAGAAGAGAGGCGCTATTACTGTTTGGAAAGCTTAAAGCTTAATTACATTACATGTTTTGTAACTATTTTTTATTTTCTCTTCGTTGTTTACTGTGATCTTTATCCTCAAGTTTTTGTTTTGTCTTTGAATATAAGATAGATTTTACAAATAATATGGCTACAATGTAAGATATATGGATTATGTATAATATATATGTCCAATGTTTTTTTTTATTTCTCCTCCTCTTTATAATATGCCTATCTGTTAACAGTTGAAAATCGTACTATTTAAAATATGGAAATAAAAAATACATAACACTAAAATAAAGACCAAAAATTAATTAAAATGGTTAGTCATTTTGTTTTCAATCCGAAAAAAATCGTTATCTAAGTCTTTCATCATCTTCATTATTTACAAGCTTGAAATGTATAAAAATATTTTTATACGAGAACTAATTTACTTGTCCTTATTACTATTACCACTTTTATTATTTTTCGATTAATTGAAGAGTATATATTGATCGACTAATTATTAATGATTTCATCAACCATTCCCATAATCTAATCAATCAATTTAGTTTTGATCGTAATTACTGTAACAAAATTATGGTTACTCCATATTATTTGATTGATTAAAAAAGGTCAAACATCACAAATAGAATTTACTGGGAGTCATTTTATGTTAATAAAATATTTGATTGAAATATGGTATTTTTATATTTTGTCTTAATAAATACAGCGTGAAGTTCTCGAAAAAAAATTAAATTAACTAAAATTAATAATAAAGTGTGTCGATTTTATTAATTACTCTATAAACTTTGAAACTTAGCTCAAATACATATGGAAACAAGATGTTTGGGAACATGTTTAATGGAAGGAAATTAAATGAAAAACAGATTTAACAAAAATTATGAATTTACATATGAAACAAGAATTTCGAAAGTTACAAGAATTTTGGTCTTAATTATATTTTTCGCATCTCGAATGAAATAACCTTATAAAATATGAATTTGATATCACTCACAGGGTCCTTAATATTTTCACAATTTCGGTTATCTTCGAGTTTGAACGTCACATTAAGGGTAATTTACTATATTTTAACAACTAATCCCGTGGATTACATGTATAAATGCACTCGAACACTATTCATTATGAAAAATGATGTAATATAAATAGAAATATACCAGAACTTGAACGATTTTTATATTGGAACGAGACGCCACATAAGTTTAAAATACAATCATACTTTAAGATTTTTTATTTTATTTTTATATCTATCACAAATCTTTCAAAGTATCATTATAAAACTTGCGTACAATACACAAGTCATCTTTATTTCACAATATTGATAGTTAAGAGTATAAAGGGTTGGAAATTCTTTGTTGCGACTAAAATGATATCATTTTAAACAAAACAACTAATGTAGCATAAAATTTTCAAAATATAAATTGAACAACATTTTTTTCTTTTTGATATAATAATTCACATTCTTAATTATTTTTTTGATAAACTTCATCTATTTTACATTTTTTATATATAGAGTATATTATTTACATTAAATTAAATGCACTTGTTTATATTTTCAAAATGGGAATTTCCTCATTCTTTCTTTTTATCAGAATTTTGGAAAGGGAGAGGGGAATATATAACATAATTCTTCTATGGTATTTGATACATTTTTTACATGATTCCTAAGCACGTCTCAAATTCTCATTTTATTTATGTATCATTGTATCAAATATAAACCAAAATTTTAAATTTACAATTTGACATTGGGTTGGTTCTTAATTTTTGAACTTGAATATATAAATTAATATTCTGGAATGTCAAGTTAGAGGAAGTAAATTTAAATTTGGACAATCTGTTGATTATTATTTAAAAATTTTCATTTACCTTAATATTCTGATATTGAATTAATTCAAGTTGGAGCATATAGTTTTAAAATCTGGAGATTTTTTTGAATTTAATTTATGATATATATTTTCATCTTAATAGTGTGACATCCAATAAAACGGTATATTTCTCTGATTACCAATATTAAAACCATATATTACTGATAAATTCCTCTTGTCAAGTCCAATCAATTGATATGTTTTTAATTCATAAATAAAAATAAAAATATATATTAACAGGTGGAATTAGTCAAGATACATCAAACAACAACAATTAAAAATCACAGTTATCATGGTTCAAAAAATATAAATAAAAAAAATAAAAAAATCATAGTCATCCCATCTTAGGAAAACTAACAATAATAGATGAGAACTCAAACAAAACAGTCAAGCTTAATTTAATTTTATTACAATCATAATTTAATTTAAGTTAATTTAATTTCATTATTATGAGTGATCCACCTACAAATGTCACTAAACAACATAATTATAACTTGCCATATCAAATGAAAAGTTTGAATCGCAGTGAACTTTTATCTTTTTTTTTTATATATATAAATTAATTGGAGGGATTAATACTAATTGATAATTTTAATTATTGATAATAGAAACAAATTAAATTGTGATGGAATTGATATTGGTAAAAAGTCAACATAATTGTTAGGAAATTCGAATTATATTTTCAAAGCTTCATTAATTATATAAATACATCATTAGTAAAAAAGTCAACATGATTGTTAGGAAATTTGAATTATTTTTCCAAAGCTTCCTTAATTATATAAAAACATCATTAAATCTTATTATTTAGCAAGTAACATTATAATATTTAATTTAATTAATTAATTATACAAAACATAGTACCCAATATAGTATATATGTTTTGGCGGAAAATTTTGTGTGCTACTATTTATAAAAGCTAGCCTGTATATTTACCCTATTTGTTAATGTTGTTGACACCCTACTCTATGTGTCAATCAGCCATTGTTTTGGATGACATGTGTCATCACTTGGTAGGTCTGGATGTTGAGTTGTCAGTTTCTAATAGTTTGTGTTAAAATGTTACCTTTTGCGAATTTTTAGCCTAGGTATAAATAACAAAAATTTCTCATTTTTTAATTTGAACTGCAAAACTAGGGTTTTATCATTCCACTCGCCCCTATCTCGCCGCTGTTCTTGAGAACTGATTCTGTCCAGCTTCAAACATTCAATGGCTATTATGCCGTCTAATTATTTCGTCCAACTTCTTACGAATTCCTCGATGTGCTTTTTCTCAAGTAATAAATTCGATTATTTCTCTCTTTCTTACCAATCTTGCTAATTGAATCTTGGATGCCTTTTCCGACTACTTTTTTTCGATCTACTTTTATTCAAACAATTTTTCGATCTGTTATTTTTCAAACTAAATATTCGATCTACTTTTATTTATTTCAACAGATCTTATAGGTTTTATTTTTATTGTTTACAGATCAGCTACGGCTCCGGCAGCAGCTGCAGTGGCGGCTCCTCTCCAATAATTCATACTCCTAAATTCTTTATTTTCACATACCAAAAAAATAAAATTAATAATAACGATATAACCAAAAATTAAATTATTAATAATAATATAATATAACCAAATTAATATTTACCTTATAATTTTATTAGCACATCCAATTCCACAATCGTCTTAGTAGCATCCGATTTCCCCTGATTCGAATTCTCGATCTCTAAACTCATTTTCACAATTATAGTGCCCTATTTTTGGCGCTTGATCAATTATTCGAGCATCAAACGGATGGTAGTTCTCATTATTAATTAGAGATTCATAAACATGAAAAATTAAATTTAATAACAAATCTAGCATTTGGCACACGATTGAAAAATCTGATCATAACAATTTCATGAATTTTATCCTGGATTCTTTTATGGTGTTGAAAAGCTGGGGTGAAATGGAAATATGGGTATATTGGTTCTTTAGTTGGACTTGTTATGATTAGTATTGGCTGATATTCCTAAAGTATGTAAGTTTCTTTTATATAATCATTTATAATTACATTTCAACTAATTCTTTGGGCTCAACTCATCGATGATTTTATTAGTCTCAGTCAATAATTTCTCGATCGTTTTTTAAAAACCTTTTTCTTAAACTGAAAAATGTAAATGTAAACATGATAGTGCAAGTCCTGGGGTAAAGGCAAAGAAATAAATACCATGAAAAACACTTGTTGTGCTTCCTTTTCATGGTATTTACTATTTTTCATGTACCCCATGACTCGCATTAATGTTCACATTCTCATTTTTCTAATTGTTTTTAAAACAAAAGTATTTTAAAAAGACGATCGAGGAATTATTGACTGAGGCTAATAAAATTATCGATGAGTTGAGGCCTAAGAATTAGTTGAAATGAGATTATAAATGATTATATAAAAAGAAACCTACATACTTTAGGAATACCAGCCACTACTAATCATAAAAAGTCCAACAAAAGAACCAATATACCCATGTTTCCATTTCACCCCAACTTTTCAACACCAAATACAATTCCAGGATGAAATTCATGAAAATGTGATCAAAATTTTAAATCGTGTGCTAAATACTAGATTTGTTATTAAATTTAATCTTTCATGTGTATGAATCTCTAATTAATAATGAGAATTACTATCCGTTTGATGCTTGGGCAACTGATCAAGAGCCAAGAATAGGGCACTATATTGTGAAAATGAGTTTAGAGATCGAGAATTTGAATCACAAAAAAAAATGATGTTGCTAAGACGATTGGGGAAATGGATGTGCTAATAAAATTACTTATATTTACAACGGACGCGAAATCTGTCGGTAAAAATTACCGACGGACATAGTGTCCATCGGTAAATTCAAAAAAATAAGATTCTCGACGGCACCTTACCGGTGACTGTATGTTTTGCATGTAATTGTGGTGTTTTTCTCGTATTTTTAATTAGGGTTTAGTGTTGATTATAGTAGTTTTGAATCGAGTTTCGTTGAGTTATTAGATTTTTTTTGTGTTTTATTGTTTTTCGCGTTTCTCTTTGGTTTTACACTTGATTTTGTTAAATGGGTTCAATTAATTTGTGGATGGGTGTGATTTTTGCTAGTTTTTGGCAAGAAGGCGAAAATGAAGGTGAAATTGGTCCTTGGCCTATCCTTGGCTCGAGCCAAAGTGAGTCTGGGCACGCCAAGACGAGCCAAGACGTGCAAAGACGTGCCAATCCACGCCACAAATTAGCTCCAAAACGCCAAAACATTTTAGAATGTTAGCCAAGACGTGCCAAGGCGCGCCAAGACTCGTAAATCGGACCTTGGCGCAAGCTACCGCGCACCAAGGCAAGCCAGCCGCACACTCCGGCGCACATCCGCGCACGCCCACGCGTTCCAGCGCCAGCCCCCACGCACAGCGCTCGGGCGCCTGCCGAAGCCGCTCGCCATGCCCGCGTGTGCCAGGCAATGCTAGCCCACGCCTGCTTTCCAGTGCCCGCCAGCTCTCGCCCGCCTGCACGCCAGCCCTGCCGAGACCTGCACGCCAGCGCCTAGTGCCCGTGCGTAACAGCCAACCCACGCCAGGTCACGCCAGCATGAGCCAAGTCCCATCCGCTCGCCAAGTCCGCCCAATCATGTGCACCTGCCGATCCAAGCCCACTAATCTCGCCCAACACCAGAGCCATCTTGAGCCAAATCACGCCAAACGTCGAGCCAAGTGTATATCAAGGTCATTTCGGGTCAAACATGGGAAATCCAAACTTTTAATGTTTAATTGACCCAATTACCCCCCAAAACCTAATATAAATAGATAAATCTCTCATTGGAAAAAAAATCAACTCTCATCCCAACTTTTGCATGGGTCTGAGATTTATTTTCTCTCTCTAAATTTTAGATTTATCTTCTCTCTCTAGGTTTTAGATTGAATTTCAAGTTTTTTCTTGGGTTTGTAAGCTCAAGAAGAATTCAAGTCATCACTTGAATTTTATTTTGGATTGTTTTTTTGTTCAAGTTTGTTATTCCTTTCCTTAATTCAAACAAGTTTTTCATTATCTTCTTCCTTGTTCTTCAATTTCAAGCTTGTTCTTCAATTTATGCATTTTGCCTTAGCTCTTAGATATATTGTTAGATTTGTGATTTGGTTTATGGAATCTAAGTGAGTGACACACCTTGATTATAGATTGGGTCCTTGATCGTTTTTATTTTAAGTATTTCATATGCTTTATTTTGGTCTTTATTTTCATGCATGGTTTTAAGTTGAATCCTAGATCTACTCTTCGTTTCTAGTAATTTTTCGAAAAGTTTTTAACTTTCACGTCAACTTTTATTGCTCTTTCTATTGGTGCTTTCGATTTCCATTAATTTGCATTATTTAGGTTTTCATGATCATGCATTCATAGTTGTACCTTAGGTTTTCATGCTTTTACTTTTTTGTTTCCTTGGTTTTTATTGCTTATTTTGATCATTGCTTGCAATTTCAATATGACATACGCACGAGGCATCTGAAATACTTGCATTTACTTTCATAGATCTTCATAGTTTATCGTCTATTTTCGTTTTATTTTCGTTTTCTCTTAATCTCAACAAGCTAAAAACCCATCGATTCATACTAGCAATTGAATTTCGATAATACCAAGCCATGAACCCCTTATATACTCATCACCACTAAAGATCCACAAAACAAAATGGCCGTTGTGACTCGGCTTGGTTAAGGTTTTCGATTTGTGTTGTAGTTTCTTTATGTTTCTAGCTTTCTTTCATATTTGGCGCTTTCATTAAGTGTATGCAAGGTCGTCGAATCCTTGGGTACGATTTAGTTCCTTACATTTTGAATCCTGAGAGATTAAGGTGTTTACAATGTCCCTTTGATACTAATAAGATATGGCAAATAATCTTCCCACTACTGGCCCGTTTCCCAATCCACGGGCCCACGATCCTCAAAGTTCTAGCACTCCCGAGCTCGTTGTTCATGACGAGTCCTCCACACCAAGTGATAAGCCCGGGCTTTCGACTCCCAATTCCACGACCCCTCCCGACCATGATTTAGGAATTTAAGGGAGTGGTTTTACCACTCATGGATGGGCCCACCCCAAGGTAACGTACAAACTTCCAATCCTTATGGCAATGGAGGTTACATTCCCAACATGAGAGGGCATGGTGCAAACCATGTTGGGAATGGGTTGAGTTTTAATGGTTTTTGTAATGTGAGAGGGCATGGTGCAAACCACGTTGCCAACGGTGTTAACTACAATGGCCAACCCAACGTGGGAGGGCATGGTGCAAACCATGTTAGGTATAGTGGCTTCATGAGTATGCATGGTCCGTATGGAGGTTTGGGTGCTCCCAACCACTTCCCGAATATGCAAACTCCGAATTCCAGTCCGTATGGGGGTTATGGTGCTCCTAATCAATTCCCGAACATGCAAAATCTGAATCCCGGCCCGTATGGAGTTCCTCCCGCTTATAATTTCAATCATGCTCCGAATGTGAATTTCAACGGTAATGGTGGTGGTCTGGGTTATGGAGGTGTCGATAATAATGTTCACGAGGGCACTCCCGAAACGTTTGCTTTCTTTAGAGGTATGAGCCCTAACTCCCAAAATGCTCCTCCTGTCTTCGTTATGAGAGAAGTGAGCAAGGCCTTTGTGGGGGCGACTATTTCGTCTTGTATATCCCTTCCTACCGAGGTTATAGATATTGATATAAGATCACTTGATTTTGCTCGGCTTTCAATATTTCATGGGTTTGCTAAAGAGGATCCTCTCCAATTCCTTTGGCATGTCTCGAGTTTTCATCGTCCGAATATGATGAGTTTAGAGCATCTTCAACTCCAATGTTTTTCATATGCTCTTCAAGATAAATCCTTGTCATGGTTCATGAGCATTCCTTCTAACTCAATTCATATATGGGACGAGCTCTCAGCTACATTTT
Source organism: Phtheirospermum japonicum (assembly GCA_014905375.1). Lineage (NCBI taxonomy): Eukaryota > Viridiplantae > Streptophyta > Magnoliopsida > Lamiales > Orobanchaceae > Phtheirospermum > Phtheirospermum japonicum. The sequence goes on along the minus strand of BMAC01000597.1, from coordinate 668,464 downwards.
TGGATCATTATTATTCCGATGAAAAGACGACCGAGTTGAGGATCAAGATTATTTCGTTCAAGCAAATGAAAAACGATCCGTTTCACTCCGCTTCGGCTCATTTCCAAGATCTTCTCACGAGTTGTCCACATCATCGTATGTCAAAGGAACTTCTAATCCAAACTTTCTATGAGGCGTTGGACACGCATTTCCAATATATGGCATCGGCGAGGGGTAATATGAAGGAGCAACCTCCTCAAGTGGTTTACAAGATTTTCACCACTTTAGACAAAAATTCTGAACAAAAATCTTATCGAGCAATGTATTCTAGTGCCAATGAAGTGAGTGATGCTTCCTCCCCTAGGGAGCTTGAGTTGGAAAAGAAAATAGCAGCTATGGAGGCTCGAATTGCTAAGTTTTCTATTCTAAATGCGGATCCCCCGTGTGCGTGTGTGGAATAGTTGGTCATGATACCTTGTATTGTCCTTCAAATTCCTCATTCTATATATCGATGACTCAATCAGAGGATGTATGTGGGGTTCAAGGGTATCAAGTGGGACCCAGTGTTGCTAAGCCATCTTTTGCTTGTCCACCGAATCACAATCGTCCCTATCATCCTAGCAACCGCATGCTTCCGAATTTTAGTTTTGCCAATCCAAATGCGGGTGTTAATCCTCATGTGGATCCATCTCGTCCATCTATTCCGGATATTGCTCCTACTCCACCTTCCGATCCGAGTCTCATGGTCATCATGCAACAAATGCAGTCATTTTCCATTTCGTTAGCTTCGTTCAATGTTAAGTTCAATGCTCTAGAGGCTACGACCAACAGGTTAAACACTAAGATGGGGCAGTTGGCAAGCGATGTCAATATGCTAAAGTAAGCTAATTGGAAAGGAAATTTGCCAAGCCAACATTCGCAAGCTCATGCGGTCACGGCCCTTCGAAGTGGTAGGGTGGTTGATAATAAGGTTGCCCCGCCGTCCGAGGAGGAGGATGTTTCTATTCCGAATATTCTTAACCCTCCCAATTCTACTCCCGTGGATCCCACTTTAGCAAAGGAGCTTTTCAATGGCCTACATAAGTCTTCCAATGCCTATAAGCCACCAGCTTCTAAGGCTCCTATGACCTATCCGTCTCGGCTACAAAACGCTAAGAATGATGGACAATTTCAACGGCTCTATGATCTATTGTCCAACGTAAACATCACTCTTCCCTTGCCAGATGTCATCCGGGATATGCCCGCTTATTCCAAATTCTTTAAGGAGCTCTCCTCCAAGAAGCTTGTGAGCGCTACGAATGAGAGAGTTTTTCTATCTAAGGAGGCTAGTGTGGTTTGTGACCCTTCTCTCTTGGCGGATCCCGAATCGTTTTGTATTGATATCACACTTGGGAATGGTAAAGTCACTACGAGTATGATTGATTCCGGGGCGGGTATTAATTTGATTCCATTTTCGATATATGAACAATTGGAACTCCCTCCTTTACAAGAGACGCGCATTTGCTTACAATTGGCTGATCGCTCAATTAGAGACCCAAAGGGGATAGTCAAGGATGTTCTTGTACAAGTTGTAGGGATCGTGGTTCCGATCGAATTCGTCATACTGGATGTTGGCATGGTGAAGGAGGATGGCGCCGAACACACTATCTTGCTAGGCCGCCCATTCATGGCTACAACTCAATGTTTGATAAATGTTGGGAAGAAGAATCTTACTTTGTCCTTAGCGGGTGAATCGGTCACGTTTTCTATGGCTAAATTGTCATCTATTCTATCAAGTGTCTTTTATGCGGATTGCTTACATGTCGATGTGATTCACGAGTTGTATGACTAAGTTTATAAGGAGGAAGAAAGCAAGAAGGAGGGGTTTGACCCGGGAGCTTGTGTTGAAGGTTATAGTTAGGGAAATGAGGCATTTATTCATAATGACAGTTCAATTGTGTTTCGATGTGTCAAGGGATTATGTGAAAAGGATTGTTTATGTGTTGTTGAGGGCAACGACGAAATTTTAGATGGGGAGGTGGAGATTGTTGATGATGGGTTGGAAATGAAACCCATTGAAAAGCTTGAAGAGTATATTGAGGAGATTGTTGAATTGCTCAAACTAGTTCCCAATGAGGTCGAGAGGAGGCATAATCCTGAGCTTAAGCCTCTCCCATCTCATCTCAAGTATGACTATTTGGAAGAAGAGGAGAGCAAACCGGTTTAGTTCGAGCATGAAGCTTTTTGGGCGATAGAAGTCGTGAATATGGATTTGAAGGAGGCCGGGCGTGAGAGAATGTTGCGAGTGGAGAAGTTAGACGAGTTTGGAACTTCCAATGTGAAAATACTCATATCCACAAAGAAAGATCACAACAAATCCATGACGAGAGGATAGTCCCAAAAGAACTTGAAGTCAGTATGCTCGTCTTGCTTTACGATTCCGGTTTGGCCTTATATCCCGAAAAGACGAAATCTAAGTGGATGGGGCCATATACAATTGAAGAAGTGAATCCGAGTGGGGCGGTGACCTTAATCGACCCTAAGACTCAAGCACGATCTCAAGTTAATGGCCATTGGGGTCAAGCCTTGTCGTGACCATTTTCTCTTTCCACCGTGAGCAAGAAGGGAGTTCGTCAAGCTAATGACGTTAAAAAAGCGCTTCTTGGGAGGCAACCCATGTTCTTTTCTTCATTTCTTTTATTTTTACATTTCTTTCTTTCTTATTATATAGAAATCTAAAAACATTCAAAAAAATCGAAAAATTAAAAAAATTTATGTTGTCTTTTGGTTCTTTTTAGCCCTTGGTTTTTCTTTGTTTTGATTCATATGCATATTTTCTTGTGTTATTGATTTTGTGTGATTTTCTTTTATAGTGTTTTATTTTTTGACTCCAACCTTGGTCGATTTGAAAAGTTAATAGCGTTCATGGAGCCGAGAGGAATAAGCCAAGTTCAGTTTTCGCTTGGATTGCTTGGATGCTTAAGTGGACCCCACCGAGCTCGACCCAAACTCGCTCGGTTAAGGAAGCTTCTATATCACCCTCCTTTTACTTGATTTTAATTAAAATTTAATAAAGGCATTGCATGGTCTAAGTGTGGGATGGGTAAGTGGTTAGGGTCCGGGTTTTACAAAGCATTATTTATCTTTCTTAACTTGAGCCTTGGCGAAGAGACGCATTCTTGGAGAAGTGACACTTACTAATTGCGCATTTATATGGTTAAGTCATTTTTGTGTCTTGTGTGTGTTTATTACATTGTTGAGAAATATCCACATGTTTGGGAGTTTGAATAGTTTACTTGTCATTTTTTTACATGTATGCCCTCTTGTGTAAGGAGTTGAATTTTTTTGCTTCGTCCAAAATCCGCCTATATATATATACTCAACATTCACTCGTGAAAAGATTTCAAATCTCTAAAAGCTCTTTTGATTTTGTCTCCAAAACTCGGTGCAAACTAGTGAGTAGTCATGTGTGAATTATCGGTTTTGCTTGCATTTTTATAGAAATTGCATTGAGGTGGCTTGATTTTGCTCGTACATGATTGAATTTGGAAATGACCTCGAAGCACATATATCACCCTTATTCCGGCCATATCCAAATATATAAGCTACTTAAAATCCCAAATGAGCCCCTTTGAGCCTATGCCCCGTTTCTTGTTAGCCGAGCTTGATTTTAGCTCTTATATCTTCATAAATTGTGAGGAGAGAGCGTATGTTGTTAGTTGACTAGAAATGTGTGGGAAATCAATTGTGGGTTTTGGGTCTCTTATATTCATATAAAAAAATACAAAAAGAAGGAGAACAAGGAATAAACTCCAACACAAATCACGAAAAGTGATAAAGCGTGCGTTCGAGCAAAAAGCCTAATGATTAAAAGTCTAAGTTTAGTAAAAAGAAGCGGATTCAAAAAGTTTCTAAGTGTTGTGAAATAAAGTTGGAAAAGTGTGTGAGTGCATGAAAGGGTTTCGAATGAAAGCTTGGTAATTTGAGAAGGGTGAAGCGATTATAAGCTTCGAGTTCTAGAAATTAGGGCTTCGTGTGTTATTGATCACGTTTGGTCGTGTGTTAGCCACTATTTGGCCAAAATGCAGAATTAGTCCAATAACTTTGTGCAGTTGGGAATTTTAGTCCACCAAATACACGGGTGACGATTTTAGTCCACCAATTTAAAAGAAGTCGAACATTTAGTCCATTTCTGACTTGAAATTCAAATTTTGGCCGGTAATTAGATTTTGACCCGATTTTTGGGGATTTTGACCGCCCAACATGCCACATATGTGCTGACGTAATTTTTATTTTAATTATAACAATTAATAATACCACGTGGGTATTTACTTAGGAGGGAAATAATAAAATAAAATAATAAAAAAAAACAAAAATAAACACCCATCCACACGAGGGTCTTGTGTAATTATATTATGGGTCTTGTGTAATTATTGCTTTGGAATTGAATCGAGTGGGGCTGGGAATATTTTGTAAAGACCCAAAACTTCTTCAGATCTAATAAGACAAATTTAATCTGGTTCAGTTCCCACCTCGGCACCACCACACGGAGGCGATTTACGTCGCGCACCACCACTGCGGCTTTGTAATCGGAAGCTGAAGGCAATGGCTGTTCACAGGGCAAGCAGAATTGGCCCGTGTGCATCACGGGCCGGGGCGTAGGGACCCGCTCGCCTCTAATCAACGGCGTAGTATGGAAGAATCCGGTACACGCGACGGCGAGTTGCACGGAGGATCTGGAGGCACAGGTTCATGGCGGTGTTGGGCGCATGACAGAGGAGTTGGAAGACGCGCCTCGGTCGACAACTATGGTGGTAAACAGAGTTGGTGACGGCGACGATTCATCAACTCTCCGTGAATCTGGAGAGGGTTGATGTCGGAATGAAGTTGTACAGTTGGTGGTGGTGAACAGAGAAGGTGCTTAAAGACTTAAGTTTTAATGTTGATGGTAGCCCCTTTTGATTTTGTTGCAGGTTCTCGTCAATGGCCAAGGATATGTGCTGGAGAAGAAAGCTAAACTCCTTGGTATCTTGGTTGGGCCTTGAAGTCATGAGGTGTCAATTGGGCTTAATATTAATTTTTTGAATTAATTCGTGCCTTATCTTCTTCTTCTTCTTCTTCTTTTAATTATTTACCTCCTAAGTAAATACCCACATGGCATTATTAATTTTTATAATTAAAATGAAAATTAAGTCAGCACATATGTGGTATGTTGGCCGGTCAAAATCCCCAAAAATCGGGTCAAAATTTAATTTCCGGCCAAAATTCGAATTCAAGTCAGAAATGGACTAAATGTGTGATTTCTTTTAAATTGGTGGAATAAAATCGCCACCCGTGTATTTGGTGGACTAAAATTCCCAGCTGCACAAAGTTAATGGACTAATTCTGCATTTTGGCTATATTACATACCTTACCAAAGAGCCAACATTACAACCCAAAATAAAGACATCTTTCGATTCTTGTTCGGTCATGTACAATGGGTGATTTTGAGTTTCTGACTTGTGAAATCTTGACAAGGTGCATGCATTGTCCGATTTGAGTGTATACACATCCCATACAAAACACACTTGAGTGAGTCGAGCGAGCACCCTCAAATTTCAATTTGTGAGGAAGTCATCGATTTGGTTTTCATTTGAGAAAGAGTAATACGAGCAATGCTTGGTGATAACGAGTTTATGTTGATAATTTTATCATTCTAATAAGGATAAGCATAAGGATTTTTCTTTTTACATAATGTTCATTACATGTACATTCTCGATTCTTTTAGTTGTTCGAGGACGAACAAACTGATAAGTGTGGGGTGGTTGTTTTGCATGTAATTGTGGTGATTTTCTCATGTTTTTAATTAGGGTTTAGTGTTGATTATAGTAGTTTTGAATCGAGTTTTGTTGAATTATTAGGTTGTTTTCGTGTTTCTCTTTGATTTTATACTTGATTTGGTTAAATGGGTTCAATTAATTTTTGGATGGGTGTGATTTTTGCTAGATTTTGGCAAGAAAGTGAAAAAGAAGGTGAAATTAGTCCTTGGCTCAAGCCAAAGTGATTCTGGGCACGCCAAGACGAGCCAAGACGTGCTAATCCATGCCACAAACTAGCTCCAAAATGCCAAAATATTTTGGAATGGTCGCCAAGATGTTCCAAGGCGCGCCAAGACTCGCCAACCGGACCTTAGCGCAAGTTGTCGCGCGCCAAGGCAAGCCAGCCCTGCACTCTCGCGCACAGCCACGCACCCATACGCGCGCGTGCATGCCAGCGCCAGCCCCCGCCCACAGCGCCCTGGAGCCTGCCGAAGCCGCTTGCCATGCCCGCGCGCGCCAGGCAACACCAACCCACACCTGGCAGCGCCAACCCACGCCAAGCAGCGCCAGCCCACGCCTGCCTGCCAGTGCCCGCCAGCCCTGTCGAGACCTGCACGCCAGCGCCCGCGCGCAACAGGCCAACCCACGCCAGCATGAGCCAAGCCCCACCCGCGCGCTAAGTCTGCCAGGGCCTGCGCCACTTGCCAAGCCAAGCCCGCCAATCTCACCCAACACCCGAGCCACCTCGAGCCAAATCACGCCAAACGTCGAGCCAAGTGCATATCAAGGCTATTTTGGGTCAAACATGGGAAATCCAAGTTTTTAAGGCTTAATTGACTCAATTACCCACAAAAACCTAATATAAATAGATAGATCTCTCATTGGAAAAAAAATCAACTCTCCTCCCAGCTCTTGCATGGGTTTGGGATTTATTTTCTCTCTCTAACTTTTAGATCTATTTTCTCTCTCTAGGTTTTAGACTAAGTTTCAAACTTTTCCTTGGGTTTGTAAGCTCAAGAAGAATTCAAGTCATTACTTGGATTTTATTTTGGATTGTTTTTTCGTTCAAGTTTGTTATTGCTTTCCTTAATTCAAATAAGTTTTTCATTATCTTCTTCACTGTTCTTTAATTTAAAGCTTGTTCTTCAATTTATGCATTTTGCCTTAGCTCTTGGATTTATTGTTAGATTTGTGATTTGGTTTATGGAATTTAGGTGAGTGACACACCTTGATTATAGATCGGGTCCTTGATCGTTTTTATTTTAAGTATTTCATATGCTTTATTTTGGTTTTTCTTTTCATGCATGGTTTTAAGTTGAATCCTAGATCTACTCTTCGTTTCTAGTTATTTTTTGAAAAGTTTTTTACTTTCACGTCAACTTTTATTGCTCTTTCTATTGGTGCTTTCGATTTTTGTTAATTTGCATTATTTATATTTTCATGATCATGCATGCATAGTTGTACCTTAGGTTTTCATGCTTGTACCTTGTTGTTTCCTTGCTTTTTATTGCTTATTTTGACCATTGCTTGAAATTTCAATATGGCATACGCAAGAGGCATCCGAAAAACTTGCATTTAATTTTATAGATCTTCATAGCTTATCGTCTATTTTCGTTTTCTCTTAATTTCAACAAGCTAAAAACCCATCGATTAGCAATTGAATTCCGATAATACCAAGCCATGAACCCTTTAAATTTATCACCACTAAAAATCTACAAAACACTGTACCCTGTCGAAAATGCCGTCGGTATTTGCCGACGGCTAGGTATTCCGTCGGCAATTGCAATTACCAACAAAGGATTTATCGATGTCGTATATCCGTCGGCACTCACTTACTGACGGATTAAGCCGTTGGCAATCCCTAGTTTTTTTGTAGTGACTTCACGTGGGACTTTAAAGACTGCGGGGTGAAAAGTGGTGCGCATGAATTATGGTGTGGCTATTGATGATACAAGAATATGAATTATGTTCTTTTAACCTGTTTATTCCCGTAATTCTTGGCTTTGTAACTGGACATAGTGCTTGGAATGATAGTACTGGCTCGGTTCTTAGTTTTTAATTAATTTATTATTATTATTATTATTATTATTATTATTATTATTATTATTATTATTATTATTATTATTATTATTATTATTATACATTTTCCTTTACATTTTAATGTTTTTTGGATATTGCTGCGAACCATGTTTGTTTTTTTAAGTAATGGTGCTGATGATCTTAACTGTTTCTGGAAGTTTATAAATTAATTAAATTTATTTGTATATATTTTATGAGGAATTTATTCCCACACTTATCACCCTAAAATTGAATTTCATCCAAATAGAGCTTTAAGAAAGGTGATAATATAAAAAATTAAATTCGGTGACCTTAGTTCTATGACTCCACCATAATTTGTTGATTGCATTTGCAACTAGAATAATGTTTATCTTTGTATGGATCAACTCTCATTGCCTTTATCATTTATTGTCTGGATGAGAAATTGTCAAGTGTTTCTCATTTTGAGAAATTAATATGTATTTCTATATCTAATTATAGGGCAAGTTTTAATTAGTTATAAGAATATTGCCATATATTTTGTAAATGCAGTGGTATTTATGAATATCACTGGATTGGAGATGTGCTTAAGTTTGTAGTTCTAAATGGCTCCATTTGCTCAGTTTTCTATGTACCTCAAGTATTTGACAAAGAAACACTTGAAGAAGGTTAGCGTGAGAGATTGGCTCAAAGTGATTGCTTCTAACAAAGAAAGGAACTTTTAAGAACTGTGTTGCTTCAACATTATAATCCCATGGTTTTTAGTTGAGATACTGTATTCAAATTCTTTTTTTTATAACTATGCGTTAAGATAAGAATTCAGTAAAAATTACAGCCATTAATATTAAATCATATTTTACATAATGAAAATATTAGTTTTATTACATATTTTGGTAAGAAGTTACTCTTCCATAAAAACATAAATGCAGAAATTTCAGGTTGTTTTAAACAAAAAGTTCTCTATTTGATTTTGAGTTATGAACATAATTGATGGAATTTAAGGTTGTTTTAAATTTTAAATCTATTATTATTTTTGTCTTGAAAAATATAATTTTTTTCATCATTGTAAGATTTCTAATTATGGAATTATGTTTGCTAAAATATTTATGACTTTTGGTTATGAGTAAGACTTATCAACTGATGCCCGATTCATCTTCTTTCAATTAAATATTCGATTAGTTGTGTGAAGACGCTCAACCGATGGCGTAGTCTTCTTCAAATCGGTGGCCCACTCTGTGTAAGACCTTTTTAACAGTCGTTCAGTTTCCACGCCTCGATCATCTGGTGTTCTTTTACTAAATCTTTTAATTTGTCTTAGTTTTATGAAAATGAATGGTAAGTTTTGTTTGTTAAATTCTGACCATTGTGAAACTTCCTGATCAATGTGTTGGTCTTTGGTATTTTAGACTATGTTTGTTGACTTTTGGCAAAACTTGATCTCAATATCACTTATTTTATTGAAAATTTTATCACTCTTGATATCAAAAATAGTTTTAGATGTCAATATCAGTTCTATATCCAATGGATTTAAAACTTCAACACCACCATGTTTTGCAGTTTGTAATTGTAGTTTTGCAGTTTGTTTTTTCTCCCAATTCAAAGCATAAAAAAATTAATGAAAATATAGGAAGTGAAATAGAATTTTCGCTCGCTGCTCATAATTGTTACCTTTTGCTGCATATAAATAAGTTCGAATTTTTGGGAAAAAAAAAATAAGTTCATAGTAAAAAAATATATTCAAAGCATAAAAAACTTTTTTTTTGGGCTGAAACTATAGGAGTTGTATTAGGATTTTTGCTTGCTGCTTATCATTGTTACCTTTTGTTGTGTATAAATGAGTTCAAAGCTTTCAATTGCGAGGCAGCGTTGTAACTAATTAAAATGATGATGAATTTTTGTTGTTTGTAGGGGGATTACTTGAAGCTTATAAGGATATTGATATGTTACTTTCTTTAATTTGATAATTTCAATTAAGAACAAAACCACAGAGCCTTGATACGTTGGCAATTCAGTCTATCGGTTCACACTCATCTCTGCTTGAAATTATGATTTTTCAATTATGTTTTTGGTGTTTTTACTATTCTGCATTTTTTTAATTAAGGATTAGTCAGTTGAAACTATGTGTAAATCTATGAATCTGATTAATGTATATTTTTAGGTTTTTAATCAATGATGGTACTTTTTATTCTTCTGTTCTTTTTTTAAATACTAATTTTTTAAACGTGAATGTGTGTATATATATATATATATATAATATATATATATATATATATATGGTTGTAATTAAATTAAAAAAACTGGACTTTTAGCACTACATTACTGTGTAAAAAGCACAATGAACCTGGACATATAATTGCACTGTGCAATATTAGATTTAAGGCCAGGATTAGTTCCCCCTAAGTTCACATATAATGACGGATTCTCATTTGAACCCAATCTGGACATATAATTGCACTGTGCAATATTAGATCTAAGGCCAGGATTAGTCCCTAAGTTCACATATAATGACGGGATTCTCATTTGAACCCAATCATATATAGGGTTGGGTTCAAATGAGAACCCGTCATTATATGTGAACCTAGGGACTCATCTTGACCATTAGATTGGATAATCTTGATGGTTGAGATCATGACATGTCAGCATGGTAATAATGTAAAAAATGCATTAATTAATTAAAAATGGTATTTTGGACATATATCAACGTTTACAAAGAGCACTAACATTGTTCTTTGGAAAGCACAATAGATTAAGAAAAAAAACACTACGATTGTATACAAAAAGCATCGCAAATTCGTCTATAAACTGCAAATTCAAAAATTTAAAATTAAACTCAAATCTTCAACAAATCA
>BMAC01000597.1:599978-657797 GCA_014905375.1 Phtheirospermum japonicum | reverse complement strand
ACTTTTTATTCTTCTGTTCTTTTTTTAAATACTAATTTTTAAACGTGAATGTGTGTATATATATATATATATATATATATATATATATATATATATGGTTGTAATTAAATTAAAAAAACTGGACTTTTAGCACTACATTACTGTGTAAAAAGCACAATGAACCTGGACATATAATTGCACTGTGCAATATTAGATTTAAGGCCAGGATTAGTCCCTAAGTTCACATATAATGACGGATTCTCATTTGAACCCAATCTGGACATATAATTGCACTGTGCAATATTAGATCTAAGGCCAGGATTAGTCCCTAAGTTCACATATAATGACGGGATTCTCATTTGAACCCAATCATATATAGGGTTGGGTTCAAATGAGAACCCGTCATTATATGTGAACCTAGGGACTCATCTTGACCATTAGATTGGATAATCTTGATGGTTGAGATCATGACATGTCAGCATGGTAATAATGTAAAAAAATGCATTAATTAATTAAAAATGGTATTTTGGACATATATCAACGTTTACAAAGAGCACTACATTGTTCTTTGGAAAGCACAATAGATTAAGAAAAAAAACACTACGATTGTATACAAAAAGCATCGCAAATTTCGTCTATAAACTGCAAATTCAAAAATTTGAAATGTAAACTCAAATCTTCAACAAATCATAACTTTTTCAAATTTTATTCGTTTTGAATGAAATATATATCAAACTAATCCACATTCTCAAGATTTACAATTTAAGAATACATATTGCATGTTTTAAAACGTAAAAACATATATATATAATTAAATTAAAAAAACTGGACTTTTAGCACTACAGTACTGTGTAAAAAGCACAATGAACCTGGACATATAATTGCACTGTGCAATATTAGATCTAAGGTCAGGATTAGTCCCTAAGTTCACAATATAATGACGGGGTTCTCATTTGAACCCAATCATATATATATATATATATATATATATATATATATATATATATATATATATATATATATATATATATGTGTGTGTGTGTGTGTGTGTGTGTGTGTGTGTGCGTGTGTAAAGTTGGATAGTATTTAAACCAACCTTTGATTGATATATTTGATAATCTTATTTAAGGTGTTTATTTTTCTGCCATACTGTCTAGCCTAATTTTACAACCTAAATTAACGTCACTCGCCTTCTCAACATTATCAAACGCTGCTCTTTAATTATTTTTATATTTCACACCCTAAACTAACGTTGGACGTCTACTTAACATTATTAAAAGGATGTTCTCAAATATTTTCTTATTAAATTCTTATGTCCATATATATATGTGTGTGTGTGTGTGTGTGTATATATATATATATATATATATATATATATATATATATATATATATATATATATATATATAAAGAGATAAAATAGGTCTCCATTAATCCCATTCCCCGCTTTGACGAGTGTGAAAAATAAAGTCGTTTTTATTTCAATAAACATGTTAGCTTGGTGTATAGACATAAACAAATCTTTTCTAATTGAGCCCATTTGAACTTATTGAGAATCAAGAGACGTAATGGTTCAATATTATTTGTTTCAATGTAAAATCTAAAATAAAATAGTAAATGTGGTATATAAAGAGTTTTTTTTTTCAAAATTTAAAGTGAACAATAATTTAGCTTTTGAGCTTCATAATTAATTTCTCGGCATCTGCATATTAATAATATCGTGTATAAGGTATTTTCAAAATTTAAAGTGAATATTTTTTCACTTTTTATTTAATCCACTTTTTGAACTTATTTCTAAAATAAATATCATGTTTTTATGCTTTTTTTTATCAATGCCCGCATCACGGGTTTTTAAACTAGTATATATAGATATTATTGGGTTTGGGTTGGGTCATTATTGTCCTTTCATGTTGCCCATCAACTTTCTTAAAATTATTTTGAGGGCGAAAGAGATCTTAAATGCAGTGTGGAATTGAATGCGGTTGAATAAGAGAGAACGCTTTTTAGAGTTGCAACTTATTCTTTGAAAAATTCCAATTCACCCTTGTTAGTTTTTTTTTCCCATTCATCCAATAGTTTTCTCTTTCTTACATTACGAGTTAAAATTTATCTAAAAGACTTTCGTTAGAACTAATATTACGTTATTTTTATGATATATAAAATAATTGTTTTACTCATTTATTTCTAGTCATATAATTTAAATCCCCTCAAATCAATTATTTCGAAAATCAGCGTTTTTCTTTTTATTTCTTTCCAGTGAAACTTTTTTTTGTTTCTATTTCTCCTCCGCCATATTACCCCTCAAATCAATTCGAATAACCCTCTTCCTCAAAATGATCTTTGTTATCAGAAATTCTCATAAATTTAGCAAATGCTATCGTGAATCAAATTATCAAACGCTTCCATGTTTTTTTAAGGAAATCCCTAACATCGTTGTTAAAATCTTAGACTTACAATGGTCAAAGCAAGGAATTTAAGTAACAGAAAAATGGATGTTATTAGGAGATACTATATTATTTGATTTAATTCTTGTATTAATTGTTTTATTAACTTTAGTATATTCTATATTATATTATTTGATTCTTGTATTAATGGTACCCAATATAAATAACTCTTGTAATGTTAATGTCAATACAAGTAATTCTATTCTCACATGTTATCGAGCCTCTAGGGTTTCGTTATACCATACAATCGGCGCCTACCCTCCTTTTATTTTTTTTCCCTCTCCCACGCCTGAATTTTTTTTCCAGATCTCACCTCCTCAGCGACATGGCTGCGATAACGGACGTGGTTTCAATCAATGCTTCTGCACAAATTCCATTGAAGCTTGATTCTACCAACTACACTTCATAGAGGCTTCAATTTGAAGCGCTACTTGTCGGCTATAAATTGACTGGCTACATCGATGGTACCCTGCTCTGCCCACCGCCATCCACCATAACCGGAACCACAGCAACACCGAATCCGAGGTATTCGCTTTGGGTTCGCCAGGACAAGCTCCTCCTCTCGACAATCATTGGATCGCTCACGCCACCGCTAATCCCTTTCATTGCCACAGCTAAAACGTCTAAGGCCTCGTGGGATATCCTGGCCAACACGTATGGGCGCCCCTCTCATGGTAGGATCTTGGCGCTCAAAAATTGGTTACAGATCCCGGTCAAGGGTAATCAAACCATCACCCACTTCTTACATGGCATCAAGGGCACAGTGGATGAACTCGCTCTACTAGGATCAACTATGGATTTGGAGGATATTGTTCTCAATGTCCTCAACGACCTCGACCATCAATATCGTGAGTTATCAAATGCCATTCAAGCTCGCGAAATGCCGGTGTCGTTCGATGAACTTCATGAAAAGATTTTAAATTCTGAAGCCCAATTGCTCTCTCGTCCTACTGCGGTTAATCCCCAGCCGCTCACTGCATTCGCCGCTGGCCGCTTCCCGACGTCTGGTAACTCTGGTCGTGGCGGTCATAATTTCTCACATGGCCGGGGAAAGGATTTTGGAGGTCGCCAATCCAACGCTCAAAGATTCCAAGCCGCCAATAGTTCATCTAACTCTAACCCTCGCCCGTACAAAGGACAGTGTCAACTCTGCGAGGAGCCAGGCCACTAGGCTAAACGGTGCCCCAACTTCAACTCCCAACCATTTGCTGCACACGGAGTGTCAACTCAACCCACAGCCCGCCCAACCACAGTACCACCGTTTGCCCATACCGCTGCTCACCCACTGGCCTCCGCTTCTGAGGATTAGATTCTTGACTTCGGAGAATCACATCACATCATTACTGACCTCGCAAATCTCTCACTTCATTTGCCATATGAGGGTTAGGGTGATGTCATCATTGGCAATAGTTCGGGTTTATGTATTACTCATGTTGGCACTTTACGTACTACGTCGCCTTTTAATGTTACTAATACTCTTTATGTTCCATCGATGAGTAAAACTCTAATATCTGTTGCTCAATTATGTCGTAATAATGACATTGATGTTGTATTTCATGCTTATAGATTTCAGGTGAAGGATCGTCGCACGGGGGCCATCATCCTCAGCGACCTCAGTAAAGATGGGATATACCACTGGCATTGCACCTCCGGATCTATACCTTCTTCCCTCACGGCATCATCTAAAGCATCTTTTCTGTGGCATCTACTCCTTGGTCACCCATCGTCTCATGTGTTACGTCACTTACCTACCTCGTCTAACTTGTTTCCTAGCTCTTTTTCAACCGACACTTGTATTTCGTGCAAGGTGAATAAAAGTCACAAACTACCGTTTTAAGATTCCAGTGTGTCGTCTACTTCTCCGTTGGAGTTAATTTTTTCTGATGTTTGGACATCTCCTATTTTGTCGAATTATGGTTTTAAATATTATGTTATCTTTATTGATCAATTTACTAAGTATGTTTGGTTTTATCCTTTACGTCGCAAGTCGGACGTGTTGATGACGTTCACTCAGTTTAAAGCTTTGGTTGAAAATTATTTTGGGCGTCCAATTATCTCCTTTTACTCGGACAATGGAGGTGAGTTTCTTGCCCTCCGTCCAATTTTTGCTGCTAGTGGCATCACACACCTCACCTCTCCACCTCATACTCCTGAGCACAATGGGTATGTCGAACGACGACATCGACATATAGTTGAAACTGGCTTAACTCTTCTCCATCAAGCCTCTATACCGCTCACCTTTTGGCCATATGGTTTTACTACAACCGTTTATCTTATAAATCGTATGCCTAAGTCTAACCTCTCTATGTCCTCTTCGTTTGAGCATCTATTTAGTCGTCCACCTAATCTCGCCAAACTCCGCGTCTTTGGCTGTCTTTGTTTTCCCTAGCTCCGTCCTTACTCTAATCACAAACTCGATAATCGGTCTCGGTCTTGTGTATTCCTCGGTTACTTGAAAAATCAAAGTGCCTACCTATGTTATGATCCGTCCTCGTCTAATGTGTTTATATCTCTCCATGTTGAGTTTGATGAGTCTGTCTTCCCTTTTTCGAGTATTCTGAATAACCATCCTTCCTCATCTGCTCAACCGTCCGACCGGATCAGTACAGAATTTCGACCGGATAAAACCTCCTGTCCACCCATCTGGTCGGATAACATGCCAATCCGATCGGATTTTGCTCAGCCTCTACCCCTTCCGATTCTTGTGGTTTCCCCATCTACTGCGGCCGCACCCCCGGACGACGTCCCTTCATTGACTGCTGTGTCACATGCTTCGCCACCTCACTCGGCGCCTATAACTGAAAATCCACCTCCGCCCTCGGTGGCCCCTCATCCAATGCGCACTCGGTCAAAAAATTAGATTAAAAAACCCAACACTCGGTATGCTTTTGAAGCCTCTGTTTCCTTATATGATGTTGAACCCTCTAATATCACTCAGGCTCTCAAAGATCCGCGTTGGAGATCATCCATGTTGGTTGAATTTGATGCACTCTTACGTAATAATTCTTGGGATCTTGTGCCGCCTGATTCATCCCTTAATGTAGTTGGTTGTAAGTGGGTGTTTCATGTGAAACATAACCTAGATGGATCTCTGGATCATTTTAAAGCTTGACTTGTGGCTAAGGATTTTCACCAAAGGCCTGGTGTTGACTTCTTCGATACATTTAGCCCAGTTGTTAAACCGGCTACCGTTTGCCTTGTTCTCAGTGTTGATTTATCTCGGGGATGGTTACTTCGTCAACTCGATGTCAATAATGCTTTTCTTTAGGGACATCTTGAGGAAGAAGTTTACATGGCACAGCCGCCTGGTTTTGTTGATGTCAAGTACCCAGGTTATGTATGCAAACTTAATCGTGCCATCTATGGTCTCAAACAGGCACCTTGTGCTTGGTATGTAGATCTTAAAAGGTTCTTAGTTGACATGGACTTCTTCAAATCGGGGTCGGATACGTTTCTATTTGTTTTTCATCACTCGGGTATTACAACCTACTTTCTTGTCTACGTGGATGATTTGATCCTCACGGGCAGCGACTCAGCCTTTCTAAATCGTGTTGTTGATGCACTTGCTACTCGTTTTTTGATTAAAGACTTGGGCGCTCTCTCCTATTTTCTTGGCATTGAACTCCTGTCTGACTCACACGGCTATATTTTATCTCAACGCAAGTACATCACTGACCTCCTAGCACGACATGGTATGCTTGATGCGAAACCGATTCCTACACCGCTTGCACCAACCACACGTCTTCGATTAGCCGACGGCTCTGGGTTAGCTGATTCTACATGGTATCGGAAAGCTGTTGGCGCTTTACAGTATCTTCTAATTACTCGTACACATATTGCATTTGTGATTAATAAACTTTCACAATTCATGCACTCTCCTACTATTATTCATTGTGGGTGGGGTGGGGTGGGGTGGGGGGGGGGGTGGCAGTGAAACGACTTCTTCGGTACCTGAATGGTACTCGTCATTTTAGGCTTCGTCTTCGTCCTCATCCATCGCTCATCTACTGGTGCCTATGTTGTCTTTCTGGGTCCTAATCCGATCTCTTGGAGCTCCAAGAAACAACGCTCGATTGCTCGGTCCTCGACAGAAGCCGAATATCGAGCAGTTGAGGCTGCTTCTACTAAAGTTCAATGGCTTTGGTCACTTTTAAGTGAGTTACATGTGGATATACCTTCTACTCATGTGGTGTACAGTGACAATCTTGGGGCAACTTACGTATGTGCTAATCCAGTGTTTCACTCACGTATGAAACACATAGTTATAGATTTTCACTTTTTTCGTGACTTGGTTCTATCTTCTCAGCTGCGAGTTTCTCATATCTCTTCATCTGATCAGCTAGCCGATGCACTAACCAAGCCACTGCCATCTCCTCGTCTTCGTCTACTCATGTCCAATATTGGTGTTTCTGTCAGTGCACCATCTTGAGGGGGCCTATTAGGAGATATTATATTATTTGATTTGATTCTTGTATTAATTATTTTATTATCTTTAGTATATTCTATATTATATTATTTGATTCTTGTATTAATGGTACCCTATATAAATACCTCTTGTAACGTTAATGTCAATGCAAGTAATTCTATTCTTACAGATGTTGTTCTAGACACTAGTATGTCGTCCGAGGAGATGGGCAGAGTGTGTGCTCGACTGAGAGGAGAACTACACTCGCAGAAGGTATAGTGAAGAAGAACCGCAAACATACTAAAAAAAAAGTAAGTTTCCAGTTGGAAGGGGTAAGAGTGTAGTCATGGATTTGACATCGAAAAACTGCAATGACTCAGATTCTGATTTTGAATCAAATAAATCTACGGAGGCGAAGAAACAAGACGATTTGCCTCGGTGATGAACAAGAAATTGAGCATGGCAGATAAATTTATAGCTTCCAAAATTTTTGGTAAAAGAACTAAGAAGAATATTTCTTTTAGTGACGACGAGTCCGATAGTTAGGTGAAGGGGAGAAAGGCGCACAAACTTAATTTTGAGAATCTTAAACCCAACGTTTTGTTGTTTATTTTTGTTCTTCTATTTTTTTATTTTTGCAATTATAAATTATATACCTCATTTTGTCTTTGAATCTTGATATAGGAATTAGTGTAAATATTTCTTCTTCTTCAGTTATTGCAAACATTGTGATATATACGAATATTCGAGAAAATATTTGGATTATTGTCTTTCTTATTTTGCCTTTTTTAATGTTAGCGTAGGCGTGTATATATATATATATATATATATATATATTGCAAAGTTTGCATTTAATGAATTTTATTATACGTAGATTTCTTATTTATCTGTTAAAAGAATATGTCTCCTTTATAAGTGTGTATGTAGATCTTGTACTGAACTTTTGAGTTTTATTAATTTTGGGACCGAGTAAAGTCAAATTACTCTTATTATAATAGATTGTAGTAACTTGTTCATATTATTAATACATCCACATTGTTGGGGATTTTATTCTCGACGATTTCTTACCATTTTGTATATTTGACTTTCTTAGACTTTGATCTATTTAGGACTCTACATTTATCTCTTAAGGTTGTTTAAGTCTTTATCTAGTTTCCTTATCTCTAACTTGACTTGTTTATCAAGACTAGAATCTTGGTTATTTATAGATAATAGATCAAACACAAATGATACACACGTGAACTAGGTTTGGAAGCAAGACTGCTGGACGTATTCAAGAAAGTAGAACACAAGATTTACTTGGAGTTACAAGTTAGAAACAAGATATCTTCAACGTTGTGTAACCAACGAAGGAGATCGAATCATTCGTAGCAACAAGTATTTGTGTATTGAGTTTTGATACACTTGTTTTTCATATATTGCTTAAACCTTTTGTAATTGTTCTTGAACAATTAAGTAATATAGTTTTCGGGTTTGTATACCCATGTCCGTGAGTACTTTTACTTACGTACTAAAAGTTTAATAAGTGTGTTCATTTATTTCTATTCCGCTGCCATTCTTAATTTCTCTGATAGGTGTTATCACTGGTGTTACTTGACATCGATCATAACACCTATTGTGTTATAAGTTTGCTGTTTCAAACTAGTTGATGTTAACACTAGTGTTGTTTATCACGAGTCTTAACATCACATTTCAAAATCATAGATCTACAAAATTACAATTGGCACCAGAGCAGGGTACTTTACATTAAGTATTTTGATCCTTATTTGTTTTGTAGATGGACGATCAAGGGAATCCGTGACCTCCTATCCTCAAAAGACATAATTATTCACTCTGGAAGCAGAGGATGCGATGACATATCAAGAACATTGATGAACGAGCGTGGAGAACCATCCTAGTTGGATGGGAGAAACCACGAGTTACTGATGTTGATGGAGAAGTCTTTGCCAAGAGAGAAATAGACTGGACCGCTGATGAAATTGCGGATTCGAGCTGGAACTCTAAGTGCATCAACACCCTTTGCAGATATGTCGACTCAAACTACTACAAAGTGATCAGTAAGTGCGAGTCAGCAAAAGATGCTTGGGATGCGTTGCAGATGGTGTGCGAAGGATCTCAAAGTGTGAAAAGGTCGAGACTGAGAATGCTAACTGCTACCTTCGAGGCAATGAGGATGGAGGACAAAGAGTCAATCATGTACTATGCCATGAGACTTTTGGAGATTTCAAACGAGTGCGGAGAACTTGGCGAGCCAGTGTCAAATCCACACCTTGTTGGAAAATTGCTTAGATCCATTTCAAAAAAGTTTACCTTTAAAGTGGTTGCCATTGAAGAATCAAAGAACACTGATAACTTAAACTTCGATGAACTGGTTGGATCGCTCAAAACGTATGCAATGGAACATCTTGGTTCCAACTCGAAAGAGAAGAACGTTGCCCTCACTACTGATGTCAACTCAGATGAAGACAATAAAGCTGTTGATTGGAGGAATCAGCTAGACAAGATCGAGAATACCACTCTTGGAGAAGAAGAGGTGTCTATGCTTACTCAAAAATTCAACAAACATCTAAGGATAAGAAACAACATTGGAGGCACATTTTCAAATTTCAAATCAGAAAACCCACCTCCAAAACTGGACGAAAACTCTCAAATTTCCAGCCATCATCATCTGAGCCCAGGACATCGAACACACCTAAACCTCTTAGTGAAGTTCAATGCCACGAGTGCAAAGGATGGGGACACTACAAGAACGAATGTGCTAACATATTGAGGAAAAAGAGCCTGATTTCAAAGGAGTTTGATGAAGATGACGATGACTCTGACTCACCTAAGTCAGTTCCTGCATTGTTTGCTAATGTTGTCTGGGATGACGACATACGAGTTGGAAACATCAATTCCAACATCCTATGTCTACATGCAGAAGTCAAAGAAAAAACTGACGAGTATAAAAAACTGTGCCTAGAGTATGACGATTTGTTTGAAAAATTGGGAAATCAGGTCCTAAAGGTGTAAGCTCTCATGATCAAGTTTGAGAAACACATCCATGGGAAGAACGATCAAGTGGAAATAATTACACGTCTAGAGTCATCTATCACAAGGAAAGACTCGGAATTGGAACAAGTGAAGGCCGATCTGAAGAAGGCTCAGAACACTCTCTAGAACCTCAACAAAGGAACAACAAAACTCGATGAAATTCTGGGGATGTCATTCCCCGAGTCCTCAAAACATGGGATTGGCTACAAACCTGAACAACAAGAACAGAAAAATAACCAGAATCTGAAGACATCCAAGCACCACAGAAAGAGGAGAAGATAGTATGTGTGCCATCATTGTGGTGATACTGGTCATATTCGCCCATTCTGCTGGAAGAAAACAGGAAAGAAAAGTCAATTTCAGAGGACGAGGCAACACGTTATGTCTCATGACAATTCCCACGATTCTAATATCAGAACCAACAACAAAGTTAAACACGTCTGGGTGAAGAAGGAAGAGATCAAATGTAACATGATTTATACTTCTCTGAAATCCCACATTCCAGGAGCGTGGTATTTTGATAGTGGATGTTCCAAGCACATGACCGGATCCGAAGACCTTCTTTCAAATATTGTAAAATTCAAAGGTGGAAAAGTAAAATATGGTGGAGGTGCAAATGGTCAGATTGTTGGATAAGGAGCGCTCCATGTTCCAGGAATTGTAAAACTCGAGAATGTGTTACTTGTTGAAGGACTAACAACAAACTTGATCAGCATCAGTCAGTTGTGTGATGGAGGCTTTAGTGTTAAGTTCACACGGGAAAAGTGTGAAGTTTATGATGAAGGAAATGAGTGCATTCTCACTGGCCAAAGAACATCAGATAACTGCTATCAAATAAACGGCGATATTTTTTGCAATCTATCCCAATTAAGCAATGACTAGGTGTGGCATCAAAAGCTTGGACATGTCAACTACAAGATGTTGGAAAGGATCGTGAACAAAGAAGCTGTAAGTGGTCTACCAAAACTTAACACAAATATCATTCCAGTTTGTGAAGCAAGCCAAAAGGGGAAACAAGTCAGGGTACCACACCCACATGTTCAGAGCCTTAACACTTCAATTGCTTTGAACTCATACACATGGACCTCATGGGACCGCTGGAGGTAGAAAGCCTTGGAGGTAAACGGTATGTTCTGGTTATAGTTGATGACTTTTCTAGATTTACTTGGGTTGAGTTTTTAAGGGAAAAATCTAAAACGTTTCAAAGTTTTAAAAAACTTGCAAAAGATTTATGCGTACGTTTTGGTGTGAACATTGGAAGGATCAGGTCTGATCACGGAAATGAATTTGAAAATGAGACTTTTTCAAACTATTGTTAAAAGGAAGGAATAACTCATGAGTTTTCCTCACCCATTACCCCCCAACAAAATGGTATAGTCGAAAGAAAGAATAGATCTCTTGCTGAGATGACTAGGACCATGCTTATCTCAAATGGAATTGCAAAACGATTTTGGGCAGAAGCAATGAATACTGTTTGCCACACAATCAATAGGGTGTATTTCAGACCCGGGTCACATGTTACACCCTACGAATTATTGTTGTTGTACTGAATGATAGGATGCATCTTTCCAAACTGGACTCTAAAAGTGACAAATGTGTTTTCATGGGATACTCCCAGAACAGTCATGCTTATAGGTTGTTTAACCTTAGAACACGTTGCATGATGGAGTCCGTCAATGAGAAGTTTGATGACTTGATTAGTGGTGTTAAACCTGTTGAGGATAATGATCTGGTATATGATCAGACTCCTCAATATGTTGTGAATGAGTTACATGATAGTGAAGGTACACAAAGTGATACTGCAGGTGATGACGGGTCTGGTGACATGTCGGCGAACCTAACACCACATCCTGAAGAAGCAGACAATGTTGGGACTGAGGACCCACCACCAGTCCAAACACCAAATCTTGAGGCTCCTGAATTCGATTCAGACTCAGATGAGGACAGACCGGATAATCAAATTGACCTGTACCAGAGGGATATTTCATCAAGAGTTCAGAGGAATCATCCAACGGGTCAAATTATTGGAGATATTGATGAGAGGAGCACAATGAAGAGACAGATAAATTTCAAAGAAATGGTAAGATATGTCTGTCTTTCAACTAACTGCTCTCTAATTCGGGAGACTCAGTTTCTTGCTAATACAGAGCCTAAGCGTGTGGAAGAAGCTCTGAAGAATGAGTTCTGGACCAAAGCCATGCAGGAGGAGTTGGATCAGTTTGTGAAAAATGATGTTTGGGACTTGGTTCCACGACCTGCAAACACACATGTCACAGGAACTAAGTGGATCTTCAAGAATAAAACCTATGAAGCAGGAAACATTGTGAGAAATAAGGCAAGGCTGGTTGCACAAGGGTATACTCAGATTGAGGGGATTGATTTTGACAAGATATTTACACCGGTTGCATGAATAGAATCTGTAAGACTCCTTGTTGCTATTGCTTGTCATTTGAAAATATCACTGCATCATATGGATATTAAGAGTGCTTTCTTGAATGGTGTTTTAAGTGAAAAAGTATATGTTGAGCAACCCAAGGGGTTTGATGATCCTCACAAACCCAATTTTGTTTTAAAATTAAAAAAGGCGTTGTATGGTTTGAAACAAGCTCCAAGAGCCTGGTATGAGAGATTGACTCAACATTTACTGTTTTTAAACTTTAGATGGGGTGAAGTTGATAAAACCTTGTTTCTTCTTAAATCCAAAAAGAACATTCTTATAGTTCAAAATTATGTGGATGATATTGTATTTGGATCCACTAGTGAACAGATGGTGAAGGATTTCATAGCTCGGATGTCAGACACATTCGAAATGAGCATGGAAGGTAACCTTTCGTATTTTCTTGGGTTACAAATTAAGAAACTTGACGATGGTATTTCTCTTTCCCAAACCAAATATACTAAAACTTGGTTTAGAAAATGAAAAGCACAAGAAAACCTCATTAGGGAAAACTAGCAAACTGTCACGAGATGATGTTGGGATCAGCATTGACAACACTGTTTATAGGAGAAGCCTCCTGTATCTAACTGCTAGTAGGCCTGACATAATGTACAGTGTGTGTTTATGTGCCAGGTACCAATCTAATCCTAAGGAGTCCCATCTAAAAGTTGTAAAAAGAATAATCAAATATGTGGCTGGGACGAGTGATCTAGGGATTTGGTATACCAAAAATACGTGTACTGAGCTTGTTGCTTACACTGATTCGGACTGGGCAGGTGATGTCGTGGATAGGAAGAGTACCACTGGAGGCAGTTTCTTCTTGGGAAGTAACTTGGTCTCGTGGTACAGTAAGAAACAAAATTGTATATCCCTCTCTACAACAGAGGCTGAATATATCGCAGCTGGAAGTGCGTGTACGCAACTTCTGTGGATGAACCAGATGATTGAAGACTACGGTCTCCATAGTAGTGTTCTGACCGTACTATGTGACAATACGAGTGCCATATATATCTCTAAAAATCCCGTTCAGCACTCTCGTATAAAACACATTGACATCAGGTATCATTTCATTCGAGACTTGGTTGAGAGGAAAATAGTGAGTCTTGAGCATGTAGGGACAGACGATCAACTTGCTGACATCTTCACAAAGGCATTAGATTTCGAGACCTTTTCTCATTTGAGAAGAGATCTCGGTATGTGCATTGTTTAGTTCATGTTGAGATTTGATGTTGTGACAACCACTTATGTCATCAGTCACAACATCTGTACAATTTGCATGCATTTTTAATTTATTGTCTCATACATAATTTGAATGCATTGGGTCTGGTTTTTTGGTGCAAAAAGATCTTGTGATGAAATAAAAATGATGACAAAAGGACTGACCTCTTCGATCATGTGATTGTGAAACTTTCTCGCAGAAACTGACTTTCTCCCAGGTCCAAAAACAAGGGGTGTAAAAAGGCATTTGCTAAGATAATTTCTCTTCAAACTTGTAAAAAGATGAAGAAAATCTGGATTAAAAAGAATCCAATCTATAAATCTCACCTCATTGAGCGATGTTGACGTAGTCATGAACTTGGGTTAAGGGGTATATTTTCATTGACTTCACCTGGAGTAATGTCGGTTGTAATGTCATCAGTTATGAAAAGAAACATGGATCAAGTCACTAAAACCATTAGGTGATTTTTTTTATTTTTAGGTCATTTTTTTAGGCATCTGCTAGAACATTCATACTATGTGAAGATGCCAAATTGTGGTGTGTTCTGTTACTTGTGCTTGCGTCTCTCTTTTATTTCTTTTAATCGTGTTAAGGGTTTAGTGGATAGGATGTTTCAGTGGTGTTAAAAATGGAGAGCTGGACAAGTAATATAGGGTTGACATGGAAGGAGGCTGTTCACCTTGTATGCTTTTTCACGCCTATGGTGATGGTTCAAAATTCCAGCTCTAATTCAGTCTTATATTTTTTTAGGGTTGGGATTCTCCTATTTTGGTGGTTGATTGAGTGGGGATATTGGTTCCTAATTAAGGGGGAGTGGGGTGTTTGGATGGAAAGAAAGTCCGTATGGGTAATTATAATTTCTGGTAAATTAGGGTTTTCTCTCTTCTGGTACAACGGTCGTTTTTCTTTTGGTTTAAGAGTCCAATTTTTACCGTTTTGATTCCCCACTTTTCTGAATCTCTCTAACTCTCCTTTTCTCCACCATCTCTCTCTCTCTCTCTCTCTCTCTCTTCAATTGCATATTTTATTTCTACTCTCTTTGTGAAATCTTCAGGATGTCTTCTCCTAGCAAAACTCCCCCATGCTCCCTGCCGGTGTACAGATTCTGTCCAGTAGCTAGGCACCGTTCAATATTCCGAGATTCGGTGGCTTGGATATTCGTGAGGAAATTGGTGGCACGATCCCCCAGAACCTGTCACCGGTTGCAACACCTCCAACTGCTTCGCCACCGCTTCAATCTCAGGACGTTGTTCTGATTCCGGCCCATTGATGTTAATCCTGCGGCGCAGGTTTTTTCCGGTCAGGCTGGGAATGAAATTGACGTCGACAACCCGAAAGATCTACCACTTATTGCTAAAACCTTTGGGTGGGTGGGTGATCCAACCCTGAAACGGTCCAGGTGGCTGAGGAACATTCCACCTGGCGTGGTTCCGCCGGTAGTTCCAAAAAGTCAGGCCGGACCATGGCGAGTTGTGCCGCTCGAGAACATGAACCTGGCAGAAGATGTGACTGTCATGATGGACCCAGATGACGATGAGTTTGTGCCCTCGGTTCCTTCTGCTGCACCGATGACCACCTCGGCTCGTGTCATGCTGATGAGGTCTCGCCGTCAGAAGGAAACTATAAAGTTTGCTGACAAGAAAAATCTTCCTGTACATATCAAAGTGTCACCTGTCTCGACTGAAATAGAGTACTCCTCTCCTCCTTATGAGGTTGTTGATTTCTTTACTGGAGAGGTCTCAAGTTCCTCCAAGCCAGTTGATGATGCTCCTACTGCCGTTCCTATTCCTACGGCTCATCCTGAGCCTGAACCCAGTTTTGGATTTGAGTATTCCCCCGATCTATCTGACGAGATCCTAATTCGGGATCTCATGCCTGCCAAGAAGACATCGAAGAATAAATTCAAGAACCATCTGTCTGTCGTCGCTCCACAAAGTGATGTTCGGACCCGTGACATGTCACCAAAGCCAACATCACCCATTACTGCTTCTACACAAGCACCCTCCAGTTCTGAGTCAATGGCTGCCTCTCTTCCATCAGGTTCAGCAGATGTCTCTGATGATTCTTCTGCTTCTGCGGACGTCGAAATTGAGGACATGGTTCCTTTCTCCTCGGAGTTCTTGACATCTGCTGCAGACGAGCTGTTTTCTACCTACCATGATCGGGGTATGAATGATGAGAGACGGGTGCTTGTGGAGATTTTCAAGTGCCAAAATCTGATTGAGTTATTCGAACATCGGGGCATTTATTCCACGTATGTACCGCAATGCCTTTTGTTCGTACTGTGGTTCTGGAGTTTTACG
The DNA here is from genome assembly GCA_014905375.1 of Phtheirospermum japonicum. NCBI lineage: Eukaryota > Viridiplantae > Streptophyta > Magnoliopsida > Lamiales > Orobanchaceae > Phtheirospermum > Phtheirospermum japonicum. The sequence goes on along the minus strand of BMAC01000597.1, from coordinate 641,977 downwards.
CAAACCTATTTCCCTCTGTTGCAAACTCCGCCTCTGCGAATTTCGAAAAAGTATACGTTCATGGGAGACTATACTCTTTTACCCCAGATTTGATAAATGATTTGTTTGGGACTGAGGCATATCAAGATGATTCCACTGTTGATGACATGGACAAAGTCATCCAGTTTCTCTCTGGTGGGCTCTTGACTAAGTGGCGCTAGCAATTGCCTAGTACGAAGTTAACCTCCCTTTACTCCGTGCTGCATAAAATTGATGTGTTCAATTGGGTCCCTTCCAAGAATGCCACTGTACTGACTCGCCCTCAAACCCAGTTCCTATTCAAGCTTGGTCGTGGAATCAAGTTTAACTTTGGCCAGCAGGTTTCCGATGCAGTCACCAGGTTTGCTACATCCAAAACTGCTTCCTCTCTTTGCTTTACATCTCTTATCTTTAGCGTGCTGGAGCACAAGGTTTTACGCCCTCTGGAGATGATGTGATGACGTGGGAGGCTGAGTGCTTCACTTTGATAGTCAACACCTCTCGGGTGCTCGTGTTGTCGATCTGCCCTGGCAAGCGCCTGTTCGGACAGGTGTTGTGCGATGTGACAGTTCTGCGACTCGCAACACCGCTCCTAACATGGTCAAACTCCCACCTCAAGTTGTGCGTGCTCAAATTACCTTACTCGACAATCAAATTGCCCAGCTCCAGGTCGTGCGGGGTTCCTGGTATGAGGCCCTTTTGCTTTCTGAACAAGGGGGAGAAACCGAGGAGAATGAGGGGGTTGCGGATGCGGATAATGGACAAGCTGCCGAGGTATTGGCTAGTTTAAGCAAGAGGAGGAAGAAGGTTTTGGCGCAAAACAAAAAACTAAACAAGATGAAGAAGCTGATGCGGAAGAGGAAGGCCGATGAAGGGACATCGTCGTCTGCTCGACGATCCAAGAGAGCTCGTGGTCTTTGAGTGATCATGCTTCTCTTTGTTTATTTTTATGATATGTTTGGTTGCTGCAAAAACTTCTTATTTCCTTTTATTTTGGGTTGTTAAACAATGTTTATTCAGGGGGAGTCGTTGAACTCTGGGGGAGTTTGTTTCCTTATGCTTTGCCTATGTCATTTGTGTGTGTGTGTGTCCAGAAAGGTAAAAGGGGGAGATTGTTGGTGATTTTATTCTCGACGATTTCTTACCATTTTGTATATTTGCCTTTCTTAGATTTTGATCTATTTAGCACTCTAGATTTATCTCTTAAGGTTGTTTAAGTCTTTTTCTAGTTTCCTTATCTCTAGCTTGACTTGTTTATCAAGACTAGGAGTCTTGGTTATTTATAGGTAATATATCAAACACAAATGATACACACGGGAACTAGGTTTGGAAGCAAGACTGCTGGACGTATTCAAGAAAGCAGAACACAAGATCTACTTGGAGCTACAAGTTAGAATCAAGAGATTTTCAACACTGCGTAACCAACGAAAGAGATCGAATCATTCGTAGCAACAAGTATTTGGGTATCGAGTTTTGATACACTTGTTTTTCATATATTTTTTAAACCTTTTTTAATTGTTCTTGAATGATTAAGAAATATAATTTTTGGGTTTGTATACCCATGTCCGTAAGTACTTTTACTTACGAACTAAAAGTCTAATAAGTGTGTTCATTTATTTCTATTCCGCTGCCATTATAAACTTCTCTGATAGGTGTTATCACTGGTGTTACTTGACATCGATCATAACACCTATTGTGTTATAAGTTTGCTGTTTCAAACTAGTTGATGTTAACACTAGTGTTGTTTATCACGAGTCTTAACATCACATTTGAAAATCATAAATTTACAAAATTACACACATACTCAATTTTACAGAGGAATGGTATCATGGAAAATCTTTGTCGCTCCGCTTGTTGTAAAAGAGATGTAATGTCTTTCTTTAGTCATATAATAATTTTGTAAGAAATATTGGTTGCTTGAATCTTTTCTTTTTCTTTTTTTTTTTGAAACTTCTATTTGTTTATTTTGGGTTTCATCTCTGCGTGTAAAAATACAATAAAGTGTTTTTCCCTTTCTAACGGAGTTTCATGAGTACATATTCTCTAATTGTTTTCTAACAAATGTTCTCAATTTTTTATCTTTTGAATTTAATTTTTAGGATTTTGTCTAATATCTGTTGTTGTGTGTTACCTGGATCATAAATGATGTTAAATTTTATGTGTGGGTTGTCTATTGTATGATTATCAATGGGAGCTTTGAAGCGTAAACAAATCATAATGTATTTCACTTTACATTTTACTTCTGTGCTTGTTGACTTTGATGATTTCTCAGTTGTGGAGTGTTATAGGGGCGGTTTGCAAATACGTAAAAAAGTGGTTGCTCGTATCTTCTCCTTGATTTTGCACATGTATTAATTGAAACTTGTTTCCGGTACTTAGGGGGTGTATTCATTTAGGATTTTTAAAGACATTTTAAGATTTTCAAATCATGATGTATTTAATTAAGACATTTTAAAACTTATAAAAGTCTTGAGGTATTTAATTGAGATTTCTAATGAATTATTAAATGTCCATAGAAGTCTCAAGGTATTCATTTAAGATAATTTGAATTCTTAAATTGTCATGAGGTATTTAAAAAGTCAAATACTCTTTGAATTTGTAATCTGACTGGATTTTTCTAGACTTCTAAGTTAATTATATATACCAAATCCCATCTTTAAACATGAGATTTTACAAAACTTTTATAAACTCCCAACAAATATGTAATATCAATAAAAATAAAAGGAAATCCATACGAATATTATAGTGAAACAAATCTTAAAATGTCTCTATAAGTTCCAAATGAATACACCCCCCTTAAGAAATGAATTCTTATATTTCTGGTTCACCTGTGGTTTATTTTTATTTGATTTCTATTAGTATAATTTATATTTTGTTGATAATAATATTTATAAATATATCAAATCTTATTCAAATTAATATTATCGCAGTTAATACACATATTGTGCTATAATTTATTATTATTACAAATAAAAATTAATATTTTAAGTCAAACTCATAGTCAGAATTGAGCAAATAATAATCAATATTTGTTTATGTGTAGCTTATTTTCTATATGATAAATTCGTATGCGTATAATAGTCTCAAACCCAAGGTTTTGTTATTTATTTGTGTTCTTGTATTTTTTAGACTTTGGTGTGCACCATCATTTTAGTATGATCCATACTGAAATATTAATACTATTTTTCTCTCTACTTATGAATCAATTAACATGTATATTTTTTCTATCTGTTGCTTGGGAGTGTCTGGTTTTGCAGCAACAAGATTGATGGTTACAGCAACGAAGCAGCCCTCAGAAATTAAGATTGGAATGTCTAGCCTTGTTATGCAATCATGGCAAGAAGAAATTGGGCGACGATTACCAGAGTGAGGATGAATCCCTGGTGCATTACCAGAAGATATCAAGAAAATTATTTTGAAGCAAATTTTGTAATACATTCCATAGCAACTCACTTTTACTTATCGAAGATTGTAGGGTTGTCATCGTTCGCAAATGAATTGTTTTGCATACTTCTTGTTTTTTTGTCGACAACATTTATCATGTGTTTATCAACTGTTTCTCGGGTTTATTTCTCTTTTACCATGTGTTCATCAGGTTTATCATGTGATAAACTGAAATTAAACCTCTTTGAAAAAATTGCAAACCTCGATTCACAGTTTTAATTAGAAAAATGCATGTGTATGAAGAGTGTAAAATAAAGGGAGAATTCCCAACTAGGCCAATACTAAATAATACTACCCCAAATAATCCAACTAATAGTATCACTTCCGACTTACTCACAAATACACAAATTTGGACAATGATACCCTAGATCAAGAGCAAGATTGATCCCAATCAAAAATACCCCCTCACGCCCGTCTTTCCAAAATTCCTCACGCAAAATCAGCAAACAGATTTCATTCCTCCTCGCAAAAATCAAGCAGATACAACCAAAATCGGAACAATAGTCTGTATTCGAAGAAAATCAAATCATGCGATTTGGAAAATTTCGATTTTATGGTGAGGTTTTCAGTCGATTTGAAGATTTACGACTGGTGTGATTTTGCCCAAAATCGCTACTCGGAATTACATACAATGCTTTGGATAATCACTTAATTGAACGCTGATTCTCAACCGATTTGTCCCCAGTTTGGAATTCTCCCTATATATAGTAGTGTAGTAGGCTTTTCGAATTTGTACTGGTTTTAGCCTGAAAATGAACACACACACCTTTCATACCGGCGACTGAAGATGACGAACATGCCTCCTCCTCCTCTGTAAGTTTTATGTTTTCATTTTTTTTTTCTTTTTACTGGTGATGACGTTCAAACGCGATGGGTTGGCGTTTATATGGCTTTCACGTCTCTCAAAGCCTATTATCGTATTCATCTTTCTGTAGTCTATTATATGATTTCTTTGGTTTGCTTGTGATGAACTGGGTTTTTAGAGGAAAAAGAGTAGACATGGCCAGAAACGGAATGAGGGTTTTCAATAATACTAGAAAAACATATTTGTAAAAGTTTCCCAAATTTATAAACATGTTATTTGAGTGATATCTTGGGATAAAATGTATAATTTCTGGAAAAAACTGTGTGGCCTTTTGTCAAATGTGTTGGTGTAGTAGTTAGACGGAATTGTAACTAGTCTTTAATTGGCACCATCGATCGTAAAGGCTGTAGTATGGAATGAAGTGATAAGTAGTCTGTAATTATCTTAGTAACTAGTATGTAATTATAAACTAGTCTGTACTATAAACCGTGTGGCCTTTGTCATATGTGTTAGTGTAGTAGTTAGACAAAATTGTAACTAGTCTTTAATTGACGTCATTGATCGTAAAGGCTGTAGTATGGAATGAATTGATAAGTAGTCTGTAATTGTCTTAGTAACTAGTCCATAATTATAAACTAGTCTGTTAGTTGATAGTTTGTAATTATAAACTAGTCTGTAATAGTTTCTATCCCCATCTTCTTGTCCACGCATCTTAAACTGAACTCTCATGTAAATGTAATGTGTAGATATTTTCATATATATATTTTAACTTATTATTTTTATATTATTTGAGAAATTAAAGAGTGGAGTGGTGAACTGTGGATTATGGCATATTACTACAATAGTCTTTGTTTAAGTTGTGAAGCATTGACTTATGAGTATTATGATTATTAGCGAAGCTTCAGGGAATTTTTTAGGGGAAAAGATTGTAACCATCCTGTACTATACGCGTTTTTTGGGTTTGCATCCTAACGTTTTTTTTGTAATTTAATGCATCCTGTTCTATACAAAATTTTGAAAGTGCATCTTGTACTATACAAAATTTAGAAAAAAACTAGTTTTATTAAATAAAAACTCGAATTTATTAAATAAATATGCAAACCATATTTTATCCTAATGTTTACCGGAACTAGTTTTATTAAATAAATAAAATTTATTATTTATTTAGTAATAAATTCGGTAATTTTTGYATATTTAATAAAATATGCCGGAACTAGTTTTAAATAAATAATAAATTCACTGGAACTCACACAAAGTATATGGGTTTGAAAATATGCAACCTCACTCACGAGACTAGGTGAGTTTCGACGAGTTTGGATGAGTTTATTGGTCGGAGGATTCACTTTCAAAATTTTTTGAAGTACAGGATGCATTAAATTACAAAAAAAACGTTAGGATGCAAACTCAAAAAACGGGTATAGTACAGGATGGTTACAATCTTTTTCCCAATTTTTTATAAGTTAAAAAGTAATGGTTGAGATCTCAAGTCTGATTACTATAAACTTATCTCCCAAGTTGATAAAATTATATGCAAGATTTTCTTTTGTTTTTCTCTTTTTTAGAAGTGGCCTGCAAGAAAGAAATATTATTCATGCTTATATAAAATTGGACATCACTAACTTTTATTTTTCAAACTATGCTACATCTAGTGGTGATAATTCGAGTTATTAGTGTTTGATTTGACTTAAAATATACCAGTATTATGTACATAACTTGATCTTATTTAGTACAAATTGGTAAAATCAAGTCAGATTCAAGTTAGTCTAGTTTTTCTCATAATAATTTTRGGTCGAGTTTTTTCCGAGTTCCATGCTGGATTAAATGTTGTCAGCCCTAACTACGTCTTATTGGAAATTCCTTAGAAAATCTCCTTTTAYTTACTAATTTATACTATATTTCTAGAATATTTCTGGGGGAGTTGCTTTGCAGCATGTACCGAAACTTGGGACGATGATAAAATCATCTAGTTGCGAATAATGAAATTTTACATGCATGAGTATATTATTAAAATGACCAATTTTCATGGATCGTGGAAATACAATATACAAATTCCATACTAGCAGTATGGAAGTACAGAATTATATGCCAAGTTTGTAATATAATTTCCGTCGTGTTTATTAGCAAATGAACAATAGTAGTACGGCCAGTTTCTACTTAGTAACTTGTTTATAATTGATAACTAGTCTGTGATTGATAGTTTGTAAATCGTTCTTCTAGTAGTATGGAATTCATCTAGGTTGTAGTATAGAATTATATGCCAAGTTCGTAATATAAATTCGTCGTGTTTATTAGCAAATGAACAATAGTAGTACGGCCAGTTTCCACTTAGTAACTTGTTTATAATTGATAACTAGTCTGTGATTGATAGTTTGTAAATCGTTCTTCTAGTAGTATGGAATTCATCTAGGTTGTAGTATAGAATTATATGCCAAGTTCGTAATATAAATTCTTCGTGTTTATTGTGTACCATTATGAAATGTAACGCAGTAGTATGCAATCAATCTGAAATGAAATGAGCAGTAGTATGCAATTGTCCAATCATGTATTAATTTGTTACAGATAGTATGGGTTTTTATGCGCAATTACATACTCATTATCTATATGGTGTGGGATTATATACTAAATTCATTTGTATTTTAATTGTACTAAAAAAGTAATATGCCATACTATATGGTAAGAAATTATAGACTTGATCCATTTATAATTACTGATTTTGTTTTTATTATCGCAGGAAAGATTGTGCGGTATAAGTCTATTACATCATGCTGCTCGTATTTCAAATGATAAAGAAATCCCAAAGAGGGCCACTAAGGACAATATACCGAGACTCAAGGCCGAGATGATTATAGCGAATGTGCTGAAAAGAATCCCTGCATTCTTAGAATGTTTACAAGACTTATGTTTTAGTATCGACAATTTGAGTAGACTGGTGTTAGAATAATGATGTTTTTTTATGACCTTTGATGGTTGTTGACCAAATTTGTATGTTATGGACGTGTGTGTTTGCAATTACAAACATCTTTGATGACTTGAGCTTTTATTTTCTTGCAAATTATTTTGACCAGTAAATGTTCTTTTGTGATTAGCTATGCAACTTTATGGCTTATTATGAAATTTAGTTGTACAATACAATATTGTCGTTGTTTGGCGGATGTAGGATAGAATAAAGCTGGTTGTTTGTGGTATGTTGTATTGAGTAAATTACTTATAAGATATAGACAAATCATATTTTGTCAGAAATGTGGTTCATTAGCATCTGGATGTGTTGTAAAATAGTATTAAATGTAGTTCATTAGCATCTGACTGTATGAAAATATTATACTGTTTATAGAATTCCATACTAAATATCACCACATATTTTCCACATAAATCGTGTATAAAGAGAATCTAGCCTGTAAAATATCCATACTAACCGTAAATTGCCTCAATATGAGAATAACAAGAATTCCAAAAGTAGTACTTCGTATGAAATTACTAATGTCATAAAAAATATCGAAAATTCAAACTAAATCTGAACAAGTGATTACGAATATAATGAAAGCACACACAAATAAATGAGTCGTTATTACAACCCACTTTCATGATGTCTAGCTTTTTTGACACCCCTGATCCAATAATATAAAGAAATTACATTTTATCCCGCTATCACTCAAATGATTATGATGCATACAAAAATATTATATGTATGCTCTCTTACTCATTGTAAATACATTATTTTAATATGAAAATATTAGTTAGTTTGAAAAATAGAATAGTACAAATCATCCAAATAAGATAAACATACAAAGAGACAAATCCAATCGTAAGATTTCATATTAATTTATATTAGAAGGTCCTATCCGCACAAAATATCAGTCACTTCATCATTATATGAAGTATCAACTCTTACACATACCAATCCAAATGACATCGCTAGGTTGATCATGGTCTTGAAATCAGCCTTGCTAGCCAACACATATCTCCTAAAATCAAGTATGGAATGATGCATCACCAATTTAATCTATCAAGGTTCTTCTAGTGTGATGAAATCTTCACCAAAAGCATGTCAAGGATAACACTACACGTATCTCCTCCATAAGTGAATAGTATGTAATCAGTCTCATAGCCAGTCAAACCTACAAAAGTATCAGAGATATATAGAATTATTATTAACCATACTATAACTCGTTTAGGATTATGTAATATGAAATCTGAACTCTAGCTAGTAAGATATATATCCACGCAAAAAGGACAAAACTCCATACTAAGAAACCAATAACAAACCAAACATAAAGACAAAACCTAACCAAATTATACAAGCTAGTATGAAATTACATGTTTAACGTGTTAGTTAGTATTAAATTAATGAACAATTTTTTTACACCAACTGATATAAAATTACTTACCAACGATGTACGGATTTAAAGTTCATACATTTACATGGAAAAAGATATAACTTCATATTAATTCACTAGATTATATATCAAACACACCAGTTTAATTCATAGAACTTCATAATAATAATATCATATATTTCATAATAAACAGACAAGTGAAAAACTTATTATCACACACTAAACATAATAGTTAAGCCCAGAAATTTTATACTAGATCAAACAAAATCATATTAATATCATAGATTTTAACAATTAATGAAATGCCAAATCATTCTAATCTAGTAGATTGGAATTCATAGTAACTTTAAAATGGAATAACACAATAACATTAAATTCATACATTTTCAAATCACACAATATCATTAAACTTATAAATTTTCATACTTACAGTCTATTATATACTAAATTTCATGAATGCCATATCACTGTAATTGGTGTATTCCAATCAAAAACCATAAAATTATTATTATAATGCAATTATATGCCTACTCCAAAAAGAAAATAACTTACAGGTGCTCTTTTTGTCTTCACCTTTTTTTTTTCCGCCATCGAACCTCCGTATTTGAGAATCTCTTTCCAGCCCGTGAAATTGCCCGAAAACGTTTACAATTATTACCCTAATAACAACGACAATATTGTAGTGTAATCGATATTCATACACCGAAGATTATATACGGGGTGGTTAGATTCATGATTATTGGGGGTGAAGATCTGAAAAAATTTTAGCGGAAATGGGAGAGAACGAAAGTGAGGAAAATATGGGCACCGCATCATAAAAAATATTTGGAAGAGAGAATGTTTAAGAGAGAAGAAATGCCAATTCTGATAATAAATGGCACCGCTTCGAATGATGGAAAGTCTCGATGGCGTGATTCACGCTTGTTACTACGTAGATCGATTGATCTGTTCTGCTTTCAATCGGGGCAATATTGTCAATCCTATATGCTGTTTTGGTTTATATGGAATATATTTTACTTATATGGGAATAAAAAGATTTGTGGGATTATATGAGGAATTATGTTTATGTTAGTGTAGTAATGGGAATTTTCCCTAAAATAAAAGACAGCGGAATACACGTATAAAATTTTTGACTATAAGTATAATTTATTTTTATAGTCAAGTCAATATGGCAAAAGCCTTTATTATTCAAAACTTGCATTTCAATGATTAAAAAAGCCGTGATATACTAAGTACAGATAAACTAAAAACTCCTTAAGAGTGGATATGATATAAACCAGTATAACTCTTCAAAATACTAAGATACACAATCAAAAGATTGGATTTTAACAAAAAGTGTAAAAAAAAATTAATAGAAAAAAATAATTCCAGTTGCTGGATATTATCGTGGATGCCGAAAGCATTCGCAGTCGCATCCACCAAAAATACGTAAATCTGCAGCAAGAATAAATATGCTCAAATTCCTTGACTTTGATTTCATGGATCGTTTGTGAGAAACCTCTTAACTTTATATAGGCACGCCTTGCTTATATAAAAGACCTGTAAAATAAGTAAAAGAGATACATACATATATTACAAGTATCATTAGTAAGGAAATAAGATCAAATGTTTAGAGTTCTAATAATATTTACTAGCTTAAAAATAGTTTTCTACTCTAAGAAAAGAAATATACATAATGTATTGTAGATAAAGATTAATATAAAAGAAACAAGATAAAATTTTAAACTCCTAAATTATAAGTACTACAATATAAGATTACTATACTAAGAGAGAGAGAATTATCGTACGTGCATTCATAATTATCGTACGTGCAACCCGAATTAATTGCAACCCCCACCACTTGAAAGCTAATTTAGTTGTTATTCCCATCCCAATCACCATTGTAATATATGAAAATGACCGTTGAACCCATATACATAAAAACAACACACACGCACGCTCAAATTATGAATTATTTATATTAAATTACTTTTACAACTAATAAAGACCAAATATAATCCGATAATAAAAGGAATTTCACATGATTCGAGTTTGAAACAACCTAAATAAACAATTATAATCGACTCATTATGACACCCTACAATCAATAACAAAAATTGTTTGAATAAAAAAAGAAGAAGAAGAAACAGATTACAAAAGTTGCAGGAAAAAAAATACCACGACTGAAAACCAAAAAAGAAAATAAACCAAGAGAATAGACCTCCCATTTGTATATCAAATACTGATTTTCACATAATGTGCATATTACAATAATAAAAAAACTAAATTAGACAAATTCTCACAATCTCAAACAAAAAATAAAAAATCTTGAAAAAGAAAAAGTATTTTATCTGGTGCAATAGTTTTGTTGCTTTTCATGTTCAATAACAAAAGATTTTTGAATAAAAATAAAAAGATTACGAGACATTTAACGAAAATTGCAAACCCCCACCCCCCACCCCAAAACTAATAACAAAAAAATTCCCATAAAATACGCCTCCTATTATATAGCAAATACTAATTTCAAAAAATGTTCATGTCCGCAATAAGCCAAATTAGACAGATTCTCATGGTTTCAAATCATACAAAAACACACACACAAAAAAAAAAAAGGTATTACATTCGGAGGCGGATATAGAAAAGAATTTTTGGTGGGGCACAAACACAATAAAAATTTTTATTTATTAAAATTATACTTAAGAAATCATCATATTAAATAACAAGTATAAAATCTAATAAGGGTTTAAGAAAAAAAAATACTATTATTCTCATCGAGTTATCATATTTTGGAATCGACTTACAATTGTATCATGCTAATAATAATAATAATAAAAAAAACACTCTTTCCCTAGATATGTAACTAGAATAATTATGCAATATTTGATCTCTCATGCTATTATACAATTTTATTTTACATACGTCATTTTTTTAAAATACTCTTTCTACACTCATCATCACATGAGAATTGACACTAATTTCAAAAGAAATTATACTTTTGGAAAGTTTAAATGCTAGCTTCTATTTATACAAATTAAAGAAGGACTATTTAAACAGATCATAATACTATTATAATTTCGAAGACCAAATTACTATAATTTAAGTAAATGAAATACCAATAGCAATAGTTATTTCTTTACTTAATATGTCGGCAAAAAGATTTACAAGTGACCAAATGCTCAAGTCAATAAAGAATTCCCAACAATTGGTATAAATAATATATCTAAAATTTATAAATTTTGATGATAAACAAGAATCATCAACATCTAAGTTCAAATCTCCGTGAAATATTACCAAAAAAATAATTATACATCACTTATTCTAAAATTAAAAATTAGGGCTTAAAATTTTAAATAACAAAATTATCTAATGTAGAAATTAATACATTTTTTTTATTTAAACTAAGAAAAACTCAATTATTTTTTATAATTAATAACTTTATATATATATATATATATATATATATTGTATATATATATATAATATAGGATTGGAGTTCAAATGAGAACCCCGTCATTATATGTGAACCTTAGGGTCTAATCCTGGCCTTAGATCTAATATTGTACAGGTGCAATTATATGTCCAGGTTCATTGTGCTTTTTAACACAGTAACTGTAGTGCTAAAATCAGTCCAGTTTTTTTAATTTAATTATATATATATATTTTTTACGTTTTAAAACATGCAATATGTATCTTAAATTGTAGATCTTGAGAATGTGATTAATTTGATATATATTTCATTCAAAACGAATAAAATTTGAAAAAGTTATGGTTTGTTGAAAGATTTGAGTTTCATTTCAAATTTTTGAATTTGCAGTTTATAGACGAAATTTGCGATACTTTTTGTATACAATCGTAGTGTTTTTTTTTTCTTAATCTATTGTGCTTTCTAAAGAACAATGTAGTGCTCTTTGTAAACGTTGATATATGTCCAAAATACCTTTTTCAATTAATTAATGTATTTTTTTACATTATTACCATGCTGACATGTCATGATCTCAACCATCAAGATTATCCAATCTAATGGTCAAGATGAGTCCCTAGGTTCACATATAATGACGGGTTCTCATTTGAACCCAACCTTATATATATATATATATATATATATATATATATATATATAGGTTAAAGGAAAAAAAGGATTTTGAGGGAGCTTGTGCCACCCAGGCCCCATATACATCCGCCACTGATTACATTCAATGCAACATCGATAAATTTAGCATTCTTAACTGGCAGGAAAACTTTAGCAAACTAGTTGAAGTTAGAAAATATATTTGGTCTTTTTCTGGTTTCTTTTTCTCTTTATGGCGTGTTTGCTTCAAAGATGCAGCATACGATGTTCTTTTTTCTTTTATTTTTTTTAAATAAATCTTTGTGCATATTTTATTACTATCCATAACTATGTTTTTCATGTTTAAAAGAGAGAATTTTGAAGAAAGATCCCCAATACTTCTTTTGTTTTGTGGTCCACTCCCCACACAAGTAATTTCATTCTCCACTCCACAATACACATTTGACTTTCATGATCACTCCCTTGTTTTATAAAAATCCAAACTTACCCTTATTTAATGGGTTTGTCCTTTTGTGTAGAAAAATCAAAATTTATTGTTCGGAATCCGAGTACTTACTTACAATGTATCTTATACTTAATGGTTATGTACTAAATATTTCATGACTTTGAAATTAATACTTAGCATATAATACTCCAAAAACTGCCATGATAAACCGGTCCGTGAAAATGGTATCAGAGCCTAAGTTTATTAAGAACTTATAAGAAATATTTGTTATAATTATGTAATTAACTTTTGGTGAGGAGATTTATCTCTAAAAATGGATTCGAACGAGTGTTCGAGATGCATTCATTTCAGGCAATACTTCCAAATATTGGAAATATACGAGGCTGAACACAAAGAGAAAGCAACATATTGGGATAACCAATATGTTGAAAGAAGACTCACAGGAGTCGACATGGAAACTTTGAGACAATGCGAGAAACAAAAGACGTATCATCTGAGTTACCTTCGGGTGAATCAGATGTTGAAGGCGGATCTCATGTACTATAGGTATTCAACTCATGAATCCCATAAATAGATCCAACTGCAGCGAGATATCTGATTCCTCTAAGAACCTTAGAGAAATCCAAAGGACGATACAAGACATCGACCACCATATCCAGGTGAAGATGAAAGAGATGGTTGAACATCAAAAGGAAACACGAGAAATTCTAACTGATGTTCAAAGACGAGTCAAGGCCCTTGAAGCCAAGCCAAGTACATCCGGAGGAAGACGACATAAAACTTTCGGAATAGAACTCCTTCTACACCAAAAGTGGAAACCGACTGAGGTTATAAGACAACCGACGGAAGAAGAGAAGATAATGGCAATAATCAAGGGAATTCCATTACAGCCCAAGAAGTAATGGAAATTATCAAAATGGAAGATCTACACGACCTTACCGAATCCTTCACCAGATTATGTATTGTGGATCTAAAAATTAACTCATGAGATTCTTCAGCCTTAGTACCAAGAAGCGCTTCTGCACCACCACCAACGAGTTTTAACCAAGACGAAAGTCTACTTCACATGAACCAGTACAAGATGCACCAATGCCACATGTCGAGAATTTTACCATAAAAGGAGATTCTACAAACATAGTGGGCACCAGGCAATGTTCTCGAAGGCCCAATATTCTCAACACGCCATATGGGAAGTCTCAACTGGATCCATACATCCATATGGGCTAATGTTGAATTTGGATGTCCTAAACTTCAAGAACCGAGAGATACTAATAGATGATTGGGCATCTGCAATGCTAATTGCAGCTGGAACTCTCGGCTTAGAGAAGGGTTCATTTTACTCTTTGAAATGAGCCTTAAAGGATCTGTAAGGATTGCATGGGACTTAACAGGAGCAGATATAAAAATGGGAGTTATATCTGGTGAATCACTAAAAGGAATCATCGATAATATGGCTAAATTATTTAAAATCCATTTTATCGGCACAGGATATTTCGAGGGAATGCAAGAGGGAAAGCAGAAAAAATATCGACAAGCCCTCTATTGCCTCGAGTTACGAGATATTTGTCACGTGGATGAATATATCCAACTATTCACCGAATATTGATGGAAATCCAAGGTGAATGATGGAGATGTGGCTCAACTTTATTTTGAGAAAATACCAAGTCCTTGGAGAGAAATGTTGATCCAAGAGTACAATCCAGCGACCGACATGGATACGGTTGCTAGAAGGATGTCTTTCCTAAAAGCTAAGTTAGTAGAGTGGTGCCACCAGGCAGCACTTCACAAAAATCATAAGAGACTAAGAGGAACTAATAAATAGGTTCCTCTATGTTGTGCCGAGAATGACATTCCAACAGTAGTGGGAGGTCAACCACAGAAACATAAGCGGAAGAAAGAAAGAATTCCCCTTATGCTCGAAGTAACAAAAAAAGGTTTCCATGTAAATCAAGAAGGTTCTGGTCAAAACAAAAGGCCATAAACTATAAATCAGGACAAAGGACGGGGCCAAGTTGGAGCCGAGTCTTGTTCTCGAGCCAAGGAAGCACAGTAGGACGCCAACAAAGAGAAATTTCAGGCAAGCTCACACCAGAGCTAATGAAAGTTTTAAGAATTGCAACTGCTGGATGTGCGGAGTCAAAGGGCATATTTCTACAGATTGCCCTGAGAATCAAAAAAGAGGAATTAGACAGTTCGAGACAAATCAAGAGTTTGAGAGCTATCTATTACCAAAATCTAGTACAGGTGTATCAATTTGAGGATATACGCTAAGATGAAAGCATCTATGAAAAAGAAATCTACTCTAAAGATGGAAGTGAATCATATTTAGAATCAGAGTGAAGAGGAATTTCTTCAACAAGTTGTTAGGGAGGATATGTCAGGATTCCTCTCACATACGGCGGCTTCTCATAAGACGCTTATGACAATAATGAAAGAAGATCCAAAGCTACAGATGTATGAAGGATTTACAATAGGAGCAATGGAAAAGGCAATGGATAAGTTGGGTTTTGAGAAATCGAAAACACCAAATCATCCATAGAGTTTACACGGGAGAATTCGCGATACCAACGAAATATACGGGAAACCAGATCAAGATGCAACTAATCCCCCACCGAGAAATCTAGGAGATTGAAAGCACACTCAGGAGAGAAATGACAAAAAAACTTTCGTGGATCCACAATGGAGCCATTCGAGTGATTATAAAATCAACTTTTAAAGAAGGAGTCGATTCGCCATTAAATCTAGCTCTCTTCGATAAAAGAATCTCAAATCTCAAAGATTCTTGTCTGGAAGCAATCATTGAAAACTTATACGCAGGAAAAATGGCATTTAATGTCTACCCGAGGATTGCGTATAATTTGGCAGATCGAGATTTTAGTAGAGTTCTCACCCTTTTTCAAGAGACCAGACCTGATGATGGAGGGAAACAGACCCTACTCAATCACGTACAAGATTTCCTATGCACTCTCGAATACTCATCTTTCGGAAGTATCCCTGAGAAAGGAGTTCATAGAAATACCATGGATCTTCAAAGACGTAGCGAAGGCAGTCTTACCAGAGATCGTGCAATCACCAACAATAAGAGAGATTGATATGAGAATTCAAGATCGGCCGGTTCTTAATAAAAGTAAGAGCCTCATGATCGAATAAAGGAGAATGTCATTCTAACAAGACAGGATGATTAGTGGACCTCAATGGGAAGGTCCAAGAATCAGCCAAAGCACTCGAGCTCCTGAAGTATTCAAAACTAATGGAGAGTTGAAGTGCCCAGAAGGATGGAGAGGTGTAGAATTAATATTCGACATCACTCAAAAGGATAACATCTTCTCTTGTGATGCACTGTAGCACTTGCAACAACCTTCCCTGGGAAGATATCAAGGATTCCTCAAAATTGGAGAAATTGAAACAATCATTGAAGGAAGTGCAGGAAGAATCCCATAGCAACTAACTCTAGGGATAGAGTTTCTCGAGGATCATAAACCTTGGGAAAGATTAAGAGATGGAATGGAGTTTACGGTGGGCAAAAAAAGATACAGAATTAAATGAGCACCAGCCCATTCTCCATATACATTCCTGTGGGAATGATATATTCAGGATATCGTGCGGAATATTTTACAGCCTACATTGATTCAGACACAGGAATCTGCACGGCTAAACCAGAAGTCTTCCCTAAAGAAATGGAAGAAGAATTGTCTCCAGTAGCGGGAAGAGATTTCTCTAAAAGAATCCTAGTCCTTAAAAGAGGGATCAAACAAGCGGAAATGATGATGGGAGGAGAAACCGGTACTCCGTGGTACAAAGTTAAAACTCCATCAATCTATTTCCATGGTACGGGAGCGGATATGCTGTTAGGAAATAATTTCCTACAGACATTTAAAAAGTTTACACAAAAAAATGAGACAAGAAGACTTATTTTCACAACCCCTTGTGATTATAGGATTATAGTCCAGCGATTAAGAGAGGCATTCCACAGAAAGATGCCAATCAACTTTCGCAGCAAGCGTGGTGATAAAGGGAAACCTCGACACCCAAAATGAAAGATAGAAGAAGGTATGGAGAAGCAATTCTCCAACTACAAAACAAAATCCTAGGTGGCCGAAAGGAAGAGAGGATTAAATCACAAATGATTGAACTCCTCAAAGCCAGCCTAGACACGAGTGCACAACCAGACACCACCGTGGAAGAACAAATTTCACTGGAGGATATTAAAAGAGAAATTCAAAAGAATTTTAATGAAGATCTAGCATGGTGGGACAAGAATGAGCTCAAAGCATCTTTGAAGGTGAAAACCGGAAAAGAAAATGAGTTTGTCAGATATAAGCCTATCATGATGAATCAAGAAGGTCGAATGGATATGCAACAAATACTTAAGGAACACATGGACCTTAAATTGATTGAAGCAGGCGTCTCTCCATACAGCAGCCTAGGGTTCTTGGTCTACAACCATGGAGAAATAAAAAGAGAAAAACCAAGATTGGTGATTAATTACAAAGGAATAAATAACATCTTGGAATTCGATGGATATTATATCCCAAGTAGAGAACATTTGGTAAATTGAATTAAGAATGCAAAAGTGTTCTCTAAATTTGATTGCAAATCTGAGTTCTACCAGATTAAGATGGAAGAAGGAAGCAAAAGATTCACGGCCTTCTCCACACCACAAGGACATTATATCTGGAACGTTATGCCAATGGGTCTAGCAAATGCACCCAGATATATCAAGAAAAGATGGGTAATCTCTTTAAAGATTATTTCGGCTTCATGTTCGTGTACATTGATGATATACCCATCGCATCAAAAAATATGAAGGATCATCTAAAACATTTGGAAATCTTCTCATATGTTTTCCACAAGGAAGGATTAGCGCTTTTAGAAAACAAGGTAGTAATTGCTACAAGAAATATCGAGTTCCTTGGGATAGAGATCGATGAGTCTGGAATCATTCTACAAAATCATATTGTAGAAAAGATACAAGGATTTCCAAACACCCTCAAGGATAAGAAACAACTCCAAAGTTTCCTAGGAGTTGTTAATTTTGCCTGGATGTTTATAAATAACCTAACACATTACAGGAAGGTGTTTAGTTCCCTACTAAAAAAGGATGCTGATTTTAAATGGGAAAAGGAACACCATGAAGAAATTAAACAGTTAAAGGAGGTTTGTAAACAACTTCCCAAACTGGCAATTCCAAATGATGAGGACGAGCTGGTTCTACCGATGCCATATCAACGAAAAGGAGTTTTTTTTGTAGTTAGAAAGGCATTCAAGAAATGGCCTTTATTTCTTCTATCTAAGAGATTCACCTTAAAAATTGATAACTCGAGCGTTAAAGCCTTTTTGAAAAATAAAATTGAATCTAAACCCGAAAAAGGCTAGATTACTTAGTCAATATTATGGTTTTGATATTGTCATTATAAAATCTCATGAAAATGTTCTTGCAGATTTTTTAACGAGAGATGGAGGGATCAAAAATTGATTCATTCCTCAAAATGGCGAGGCATCTAAGGGAACAACTGGAGATGCTTCAACGCGAGTTCGATGCATTGACCTTCAATGTAGAGGTAGTTGGAAGGTTACAACGAGTTGATCGGGAGACTATTTCCGATCGAATACAAGGTTACATACAGGCCAATAAATAGTTATGGTCTGTAATGAGAAAGCCCCTTCTCCGGGGAACATCTTCAATGGTGAAAAAGGAGACACTTCGAGTGCAGGGCTCTATACCTGTAGCAGGGGATTCAAGTACCCCTAGCACAAGAACTAAGATGGAATCATCTACGGATGAACCGTCTCAAGTTAAAATCAATACTCTGGAGTCAAATCCCGAGTCTTCGAGTCAACCCATCTCCTCAAGGGTTAATGAGAAAGTGATTGATCTTAGGCCATAGACAGGCAAATATAAGATCGATACTTACGAGATTTTGAATACTTCACATTTTCAAGTGTACCAACAGAATTGGGAGAAGTTAATAAACATGGTGGGAATTAATCCGGCAAAATTTCTAGTAGATGTTTCCAGAAGATATCCCAGAGTGTGGATGATGCCAGAGTCCCATCCACAAGATGTAAAAAGCTGGTATGAGTTTGGAGCCTTAGCATCGGTTCATACAAAATCACCAAGTTTCTCGAAAGTCTCTCAACTTCTGAGATGGATACAAGATGCAGTGCATGAAACATGGGCAAATAACCCACACCTTGCATGGGGTGATGTTCTAGAATTATATTTCTTTAGCGCAGCACCAGAACCAGTTGGAAAAGGAATGCATGAAGTGCTCCATTTCATCAAGCTTAGACGACCGGACACGGAGGCAATAAAAAGAATCAAAGCGCCATTGTCCAAAGGAATTCCATTAGTAGCAGCACTTACGGAAGATGACATGTCCACAAGAAGGGCATGGGGTCTATGGGTCTGTCTCACCGAGATGGACAAATTCAAGTTCCCATTCAAGTTCTTCCAGAATACGGTGCTTCTGGAATCATTCAAGTTCCCTAACAAAAATAAAAGGATCATGTGATAATCAGGTCCCTTAAGAACGTGCTTTTACAAAGCAAAAATACCACCAGCTAGCAGAGGACAATAATGCAAGAAATGATGTAAGCAATGACGTCAATTAATTTTCAAGATATGTGAAGTCAGGATTTCAAGTCCACCAGACTTCTACAAATTTAGGATTTGGAGGAAGCGGAAGGCATCGCT
Source organism: Phtheirospermum japonicum (assembly GCA_014905375.1). Classification (NCBI taxonomy): domain Eukaryota; kingdom Viridiplantae; phylum Streptophyta; class Magnoliopsida; order Lamiales; family Orobanchaceae; genus Phtheirospermum; species Phtheirospermum japonicum. The sequence goes on along the minus strand of BMAC01000597.1, from coordinate 622,186 downwards.
CATCACCTTCTATTTTCTCATATTAAGAAATAAAATCTAGAAAAAGTGTTTGTGTACAAGAATAAAGAGTCTTTTAATAGTTTGTATTAGAAAATTTATGTATTTACGAGTGCAAGCCTTCTCTATAAGAGACTAAACAAGTTTTCTCCTCCCAAAAGGAGATTACTAATGTAATAAATTTTATTTTAAGTTCTTAATAAAATAAAGGCTTCTGGTTCAACATGTGTGCTTAATAAATTATCTCTATAAATCAAGTATCTCGTACGCCTAGTGTAAGAAACGAGCTAAGGCTGTGCTGAACAGTTACTGAAGGAGTTGGATAACTTGTAGTTCAACTTCTGAGAATAGGAGCTAGACGGTGATACCGTCTGTAAAACGAACTACGGGCGGTAATTTTCCGACTGGTGGCATCGCAACCCATCTCACCCGGATCTATTTCGGTCAAAGAGAGGTACGAAGTTATAGAGAAAATTTAATTTCTTATCATGTACTCATTGATAGAGTCCACAACATCAAGAGTTGGGGCCAATATGGCCCTATCCTTCAGGAACATCAGGTCATCAATAGAGTCCCTAAACATCGGATAAGAATCCTCAATAATAGCCGCAATGGGGTCGATCGAATATCGGAGGAGGATATCATCTGTAGTTTCTATTGCAGCACAACCGTCATTCGGTCCTCCTCTCTTTCCATCTCCAATGCTGGCAATCCAATCGGAGAACTCCTCCAACTCAGCACGTTCTTGTCCATCATCAAGGTTCTGGAGCCTCATTTTCTGAGTCAGCCTCAACACAGTGCAGTGCCTCCACATGCTGGACGCATTGATAGCCGCATTGGCTATGTCCTGCTGGCTGCCCTTGGGGACAACAGGCAATATCTGGCGAAAGTCTCCACCAAGCACAACGGTCTTTCCACCAAATGGCCTGTGCCTGTTGGCCGAATCTACATCCTCCATTATATCCTGGAATCTCTTCTCAACAGCCTCGAAGCAATGCTTGTGCATCATTGGTGCGTCGTCCCATATTATGAGTTTGCAACGAACCACCAATTCTGCAAGCGGGGTGCCTTTCTTAATATTACAATATGACCCTTCGTGCGGATTCAGAGGGATACCAAACCGAGAGTGCGCGGTCCTTCCACCAGGCAAAAGCAGAGATGCTATGCCGCTTGATGCCACATTCAGCACGGTATGACCCTCAGACCTCAACCTAGAAGACAGAGTTCTCCAAAGGTACGTTTTTCCCGTACATCCATAGCCATACACGAAGAACATATCACCACCATCGAACTCGACCCCACTCATTATGTTGGAGTACACACCCTTCTGCTCACTCGTCATTTTTAAGAGAAGTTTGGCATCCTCAGTGAAGAATGCCTTACGATCATAGATCAACTCATCCTGGATCAATCTACTATGACCAACACCGCTACCGCATGGAATCATAATTGCGCAGGCTCTTCCCTTGACGTCTCAGTAATTTCTCAATCTCTACCAAAGCTAAATCATTTACCTGAGCCTCACTCAAATTCAGTCTTTCCAAGTAACAACACATGTTTAGGTCATAGTACACTCAAACACAATAACCATAACTAATAGAGTAGATTTAATGAAATATAATCACGATTCATTACTCACCACCAAGTGCACATACCTGGATCTTTTAAAATCAAACGTTGTCTGTAGAGCACATCCTCCGACAGAAACTACCAATTCTTGTCCCACACTTCATCGGGCTTAGCAAGAGTATCTGTCGATAGCAACGACACAAAAAGACACCTGAGAGATTGAGCGGAGGCCCACTCACTTGCTTCGACAATGCCATCAATGTACTCCTTATCGTCTTCCAACAAACCACGTGCATAACATGCCTCATGGTACGACGCATGCTGAACACCATCGTGCTTCCTATAGTTTGCATAGCAAGTAGCTCCGCGGACAACAGTAAGCAAACACCTCAGGTAGTAATTATCCCCACAACTAGGGGGAACGTAATACAACCTAAAACACACAGAATGCATTGCCTGAGCTTCCACTTCCACGCATACCTGTCCCATACAAACTCGGAGGGTGCCTCTGCATACGTCAGAAGTCTCGCCTGAGGATATTTCTTATTTGCTTCCATTCATTCAAGGAACATGCTTTCCTTCACTATTTTTTTATTCAGGACATCCTCTATATCCTCGTCCTCATCATAAACAATGCTCTATTCGTTCTCCAGATGGAAGCTGAGACGCGTGACCGGAGGGTACTTATACTGTAGATCGAAAACCAACAACCTCCATGCCGCCTCACACGAAGAAACATGCCTGTAGTCGTAGTACATGTTCACTTCATCAACGGGTTTTTCAGATTCACCATAGTCAGTGCTCTGATAGGAAGCAACGGTCACACGATCGTGTTCCTTGTTGACATACTATGACATACTTGAACAGAAACTTGATAGACCTTGATTGGTTGCACCATTCCACATTGATGTGTGCACTGTATTTCATCAACATCGACGATTGTGAGGGACAACATATCTGTTGTTCAGGGGGACACCACCCTTTTCCAGCGTTCTCCCATTATCTCTACGTATGTAACGCGGATAGCCCTCAACGCCAATCAATGTAGCCTCCACGTACTGTTTCAGGAAATGCTTCATGCACCGGCCCTCAACCATGCACGGGGAGTTTTTCTTTACAACACCACAGGGTCCATGCATCATATGTTTCTTCACGGCTTCATAGTACGCGGGGTCGGATGCCTCGTCGGGTATTTCGGCTGAAATTTATCCTATCTATATCCACAAGAGATAGATACTTGGCCTCTTTCACCAGGAACAACAATATGTGAGCATGCGGCAACCCACGCTTCTGACACTCTATTGTGTACACAACTGCATGTATTTTATTTTTTAAAAAAATAAATACATATTATAATCGACTGTTTAAACAGAAACACAGACATATACTAATGAACAATACGTACACCCAACACATGGTAATGGATAAAGGTAATCTTCTACTCACCTACAATGGTCTGCCCAAATATTTGATTCTGGCGAAGATCTTCTATCAGCTTGTCCAACTTCACCTTAAAAATTCTACAGACGATGTCCGGCCTATCCTCGGTTCTAAGATTACGTGCACCTATGAAACAAACAATCTCTAGCCAACTTGTGTTGCACGTGAATGTTATGAACAAATCTGGATAACCGAATTTGCGGCATATGGCCATCACATCTTGATAGTTTTGTATCATGAAGTGGCCTCCACCGGTAAAGTTAGATGGCAATATAATACGCTTGCCACGGTCAGACGGATCAGCATCATCGCGCATGACAGCATCAGCCAAACCCTTGTAGATATCACACCGAGGTTTCTTCTGATTAAATCGAATATACTTTATTCTAGTCGTCTTGACCATGGTGTACGCATCCACGACAAGTTGCTGAAATAATCGTCTAGATGAAAGAATAGTTGAGGGCTCGTCCTCCCTTTCATGAAGCCTAAATGCAAAGTATTTACGGGCGCTAATATATTTCCATCCCTTCTCGGTTTTCTTCTTTCTCTCCGTAAATGGGATCTTCTCTGTGTAACCCTCCTCCACATAAGGTAATAACAGAGGATAATGCAAGGCTAAATACGATCCATTCAGCTCATTTTTCCTGCGCAAAGAACCACTGCAAGTTTCAACCACTATGTCCCTATCCCCCAGAGCTGCATCAAATTCACCGACTACCAACACGACAACTTCATTGTAAGTGGGCAGATTACGTGTACGTTCGTCCCTGTTATTGGTCCTCTTGCCAATAAGACGCACCCAAACATCGGTATGACCACACTCCTGCATTTTATCCTTTGCCATTCTGAATGTCTTCACAAGTTCGTTATGTTCGTTCAACATTTTCTTTAGCCCGTCAACAATCTTTTCACGCAGGTTATTAGCCAATCCTACTTGCCTACGTCACAACACAGTCAGCACAAAGACGTTTCATTAAATATAAGCCATGCTGTAAATAATAGCAAGACCGTCACAATTATAAATATTATAATTATTATTGACGCAACAAACCTCACTGAATTCATCCGGTGGGAAACTTCATGTTCCGTATCATACACGTAAAGCTGTACAAACTTAGGGGTTCTACCATTTTCTGGCAATAGACCACCAATCAGGTGGTAGTTCTGACCGTGTATTCTGAAAATGGGAGGACCACCTCCTTTGTTTAAATCACTATCAATCTTCCACCCACCCCCCATGGACGTAAAATAGAATATACTGTTATACGATCTAATGTTATCCTGAAAGTGTTTGCTTGTAATGTTGGTTCCATGCAACGGTTCATGGAGAAACGCAGGCGGCTCCATCAACCGAGGGAGGTCAATGATGCCACGACTACAACACCCATTGTGGTCTGGATTCGTTGTGTTATTTTGGGACCTCGACCTCTCCTCATACCAAAATATCGCACCACAAAACCTACAACGATAGCTTGCATCTCCAATATCCCAATACTCTGCGAATTAATTAAATATAATATACTGGAAGATTAATGTTGACAACGATGGGAATATTCATGGGAGTGATATCAAAAACACAATAAAACAAACATGTATTTTATGGCAATGTGTTGTTGCTGATCGGTTCATCCGTGAGATCAATTATATTGCTCGAGCTACCGGTCCCTCTATCTATATTCTTCCTACGCACGTACGGTCGTCTATTAATTGGAGCTACAGCTCCAAATATAAAAAGCCCTTGGTAAAAAATAATTTTAATAAAACCTAATCAAAAAACGATTCAAAAATTCATTAGATTACGATTGACCAGCACTCGTAGAGGTTTTATTCTTTCGACCATTGGACGATTTATCTATCTCCATGACTGCAACATCAGGAAGATTTGAAATAAAATTATTCCTTCGTGTATAGGGTCTTCTCTTGACCGGGGTTGTAGACGAAACAATTCAAATCAATAGATCAATTTTAACTACGAAACTTATAAATCAATTCCAAAAGTATGTTTAATTTTTTTAGTCTTGAAAATTAACTGACCAGTGCTCAAATTAGACGATATATGATTGACATGTGCCAGATTATCAATATTCGGGACTAAATTCCTCACAAAGGTACTATCATCAATTGTGATGTCAACGAATATTCTTGAATTAGAACCATCACAACCATTGTTTGAATCATTATTGTGGGGTCCAGACAGCCGCCTCGAATGAATAACTACGATTTTCATAAGTCACAAACATTCACGTCAGATTTACCAACTTCAGCGTAAATTATTTTAATTCAACATTGGAGTGGAATTAAAAATATACCGTTAGTGACATCACTAAAGGCTGGGCGTTGAAAATGTGAAATTCTATCACCACTCTTATGTCTTTTCAACTTAATAGTTACATCCTCATTTGATATAGAGGAGCCTGAAAGAACTGTTGGATAGCCATTGGTTCAATAAATAAAATAAGACAAACATCGGTTTTAGGCGTACATTAACATAACTTTAGATAAAGCATTAAATCAAATGTGTCGAGATATATACAATCGTGCGAGCAATTTAGCCTCAAACTCCGTTAAATGAGCCGTATTTTCAATTGCGCTCGCGCTTGATAGCACTCTTGAGGTCACGCACGGAAATGTATTCTCAGACATACTCACACTGCCTGTGACAATCATACAGTTTAAAAAACAAATGATAAATATTTAAATAAATAAAATCATAAATTTTGAATAGTAGAAATTTAACGAACAAATCCTAAATACATAAGAAAATGAATAAAAAGATAAAAAAAAATAAATCAAATTAATAAACATGAATGAACCTCGGACTTATAATCTTAAATTTATACATTCCCAAATATACTGTAGAAATTGACTTTCTATATATAAAAATGTAAAAATAAAATAATAACCTAACTCTCTAGGTTATCTAGTTCTACATATATATAAAAAATAAATAAAACAATTAAAGATTTTAAAATATTTGCATTGAATTAATACTAATGTATGTTTTTAACTAAATGACCTCCTGACATAATACAATTACACACAATTCGTTCATAAAATGAATGAATAAAGCAAATAAAATTAATATACGTGAATGAAAATTAAAATAAAATTATCAAATCTATTTTTTTACCATAAATGTATATTAGGATTTAATAAAATCTACTCACCTACTTAAAACTACAAAATTACAACTAAATCATATTGATAATTAACTGAATATTAAAATATTTGATAAAAAAATAATCTTATTAATAATTATATATAAGTATATACTCAATTTATTAAATATTCAATCACCTACTTAAACCTACAAAATTACAACAAAATCATATTAACAATTCACTCAATAATAACATATAAATATCATATAAATTATATATATATATATGTGTGTGTGTGTGTGTGTGTGTGTGTGTATAAATCTATATGTAATTTAATGTATATTTACTTACCTACTTGAATCTAAACAGTTACAACCAAAAAACAAATTCAAATTTCATTGGATAATAAAATAGTTGAACGAAAGTAATCTGACAATATCGTAATAAATCTCTAAAATTATAAACAATCCGATATTATATTTATATTTATTATTATTAAAATCAAAAGATTAAATTAGATTAATCTACAATAATAGAGAATGATGTCAAAATAAATCATTCACGTTATTATACCATGTATATAATAATTAATTAAATACATATGATAAAATATCTTACATCATAATAGATAATCAAAGATACAAACAAAATTAATCTAATATACGTTCATGGAATTCGAAATTAAAAATTGAAATATATCCGTTAACGCATAATTAATTAATTTAATTTAAAGACAATCATTAAAATTTATTTAATGACATCATAATATAATTTTAAAATTCCTATAAATTTAAAATAAATAAAATTAATTTATAAATATTTTATGGGCTTGAACTAATAATTCAACCCATTTAAATAATTAAATTCAACCCAAACATTAATTTAATTTGAATCCAAATTAAATACTCTGAAGCCCAATATGATGAGCCCAATTATAATTCAGATAGGCCCGATATTAAAACCGGATCCAGCCCATAATCCAACTCATTAAAAATCGACGGTCAGGATCTAATGGTTTGAATCGAACGGTCATCATAGACGCGTGCGATAAAACCTAGGTATAAAAGGGAGAAACCCTAATTTTTCGGTCCCCCGGCCTCATTTCCAACCTCGGTCCTAACCCTAGACCGTTCCCCTCCCCGCTCCTCTTCAGAAATGACCTCCGCTCCACTCCGCCGCTCATCTCGGCTCTCAACTTCACTCCGCCGTTCATATCCAGACACAATATCCATAAATTCATTCCACAATCTTAACGTCTCCATTATTTTATTTCTTATATCTAGTGAAATTTTCTTTTTAAACATCGTAACATACCACAAACTTATCAGATCTATGGACTCCGAAAACAAATTACACCAGATTCAAAACTTGCAGGGTTTATAATCAGGTACAGGTTCTTCAACCAATCTAATATTTACAAATATAATTTTCTAACAACTTTTCATAGATTTTGAACAAAATCAGTCTGCTCTTGTTGAAATTTTAAAACTAATTTTTGATCTGGGTCAAAAAAATATTTATCGTGTTAGATCTACTCAAAATATGTATAGACCTGATTTTAAGTAATTCTATCGTTACAGATCTATTCATAAAATGTATAGATCTGTTTCAGAATCGTTCTATCATATCAGACCTACAAGAAAATGTGTCGATCTATTTCAAAGTCATTCTATTTGTTAGATCTATTAAAAAAGTATATCGATCTGGTTTTAGCTTAATCTATTGTGTTGGATAATTTTTTCGGTATTCTAATGTTCATCTTTCTGTCTGTTTGGAAACTCATTTTATTCGAGGATCTATTTACCAAAGATGGATTGCGGATCCGGTCGAAGATTTTAGGCTGAACAATGATGTTGAACGATCCTTAAACAGGTAAAAATCTTTAAACTTCTGATTTATGATTTCTTTTATATGCATAAAATATTTTTTAAAAGTTATATCTTTTTTATTTAAAAATTGCTACTGTCAGTTATCATTTTTATTAAATTATCTTTTTTTAAAAGTAGAAATAATAATAAATAAATAGTCAGGTTGTTGCATGTGCATTTATCTGAAGTTTTCTTTTATTTTAAAATTATACAGATGTGTATTTTTATACTGATTGGCAATAAATACATGTAACTTGCATATTTTATATTTAATCAAATGCTATTATTTAGTATTTTAGTCTGCATGCTGTTTGATCTACATGAAAAGAATAGATTAGCTTAATCAGTGAATATTTAACCTATGAAGCATACTGAAATGTGATTTGTTTTTAATAACAATATTTGTGATAAATCTTTTTATGTTTTGAAATTATTAATATTTCAGTTTGCTTTTAGTATGTTAATGTGTTCACATTTTGCTATGAGTATGTAAACAATTTGTAATCGAATCTCTTCTTATTTAATGTAGTTGCATGTTCAGTTTTGCATGATTGCTATTGTATAGTGTTTTTTCTTTAATGATGGACTGGGCAAAATATTTACGAGAATTTTTTTATTTTTAAACAGAGATGATTGCTTGTTGATTTATATGTAGTGTGTTATCTTATAGTATTATGCATGTTGTTTGATCTACATGGTAGGAATTTTAATGTAATCACTGAAAGATTAATCTGTTAATATGTTGATATATGAGTTGTTTTTATAAAACAATGTATTATATAAAATAATTTATGTTCAGCACATAGTAAATATTTTTATTCTGCTTGAGTATGCCTACAGAGTTAACATTTTGCTTTGGCTATGTTATGGTCAAAATTGTAATCTCATTGCTTTTTTTTTACTTAAGTTAGTTCAGTTTAACATATTTCACTTTCACATGGAAAATGCTACTCAGGAAAGGAAGCACGCAAGCAATAACATGCAACAGAGTACTAACCACAGAAAAAAGATAAGTACACAAATTTATTCTGCACACATAATACAATTCATACTTGTACAACTTGAAGTTTTTTTAAAAGATATGTCAAATGGCTGGAAACCTGACATGACCTATCGTAGTATGACAATGCCTCTGAATGGAGTCCAGGGTCTAAGTAGGTGTAACAATGCGACGAATGAAGACATATCTTTCAAAAAATAAAATTGAACAGAGCACTATATATAATCTACTGTAATATATATACAATGCAATTTTTATTTGTATATGTTTAATCTAAAACTTATTGCATTAATATTGCAGGTTAAGGCACATAGCACTCTGGATAACAAACACATCACGAGAAAAGATAAGTATCAATGTCATCCTTAGATTTTATAAATAGAATTTATATTTTATAAAGTACAATTAAATACTAACAATGTACTGCTGTATCAGAGGTCGAAGATCACTAGCAAAGTCACACATCTCGGGAAAAACAACTTATAAGACTGCACCTAAACAGGTAAGAATTTTTTTTGCACATGATTCATTATAAGTTTTTGAAACAAAACCTAATAACATATAAATACAATATAATTATAATATTAATTTCTCTAATTTACTGACTGCATATTTAAAGGATTTACAGGAAAACAGGTACGACAGATTCTTATTGATATTAAGTTTAAAGCATAATTAAAAAAAAAGAGTTACCTGCCAATGTATTGTCTGTTTGTGCTCTTTTCCGTATGATATCGGTCTTCCTCCCCATATTGTTTACTACCAATGCGCTGCTCTAAATGCTGATTTCCGTTATGTGTGTTATATTCAGATGTATGTATGAGTGTTCTTTTAATAATATTGTAAACCCTATTACATTTGTCGGCTACGCGACAGTAAATTTATGATGTTAGGGTTAATTATAGATAATCTTATAGGCACACGAAGAGATATTTAAAACAAATCTTTTGAAAATTGGTAAGATACGAAATATATTTTTATATTTAATAGTTAAAAGATAACCATATAACTTATCTTCTAAATAGAATCTTCGGTTATCAGGATTCTTAAAAATAGAAAATATTTTCTAACAAACGCCCGAGGATTTACCTGCAAAATATAAAAAAAATTATTTCTAATTGATGAGGCATAAATAGGTCAGACCAGGATTGAGGTAGACCTGGATCTAGATGACCAAAGAGCTGAGCGGTTAGACCTGGATCCCAACCCAGGGGTTGTCCCGAGGTCAGTAAGAGCTAAGCAGTAAGACCTGGAGAAAACAAGACATCAGGAAAAGATGGTCATAGCTTGGGATTTCTCCTGACCTGACCATTTCAAAGAGAGATCACTACAGCTCGGAGATCATACTGAACTGACAAAAGTGCTCTACTGGAAAAGACCCGGGGCTAGATTTGAGCCTGATGCTGATGTCGAAGTGATACAGAATAAGAAAGACCTGAAATAAGGAAGACCTGACTAAAGTCAAGTCTGATATTGATACTGAGGTGGTGTAGAGGAAAGAAATAAGGAAGATCTGGAACGGGGAAGACCTGTTTTCCAGGCTCCCAGTAAAGAGACAAGTGGGACCACTTGTCAGAATTTGTTACGTAACGGCCCGAGATTCGCGGCATGTGCTCCTAAGATCCCCGCTGGGGTCCCCATTAGTAGAAACTATAAATATCTCAACCCCAAGGCTGAGAGAGGTATGTCATTCTCTTGAGCATTCCTGCTTTCTTTCTGGAAAACACCTCAAACGCTTACTGACTTAAGCATCGGAGAGGTTTCCACCGGAAAATCACCAGTGGTCCTTTCTAACTCGTGTTTGTGGTGCAGATCAGGCGGGTGTTCAAGGTTCCAGGCGTACTCAACGTTGGTCATTTTTTGGGTTGAAACACTAATTTTAAATATATCATATCACAAACTTCTCAATAATGAATCTATATGATTAAGTGTTAAAAAAATATTTTTCGAATCTCTTTTATTAAACTTTCTACAATTATTATGGAACATAATAATTGAATTATTTTATAGAGTTTATACAACTTGGATATTAAGAAACACCTATAATTTACGACCTTTCAAAATATTAATATTTTCTTATATTTATATCTGTGATTTTATTGTTTAAAAAACCTACAAATTTTAACATAATTCTCTTCCGTATCAATTTTTTTTTAAATCCATGTATATTAAGAAATATGGTCTTTTCTAATATTCTATTTCTCAACAACATATACATTAAACCAAAAAGTTCAAATAACTATTTAAGTGTTATTAAGTAATTGGTTTTCATAATTTCGAAATTAAGGCAGGGGTTAATAAAATGTCGTTCAAAACTTAATGGTGTACTCAACTACCATTGTTTGTTTATTTTTGAGATTGCGTTAACTTTCTATACTTTATTTCTTATTAATCATTCATTAATATTGGCGATGATCAGAGCATTCGTTAACTTTCTGTACTTTATTAAGTTATGCTATGTGAATGTATTTGTGTATAGCATTAGTTACTGTAATTTATTAGATTACTTTATTTGGTGTATGTTCTGGTTGGTTGATAAATAATTCATGTTATAAATTATAGGACCCACTGCCCAAAACTTGAAAACAAAATAACCCTCCTACGTTAGGCAGTAAATCTTTTATATTTCTTCAAATATCAATCTTTTAAAGATAAATACTTTATAGTAAAATATGTATAAAAGATTAAGCAACATACATTCGCATAAAAGACTATTATTTGTAATAGTTATCTAAAGACAAAAGTTAATAATAATAGAAAGATTTTATTAAGTAATTTAAAATCTGAAAAATATCAGATTTTTAAATCACATAAATATTGTCTAAGCATATAATGTTATCTCCCTCAACTTAATAAAAATTCGAAATCCCAATAGCAACATTCAAAGTAATACCAACTTCATTATAAATCAATGTAATATATATATATATATATATATATATATATATATATATATATATATATATATATTAAAAAATGTTTTATTCCTCATCATCCTGCACAATTCCTCCAATTATTGGTTCGTCTTCCTCATCAATCCCAGCATCACAGCCTTCCTCGAAGTTTAAGACTTCCTTACGCACCAATTTTTCATTCTTAGATACAACCTGTAATATACTGTTATTTTATATAATAATTTGTAGATTTATTTTCTGGGCAACGGCTGCAGTGTAATAGGAATTGTAATGTAAAAGTTGGAAGTAGCTTGGGGAGGAAGGGAGAGGTGAGAGAATTAGATAGACAGATAAGAATGTAATTTGTTGCTTAATGTTTTCATTTCTTCCTTGGCCAAAATATAACATAGAGTTGGGGGGGACCAGGTACACATGTCCCCTAATCCCTTTCACCCGGTAGAAATATCTCTAACAACTTAAATAAAGCTAAAACTAATAATGGGCTGAAAATTAATTCAAACTGAATCAGCAATAATGGGCCGCAAGCCCACTAGACAATTTAATCCCAATTGGCCCAACGGAGCTCCGGAACCCGATCCAAACCGTATCCAAAACCCATGAGACCCGTTGACCTTATCAATGCATCTCTATCTCTTTTCCCAAATCTGGCTCGTCGCATTTCTCCTCCATCTGCGCCCTAATTTTATTAGCTCCGGTGAAACCATCCCGATTCTTGACAATACCGCCCGCCTCCGGAAGTCCTTGTCTCCAAGGATCAAACTTTGGAAACAAACTGTGTAAGTATCCTTCATCCTCCCAAGTTGCGTTTCGTTTATTATCATTTTCCCAGTAAATCAGAAATTGACTAACCTCACCCCTTTTTCGTCGTACAACCCGTTGGCCAATTGATTCTCGGGGAGAGACTTGAAATTCCCCATCTTCATCCATCGGTGGAAGGGAAACAGTAGGTTGCGATAACTGATTGGGGCCCAGCTTCTTCTTCAAAAGGGACACATGAAAAATCGGGTGGACCTTCGCATCCTCTGGGAGCTCCAATCTGTAAGCCACTCTTCCAATTTTTTCTGAGATTTTATAGGGTCCATAAAATCTGGCAGAGAGCTTGTGATTTTTTCTGAGTGCAATAGAGTTTTGCCTGAAAGGTTGTAGCTTTAGGTACACCCAATCCCCTACCTCAAACTGTCTCTCCTCTCTGTGTTGGTCTGCATAGAATTTCATGCGTTGTTGTGCAAGTTTCAAGTTTTCTCTGAGGTCATGTATGAATTGCTGTCTGTTTTGAATGAATTCTGTAGCATCTGAATTTTGTGTGATGATGTGTGATTCCATGAATGCAGTAGGAGGTTGGTAACCATATAGGGCTTGAAAAGGTGTAGACTTTAGGCTTGTGTGATAATTAGTGTTATACCAAAACTTATCTAGGGAGAGCCATTTGACCCAGTGTTTAGGATTGTTATGTGTCATGCATCTGAGGTAGTTTTCAAGGCATTGATTTAGCCTTTCAGTCTGTCCATCTGATTGAGGGTGGTAGGCAGATGTAAAATCCAGTTTAGTGCCTATTGCCCTGAAAAGTTCCTTCCAAAAGGAACTAGTAAAAACCTTGTCTCTATCAGTAACAATATGTAGGGGTTGCCCATGCAATTTGTATATGTTGTCCAAGAACAGTTTAGCAACAGTAGTAGCAGTGTAGGGATGTGTTAAAGCAATAAAGTGGCCATATTTGGTCAATCTGTCAATAACCACCAAAACAACATCCTTCCCAAAAGATATAGGTAGCCCTTCAATGAAATCCATGGAAATATGAGTCCAAGCTTGCTGGGGAATAGGTAGAGGTTGAAGTAGACCAGGATATAGCCCACCTTCACTCTTGCATCTTGCACATACTTCACATTGTTTAACCCATTCTTCCACTTCTCTCCTCATCAGTGGCCAGTAAAAAATTCTGCTAGTCCTTCTGTAAGTTCCCAAAATACCTGAATGCCCTCCAAATGATGAATTATGCATCTCTTTCAATATAGTTTTCCTAAGATTAGGATCATTTCCCACCCCTATCTTCCCCTTATAGATGATGACTTCCCCTTGTAAGATAAAATCAGGATAGGAATTTGGATCTATGGCTTTTGCTCTTAATATCTTGGCAAAGAAAGGGTCAGTAGGATAGCTGGCAGCTACTTGCTGGACCCAGGTAGGTAGGGATGATGTAAGAGCATGACAGGATTCAGTAGTAGGCATCTGTCTAGATAAGGCATCAGCAACTTTGTTCTCCACCCCCTTCTTGTAATGTATCTCATAATCAAACCCCAAAAGCTTGGTGATCCATTTCTGTTGCATTGGATTTACTATTTTCTGATCCAACAGATGTTTTAGAGCTTGCTGGTCTGTCTTGATGATAAATTTGTATCCTTGTAAATAATGCCTCCACTTTTGTATTGCCATTAGCACAGCAAGAAACTCCCTTTCATAGATTGATAAGGCCTGATTCTTGCTACACAGGGTTTTACTCATATAGGCAATAGGTCTCCCATCCTGCATTAACACAGCCCCAATCCCCGTACCACTGGCATCAGTCTCTAACACAAAGGGTTTGGTAAAATCTGGTAAGGCCAGTACTGGTGCTGTGACCATAGCACCTTTAAGTTTCTCAAAAGCCACCTCTGCCTCAGTGTTCCATGAGAAACCACCCTTTTTTAGCAAATTAGTCAATGGTTTACTAATAAGTCCATAGCCTTGTATGAATCTCCTGTAATAGCCTGTGAGCCCTAGGAATCCCCTGAGTTGTTTGATGGTAGTAGGAGTGGGCCAATTAAYCATACTTGTTATCTTGGTGGGGTCTGTAGCTACACCTTCCTTGGAGATGACATGGCCAAGATACTCAATRTRTTTCTGTCCAAAAATRCATTTACTCCKTTTAGCAAATARAACATGCTCCCTGAGCAATAGCAACACTGCCCTCAAATCCTGATAATGATCCTCCTTTGTTTTACTGTAGATTAGGATGTCATCAAAAAAAACTAACACTGACCTTCTGAGCATGCCCTGAAAAACCTGATTCATCAATGACTGAAAGGTAGCAGGTGCATTGCAAAGTCCAAATGGCATCACTAGGAATTCATATTGCCCCTGGTGTGTATTAAAAGCAGTAAGGTATCTATCCTCTGGTCTCATCAAGATCTGAAAATATCCTGACCTTAAGTCAATTTTAGAAAAATATTCAGCCCCCTTCAATTCATCTAATAGCTCATCAATGATGGGAATAGGATAATCATGTTTAATGGTTAAGCTATTCAAGTATCTGTAATCTACACACATCCTCCAAGTGTTATCTTTCTTCTTGACTAGCAACACAGGTGAAGCAGAAGGGCTACTGCTGTGTTGTATGATCCCTGAGTCCAACAAATCCCTGATAATCCCCTCTATCTCATTTTTCTGATTATGTGACACTCTGTAGGGGTACTGGTGTTTAGGGTTACTCCCTTCCTTCAACACAATGTGATGCTCCACACCCCTAACTGGTGGGAGCCCTTGTGGCTCTGCAAAAACATCTTGGAAATCAGATAACAAGTCATCAAAGTCAGTAGCACCAATCCCTGAATCAGGCTTAGCTTTAATCCAGTATAGCTCCTTCACTTGTGATGGCAATTCCTGATGAATCATCTTGAATAGAGTAGGTCCAGAAATTAAATGACACTCATTAGGTGAGGATATAGCTTGTATCTTCACCCTCTTTCCCAACAAGGAGACAGTAAAAGTCATGTAGTCATAGTCCAATTCCACAAGGGTGCATGATTTTAGCCAGTCACCCCCCAAAATCAGGTCACAGCCCTCATTTGCCAAAACTCTAGGAGAGAATAAAAAGGAATGCCCCTGCATTTTCCATCTGAGTCCAGCCACCATTGTTGAGCTCACCATTTTCTGCCCATTGGCAACCTTCACTAGTATTGGCTTGGCTGGTTCAATAGTACAACCCAATCTCTTAGCAGTTGTTTCTTGAATGAAACTCAATGTACTACCAGTGTCAATTAAAATGTGTAACCTGTCCTTTCCCACTGATCCATTCAGCCTCATAGTAGTCAGTCCTCCTTCACCTGATGTTAAGTTTAAAGACATCTGAATCTCCTCCATGTCCTCATCACCCCCTTGATCAGGTAGCTCTTGGTTGATATAGGACTCAGTGAGCTGATTCTCCTCCTCTTCAGTCATGATCAGGTAAGAAATCCTGTTTTTACACCTGTGTCCTGCAGCAGAAGGCTCATCACAATTGTAGCATAACCCCCTTTCTCTCCTGGCAGCCATCTCAGAAGCTGTGAGTAATTTAAACTGTGGTTTGTTAGGGACTGGAGGGGGTCTTAGGGTTGTACTGGTCTCATTTCTTCTAGGAATGAAGGGTAAGTTGGACTTGATTGGGGTCTTCAACTTTCTGGTAATTGCATCAATTGTGTGTATCTGTCTTTTACCTAGCTCAATAGTTTGTTGAAGGGTAGTAGGACCAAACATGTGTATGAAAGACTGCAGCTCTTCACTTAAACCACTTATAAAACTAGCAATAAAATACTCTTCAGAATATGTACCACTGTTTAAAAGCAGCATACATGCCTTCAGCTCCTCAAATTTATCAACATAATCAGCATATGAGTGGGTATGCCTCAGTTTATTAAATTCAGCAATGATTTTTGTTTCTTTTAACTCATCAAACCTTGCTGAGAGTATTTCTAAAAATTGGGCCCATGTTAAATCCATCTGTCTGATTGAAAATTGTTGATACCACTGTGAAGCCTTTCCATCAAAGTGCATAGATGCTAAGATAACCTTCTGAGAATCTGGGATGTTTGGGATTAGCTTGAAGTAACCCTGACATTTTAAGATCCAAGATCTGGCTTGAGTCCCATCAAATCTGGGGAAATCAATCCTGGGAAGTGGACTGATTATGTTCTAATGTGCTTGATCTTGGTTGATCCTGTGTGGTATAACTGGTTGTTGCCTGGTGGGGTTTCTGGGTGGTGTCCAGCCTGAGTTTGGTTCACCCAGAATAGAGCCTTCATCATGTTGTTTCTGCATTTTTTCTGTGTTGAGTAACTGCAACTGAATAGAGGCTAGAGTCTGTGCTAGGTGATCAAACTTATTCATCATGTCAGTGCTGATCCCATTGATTTGCTCCTGTAATTTAATTTCTGTGGCCTCTCTCTTTGCAGATTCCATTTGAAGAACTTGATCAATGCGTTTTTGGGATTCCTGGAGATCCTTGAGTCTTGTTCCTTCTGCCATTTCAAAGAATCAACCGTCTCTGATTACCAATTGTAATATACTGTTATTTTATATAATAATTTGTAGATTTATTTTCTGGGCAACGGCTGCAGTGTAATAGGAATTGTAATGTAAAAGTTGGAAGTAGCTTGGGGAGGAAGGGAGAGGTGAGAGAATTAGATAGACAGATAAGAATGTAATTTGTTGCTTAATGTTTTCATTTCTTCCTTGGCCAAAATATAACATAGAGTTGGGGGGGGACCAGGTACACATGTCCCCTAATCCCTTTCACCCGGTAGAAATATCTCTAACAACTTAAATAAAGCTAAAACTAATAATGRGCTGAAAATTAATTCAAACTGAATCAGCAATAATGGGCCGCAAGCCCACTAGACAATTTAATCCCAATTGGCCCAACGGAGCTCCGGAACCCGATCCAAACCGTATCCAAAACCCATGAGACCCGTTGACCTTATCAATGCATCTCTATCTCTTTTCCCAAATCTGGCTCGTCGCATTTCTCCTCCATCTGCGCCCTAATTTTATTAGCTCCGGTGAAACCATCCCGATTCATGACAGAACCCTAGATGTCTTCGATGAAGTGGAAGCTATCCCATCTCCATCGAACATCAGCTTCCTTACGGTTGAACTATCACCATCCAGCTCCACGACTTCGACCTTTTTAATAGGAGTAGTAACCTCGTCTTCGGAACAGGCGTCCTGTTCAATTGTTTCAATATAAAATCAATCAACTCATGTAATTTCAAAAACTATGTTTTGTATTTGATTTTCAAAACTACAAATGTTCGACTAAGTTACCATTCCATTGTCAGTCTCCTCCCTTTGAATCAAAGTCAAAAAGTCTAATTCCTTCAACAAAATAAAAAGAGAGTTGAAAAACGAAATATTTTCAAAAAATTTCAAACATCTCAAAAAAAGTTAAATAATTTGATAGACTTTACTATCTTTGAAAGTCTATAAATTTCAAAAATAGTCTAACTCACATCCTCCTCGACGTTCCACTTGTTGTATTTAGCTACTAAAGATGGGTCGGTAATCAATCGCACAACAGAAAACGCGCTCGATTCATTGTGAATTTGGCCCATATTGACCTTCACCTCGAATAAAACCGCTTGATCTATGAGTTTAAGCAATTCTTCGGACAGATTTTCATCGGTGCGATTCTACATCGCCAAAAAAGACCACATTAAAATTGTTTGAAATTTAAAAACCTTTCGCCAAAATCTGTAAAAACTTATTCCCTACCCCTAAAAACTCGACCCGAAGGTCATGTCAAGACCTTCCAATCAATTTTTCAGCCTCCCGATCCCAGCATAGTAGGGATGCGTTAGCCGTAGAATCCAAAACTTCAATCCTTACTTTATACCTTCATATGAAGAAAAACACGATTTTAAAAGTTGTCTAAAAGATTAAGTATTGGATCAATAAATTACTTCAGTAACCTAATTTCTTACCTAAAGACGCCCGAAGAAATTTGTCTCATGCATCCCCCGCACTTGAATTGATTCTCATCTTCCTCAAGCTTTCTATGGCACTTCGTGCATGCGTTGTACCACCAATCATCGATAAACGAACTAATAATAGTACATATCCAAAATGTGCACGACTATATTGAATATAGTACTCTATTAAAAAACTAAACATTAAAAATAAAAATCTAAGAACAACACAAATGCACAACAATTGTACCTCTTCAACAGTATACAAATAGTCGACCGGATGGAAGACAACATTGCTGGTGGCAATCTCATCAACTTCACTACACGATAGTGTTAAACTACCGCGGCTAATACTCTTCGTCGGATTAGCCGACCCCTTTGGAATTCTATAAAATTAAGATTCACAGTTTAAAATTTATTAAATAAACAATAATAAACACAGACTTATCAAACACTAATAGATTTAATCATATTTCAAAAAATATACCTGCTTTTAAATTCGACGATTTCCGGCACCGAACGGAAGTAACCAACTTTGTACCTCAAATGAATTTGATAGAGTAACGGTATCTATAATTATAAAATTATAATTATTTTAATAGATTAACGAATGATTTAATGAGATTATTTCCAAAAATAGAAATTAAAAGAACGATTTTTCAATTAAAATAATCTAAAATAATTAAAATAAACATAATGTAAAAATAAAAAAATGTGATTCTGAAAACTCCCTTAGAATATACAGAATCTAAAATCTATTAAAAAAACAGGATTTAAAAACAAAAAATAAACACAATTTAAAAATCGAAGTATAACACATGCTGAAATTGAAAAATAGTTCAGAATAATAATTCGAATAAAAAACTGCAATTACGAAATCAGGTCTTAGATTAAAGGGAATCTGAAATTTATTAAAAAAATAGTTTTTAAAACCATAAAATAAACAGAATTTAAAAATAGAAGAATATAACATGCTGAAATTAAAAAATTGATCAAAAATATAATTCAAATAAAAGAAACTGCAATTAAAAATATAATTATATTATTACTTCTATGAACCTTTGCACGACACATTTGCAAGATCATCACGGGAGGTTTCACGGACAACCCACTTTCGAAAGTCAAAATTTGGTCAACATATTCGCCCCAAAGAGTACAACTTAAGCGACGACCACTCTAATAACAAAAAATAATAAAAAATAATTATTTACTCCTAATTATATATAAAACAATCTAAACAAATAACTTATTAATTAATTAAGCAATCTTATGAGTGAAAATTACCTCAAGTCTTCGAGAATAATCTCGATCAATCTTACTCGACGTCCTCCCATCAATTCTTTCTCTTGAGGGTTATGGATTTCCGCCACCTTTCCAATTACATCTACAATAACAAATTTAACTAAATTAGTTAAAAGATGACCGATTTGTATATGTTTGTTATAATTCAAAAATATTAAGAAACTTACCGAACATCATTGTCTCGTCAATTTTGTTGACGTCGGTGAGTGTTGAGAAAGGTCGAAAATCAAAGACGTAATTGGGGAAAGAATCCCCTTTCACGTCGACCAAAATTGTTTTCGCATGGAAATAGTTTTGAATCTGGCCACAGTAGTGCGGAACTTGTCAGTGTTGTTCTCTACTTAATAGTCTCTAATCGCATAAACGCAACCTTCAACTATTCGATTTTCGAACAACTTGACATTGATCTTTTTTATCACCCCGGTAATGCGTCCTCCCTATTTTAAAGTAATTGGATACAATCGATTTTAATTCTACACATTAATTGACTAATAATGAGTAGGTATTTCAGTCCTATATAAATCTCTATATCAAAATAACAAATAATTACCTCCGAATCATGGAATACAATTTCCATAGAAGATTTTTTATCCTTGTCGTCGAAACGGATCTCGCAAAAAACCGGATGACTCGAAGCTTAAGAGCCTTCTTGTTAGTACGATCGATGTCCTTCGTCAATCAAAATAGCAGAGGCTTTGTCCCAAATACTCTAGCAGCCCAGTTTTTCAAAATAGAGAGAAAACAAAGACACATTCGGAAGAGAAGAATGAAATTGATATTTTGCAAATAATAGGGCCCTGTATTTATAGGGTGACGATGTGTGAAACCGAAAGTTTGTATATTTGGAATTCCGTGTAGCAAATAAAAAAAAAGATCAGATTCGTTTCCTTTATAAACAATAAATCTTTTTTTATATTTTTGTTGATTTTTTGACGTGGTTTCTGAAATTAAAAAATTGTAAGCAATCTGATGAAATCTAATTTTCAAAGAATAAATTGTCACCCTATGAATAAATATCTTTTCAATAAGAAAATATTTACAATAGAAAAAATATTTTTTTTTCACAGAATAATTCGTCACATTATGTCCAGCATTAGAAAATATCTAGATCTGATTCGTTTCCCATCCTTATATGCAATAAATCTGTTTTTATTATTTTGTTGATTTTCTGACGTGATTTTTGGAATCAAAAAACTGTATGTAATCTGATATCTTTGGTTGCCTAATCTACTGAGATTGTATATAATTTTTTTTGTAGTTTTTATATATCATTAGTTGCCTAATCTACCGCAATTGATTGAATCTGCCAATTTCGTTTTTTATTTTTATTTTGTTGCCTAAAGATGCTTTTTTTTTAACGTTTACTGCATATAAAAAATCGGATTTAATGTATTTACCTTTTTTAGGATTCTTATAATTAATTTTTTTGAAGATTTTTGTAAGGATTTTGGGAATTAAGAAACTCAGAATTTAATTTAACGTCATTATTAGTTAAATAAAACATCTCTGATTTAATGTATTTACCTTTTTTAGGATTATAATTCTACAAGAGAATCGAATTGAATCAACTACCTATTTTTCAAATATCATGAGCGTGAATGATTCCTGGTTAATGCCAAATTCGGTATTTTTGAGTCTGTAATTTAATTTATTTCCTTACTTTGTTTTTTTTATTCTTCTTTATTTTGGGCCTGTAACTAATTTTATTTTATGTTTCTTTTGTCATGTTTGCTTTTCTATGTTATTTTAACTGAAAATCAGATATATATGGCTACCAATGTGAAATATGTTATAAGATGTACAGAATGGAAAATCAATAATCTCATCCAGTTAAGAATTTGTTTTATATGGTTAAAAAATATGTAGATCCAGAGATTTCATTCGAATCTGAGTTAAATTCATCAAATAATTTTTGTAATAAATTGGAAATATTAATATATGGTAACTCGAATATACGTAATTCTTACGGATATGAATTAAAATCATTAGACAATTTGGTAACAAATAGAAAAATAGAAATTCTATTTCCTAATTTTTTTGCATAAAATTTGAAAATCGATGGCTATTGATACACAGAAATCACACGCATATAATTTCAATTTGTGTTGAAAAGTCAACAATTGTGGCTTTGATATTTGATATTAAATAAAAAAAAAAAATAGTTGAAAAGTCAACAAAAGTGGCTTTGCGCCAAAAAAGTTTCTTTTTGGGGAAAGAAAAAGTTTTGGCGGGAGACAAAAAAATTGTCTCATATAGCCAGTACTGTTTATTATATATATATAAGTTATATATAAAATTAAAATAATAATATATTTAGACAA
>BMAC01000597.1:577625-588501 GCA_014905375.1 Phtheirospermum japonicum | reverse complement strand
GATTGATTGCAGGAGGAGCTTCGCCTTGAAGAGGAGAAGGGATTGCAGCATCCAATTGGGTCGGAATAGTGGATGGTGGGAGGTCCGGGTTACAGGACTATGGTACTGAAAGGGTTTCCATAGGTAACATTGGTGATGACGCGTCAGAGGGAGAGGGGGAGATAAGCGGCACGGTAGGCATGGTGGTGTCGAAAGCGGGAGCGAGACAGGAATTGAGTTAAAAGATGACAAGGTGGTGGTGGGAGTTGAGAAAATAGAAAGACATTTTCCATGAACTCAACATGACGATACACATAAGACTTTGAGGAGATGGGATCATAGTAAACATAGGGAATTTATGTTAATGAGTAGCTTGGAAAAACACACGCCTTTGAGTGTGGCTCGAGTTTGTGGGAAGTTTATGGATGGAGCCAGGAGAAGCGTTGACATCCGAAAACTTGAAGTTTTGTGAGGTTAGGTG
Source organism: Phtheirospermum japonicum (assembly GCA_014905375.1). Classification (NCBI taxonomy): domain Eukaryota; kingdom Viridiplantae; phylum Streptophyta; class Magnoliopsida; order Lamiales; family Orobanchaceae; genus Phtheirospermum; species Phtheirospermum japonicum. The sequence continues at coordinate 588,041 of BMAC01000597.1, read as the reverse complement.
GGCGAAAAAAAAGATGTTTAAAGGATGAGACATTATAAAGATTTTTCTTTGGCATCCTATATATGAGATAAGTGGTTGTGGCAAAGGCAAACGGCCAAAACGAGAGAGGGGGTGATGCTTGGTGGAGAAGAGTAAAGCTAGTCTCAACAATTTATCAATGACGGTGTTTGGAAAAATCATTATGTTCAGGCATATGAGGTGGTGTGGTGAGATGGGTAACCCCATGTAATGAGAGAAATGGTCTTAATGCAAGGTATTACCCTTCCACCCACCCACCCCCTTGCCGGAGTACAAGGTAATTATACGATGGTTGAAAAAGTTTTCAGCAAGTAGTTTACACTCAATGAAGGTGTGTAGGACATTACGTTTTCATTTTAATGGGTAAAGACATATATATTTTGTGAAGTGATCAACAAACACGACATAATATTTAAAACCATCCATAGAGGCCATTAGTGAAGACCAAATATCCAAAAAAAATTAATTAAAGAGGCCTTCTTGAAACTAAGGACGACTCATGAAAAGGAATTTTATGACTCCTGTGCAGTTTGCACGAACTATACACGACTTGAAATAACTTATTTGATGACATGGTAAACAAATTTTAAGACACTAAACGACTCAAATATTTGCGTGATGAGTGACCAAGGCGTGAATGCCACAAAGAAAGGGATGGTTTAATAGACACCAATCTCGATGGTGAAGATTTGACACCCGCACCCACCGACCATTAATAGACTCCATTTTTATGTTTGCCATGAAGTAGAAGTGCCCCCGTCCGATGGTCCGTCACCTAAAAATCATTTAGGAAAAGGTGACATTAGCATCATTCAATTGGCACAATTTAGAGATGGATATTAAGTTTTTGGACATTTGGGGAACGCATAAAGTATCAACGATTTTAAGGTTGTATGATAGATTGGGGTTGAGGGAGCCCGTGTGAGTGGTGCACAAACCATTACCGTTCCAGATGACGACATTATCGACACCCTCGTAGGGAGTGTGGAGAGATAAATTGGCAAGATCCATGGTAATATAATGTGACTCACCACTATCAAGGAGTCACTAAGCCTGAGATGGGGTGGCAGTAGTATGATAATTTTTGGGCACCGATGGATAGGTATATATGGGATGATGTGAAGTTGTTGGTGTTGAAATCGAGGAGCATGGGAGGTGCTAAAATGAGGAGCATTGGCAAGCAGAATGGTCTATCTCATTGCATAATTGGCACTTACCAAGATATGGCTTTGGGCTGAAGGAGTTGGATGTTGAGGAAGGGTGAGACTTGTATGGCTGTCCATGACCCCCACAAGCACCGCGATTTGATGATGACGATTGGCCATGCGGCTGCTGATGCTGGTGTTGTCGAGCAGCTAGAAATGTAGAAACCGAATGAGGAGAGGTGACTAGAGAAGTCATGGAAATATGAGACTCATGATTGAGGAGTTTCTCATGTAATTCATCGAAAAAAATAAGATTCTCATGCGCTTGGATTGCATTGGCAGTTTCTCCGTACCCTTTGCTAAGACCATTTAAAATTTTAGTCACGAGGTCCTCCGAGTCAATGGTAGAAACCATAATTGTAAGTTTATCAGTAATAAACTTGATTTCTTGCATGAGCTCGATAACGGATTTGGTGGCTTTCACGGGGTTATGGAGACGTTGCTTGAGAGCAAGGATGCAGCCACGAGTGGGCTTCACATAGGTGTTTGCTAATGTCTCCAGGCGTCACGAGATGTGGTGGTCATAACAATGAAGGAGGTAAGTGACGGGGTTAGAGATCCAATGATGGCATTGAACAATAACTGGTCTTGCCAAATCCAATGGGTGTACTTTGGTTTCAGTTTAGAGGGACCATCGGTGGTTTTGATGAGGCGTGGCGGGCATGGTGTTATGCCATAAATATACCCCATCAAGTCGTATCCGGTGAGAAGAGTTAGGAACTGAAGACGCCATGCGGTGTAGTTGGTGGTTTAAGATTGAGAGGGGCTTGGGTGGATAGTTAATAGTGATGAGAGGAAAGATTTCATTGGATGATGATGTGGTGATGGCTGCCATGAGGAGGGGCTACGAAAAAAAGAAGAAAAAAGAGTGAATTTGTGGAGTTTAGAAGATGGATGATCTTTTTTGGAGGCTTGATACCATGAAGAGTATGAAGAGTGATTTCCATTAACACAATTGTGAGGTATTTATACAATTGTTAACAAGTTGAAAAGGAAACGATACACAAAGATACAAAGAATAAAATCAAATCACAATGATATACAAGATCAATCAAATCACAACAATGATATTCAAAATATCCTAATATTATTGTTAGGAAATTACTAAGTAAAGAATTTATCGAATGTATGGTTGGTTGTTGAAATTGAATTTTATTTTTATGCATGAATATTATTATTATTTATTTATTTAATAATTCATTTATTATAAGGGCAATAAATAACTTTAGGTATAATCATAAAATTCACATTTACAGGGGATGAGTGACACAGTGGTAAAAGACAAAGTTCTCTCAATTATCCACTTGGTTCAAGTGTTATACAGGGGACGAGTCATATGTTGTTTACGTTTTTTTGATTATGACAACTCTAAGAAGAATGCATTGATTAAAATGATGTATTGTGGGGATTTTTAATCTCGTGATTCATTGTGTATTGTACTTTTGTAGTACTCGCTATTTGTTTGTAATTCGTATTTTGATCCATTAAACATTTTGTTATGAATCTAAGGTTGATTAAGGAGAAAAAGGGGGAGAGAACCCTAATTTGACTATCAAATGAGAGGAAGGGGACCTGGGGAAAACGGGTGTTGAATCACAATTTTTGTCGACGACGGATCGGGTCAACGGGCCAGGGGCAGCAGCAAACGGACTGGAGCTGGAAACACAAGAGGAGTAGCGGGCTGATTGGAGTGCCAAGGCGGGCCCAAATGATTGTTGGGTTTGGATCAATAGCTCATGGGCCTTATTTAAATTGTTAGCTTGAAGATACAATTAAGTTAGATATTTTGAGGGTAATTTAGTAAATTCTAATTAAGTGGTCCATCCACATTACTATTTGTAAGCCTGAAACAAGGAAATGGAATCATACAGTTACAATCTTTTGGCTTTATCTGAATTCTCTCTTTCTCTCTCCCGTTTCCTTCTTCTCCAAGTTTTGCATCCCTCAAACCCTTCTTTCTCATTCTATTACAGAAAATTACAAACAAATTACATAAATTCCCAAAAAATTGAAAAAAACCCTAACATTTGGCACCAAATCAATCGATCCTCGGACATGGCTGAGATCACCCATTTCAAATACCTCCAAGAAGCTCAGAAAAAGCTTTAACAAATCCTGCAAACCGAAGCCTAGAAAAGGGAAGCATCAGAAATTAAATTACAGGAGCAGATCTCAGAAATTCATTCAAAAACAAGGGCCCAAATCACAAACATTAGGTCAGATATTATGGAGCAAAACCAAAACCTTCTAGCAAGTTAGAGCACCTCACAGCTGCGCTAGCCACCATCCAGATACAGCTCCTTAACCCAGAAAAAGGAAGAGGCCAGCCTGATGGAGAGTTAATCTTGGGTAGACCTTTTTCCACACCTGCAAATGAAAGGGGATACAGCTCAAACACAAGCAATAGGTATAAACAAAAGATTGAATACCCAGGAACTCACAACACTCACCCAATGGCCAGAATTGATTTTCCCCATTTTGATGGCACACATCCCAGATCATGGATCCTTAAATGCAATGGGTATTTCAAACTAACACCACCTATGTCAGATTCACAAAAGATTACCGTAGCTGCTATGCACTTTGATGGGAAGGCAACTATGTGGTATCAAAATTTCAGCGGCAGTTAGAGTGAAATGTCATGGGGGCAGTTTTTAGACATCATATCAGCTAGGTTTGAACAGCTTAAGAAAGGCAAGATAATTGCAGAGTTTAACAAGCTGAAACACACAGGGGCATACATGGAGTATGTGGAGAAATTTGAAGAACTTAAGGCTTGTATGATGTTTCTTAACCAGAGTTATTCAAATGATTATTTTATTGCAAGTTTCATTAGTGGACTATCTGAAGATGTGCAAGCTTTTGTTACTATGTTTGAGCCTGCCTCACTACAGCAGGCCATTGATTTGGGAAAGAAACAATTAATTACCCTGGAAGCTATAACCAAGAAGCTAAAAGGAACTCCCAGATACACCAGTTACCCAAACCATAAGACTGCAGAGGCTACACCAGTAAGGACAGTCCCCATATACACTCGTAAACCACCTACTAAGTTATTGACATCAGGAGAAATGGATGCTAGAAGAGAGAAGGGATTATGCTACAATTGTGATGAGAAATTCATACCGGGCCATAGGTGCAAGAACAGAATCAGCTGCATGATTATGACTGAAGAAGAAGAACTCAGCCATTTGCAACATGATGAAGAAACAGACCTTGAGGCACCTGATATCATGGAAGAGGTGCAGATGTCTGGAAATGCTATCTCGGGAGAGGATGGTATTACCACCATGAGGGTTATTGGGCAACATAAGGAGCACATATTACACATCCTGATTGATTCAGGGAGTACTTTGAGTTTCATTCAAGAAAAGACTGCCAAACAATTGGGTTGCACTCAGAGTTCGACCAGACCATTACTAGTGAAGGTGGCCAATGGCCACAAGATGGTGAGTAATCAGTTTGTGGAGACATTTAGATGGGAAATATAAGGGAAACAGTTTAGCTACTCTTTGAGAGTCCTACAGAATGAAGGATGTGACCTCATCCTAGGAAGAGATTGGCTCAAGTCATGTACTTCTATTGAATTGGACTATGCTAAGATGGCTTTTACTGTGACACTGAGAGGCAAAAGGGTGAGACTTCAAGCACTGACTTCCACAGCAGAATGTAAATTCATCTCAGATCCATTTTTATACATATTGGTGCATGAGGAGCAAGGAGCTCAAATAGAGGAAATATACTGGGTGACTATTGCTAAAACAGATCAGGCAGGGGATGAGGCATGAAGGTATTGCTGGAGAAGTATAAGGATATTTTTTAAGAACCTAAGGGATTACCACCAGGGAGAGGCGTTGAGTATCAGATTAATTTAAAACCAGGAAGTGTTCCCAGGCATCAATACCCCTACAGGAAAACACATGACCATAAGGAGGCTATTGAGAGGTTGGTGAAGGAGGTGTTAGAGGCAGACATTATTCAGGACAACAGAAGTCCCTTTGCATCCCCAATAATTTTAGTCAGGAAGAAGGATGCTACATGGAGGTTGTGTGTTGATTACAGGTACTTAAATGGACTAACAGTAAAACATGATTACCCAATACCAGTGATTGATGAGCTGTTGGATGAGCTACATGGAGCAAGGTATTTTTCAAAAATTGACCTAAGGAGTGGCTACTTTCAGATTTTAATGAAACCTAAGCACAGGTTTTTGACAGCTTTCAGCACTCATTATAGCCACCATGAATTCTTAGTTATGCCATTTGGGTTGTGTAATGCCCCTGCCACATTCCAATCACTCATGAACAAGGTTTTTAGGGAACAGGTGAGGAAAAGTGTACTAGTTTTCTTTGATGATATTTTGGTATATAACAAAAGTTGGGAGGAGCATTTAGAACACCTTGAGGAGGTTTTGCAGCTATTAAGGGGGAATAAACTATATGCTAAAGCTAGTAAGTGCAGTTTCGGAAAGACAGAGGTGGAGTACTTAGGACACATCATATCATAAGAAGGGGTTGTTACTGATCCTCAGAAAATACAATGCATGATTGATTGGCCTGTTCCAAAAACATTGAAGCAGCTTAGAGGGTTCATGGGATTAACAGGATACTACAGGAAGTTTGTAAAGGGATATGAGGTAATTAGTAGACCTTTGACTGACCTCTTAAAAAAGGATCTGTTCAAATGGTGTGATGAGGCTCAGACAGCTTTTGACAGGTTGAAGGAAGCTATGACAACTGCACCTGTCCTAGCTCTACCAGACTTTTCCAGAGAATTTGTATTAGAAATTGATGCCAGTGGAAGGGGAATAGGTGTTGTTCTGATGCAGGAAGGGAGGCCTCTAGCTTTTATGAGTAAGATGTTATGTACAAGGAATCAAGCACTCTCTGTTTATGAGAGAGAGTTCTTAGCAGTTCTCATGGCTGTGGTAGATGGAGGCACTACTTACATGGGGGCAAGTTTGTAATAAGAACAGATCAACAGGCACTCAAGTACCTGCTAGATCAGAAGGTGATGACACCAACTCAGCAGAAATGGATGACTAAATTATTGGGCTTAAACTATGAAATAGACTACAAAAAGGGGTTGGAGAACAAGGCAGCTGATGCCTTATCTAGGAGGGAGTCAGTTGAGGGGACATGTGACAACATCACCACAGTTGTTCCAGAATGGATGAAGGAGGTAGCTCTAAGTTACAGGGATGATGAATACTTCAAGAAGGTAAAGGAAGCTAAAATCATGGACTCCACTACACTTCTAGACTTTACCTTGTTGGGGGACCTGGTGAGATATAAGGGTAGGTTGTGTGTTGGTAGTGATCAGAACCTTAGAAGGAAAATCTTAACAGCTATGCACAATTCATCCTATGGAGGGCATTCAGGGATATTGGGTACCTATATGAGGGCAAAAAGAGTATTTTATTGGCCAGACATGAAAAAGGATATTACAAGATGGGTAAAGGAATGTGAAGACTTCAGAGGAGTAAGTCAGATCATGGGGGATATCCTGGATTACTACAGCCCCTTCCCATTCCAGAGCAAACTTGGAGCCATATATCCATGGACTTTATTGAGGGGCTACCTAAGTCACAAGGAAAGGATGTTATTGTAGAGGTGGTGGACATGTTAACTTAATATGCTCACTTCTCTGCCTTATCCCACCCCTTCACAGCCCTCACTGTGGCTAACCTATTCTTTGACACAATTTATAAGCTACATGGTCTACCCACATACATAGTGTCAGACAGGGATAAAATCTTCACCAGTTCACTATGGAAGGAGATTTTTAAACTAATGGGGGTACAATTGAACTTGTCAACTGCATATCACCCCAAAACCGATGGACAGACTTGGAGGGTTAATCAGTGCCTAGAAAACTACCTAAGGTGTATGGTACATCACAGCCCAAAGAGGTGGGTTAAATGGCTAGGTTTGGCTGAATTTTGGTACAACACAAATTATCACACAAGTTTGAAAACCACCCCTTTTGAGGCACCGTATGAATACACCCCACCAATTGGGTCAATTATTCAGTATGCAGGACATATGAATGAGGATGCCAGACAATTAATGCAGCATAGAGAAACAGCTAGACATATAATCAAGGAGAATTTGCTACATGCACAACAGAGGATGCAAATGTATGCAAACAAACATAGGCAAGAACGCAGTTTTGAAATTGGGGAAAGGGTGTTTTTGAAATTAAAGCCTTTTAGGCAAAATTCGGTTGCATTAAGAAAAAACCTCAAATTAGCAGATCGGTACTATGGGCCCTACATAATTATTGAGAAGTTGGGGAGTGTGGCTTACAGATTAGATCTACCTGAGGGTTCGCGCATCCATCCAGTGTTCCATGTTTCCTTTCTGAAGCCAAAGGTGGGACCGGATGTCACCACCACTACCGAGCTCCCTACTACCACACCCACTACAAAAAAAACAGCAGTTTTTCGAGTGAAAAATCGAGGGAAATTAAATCCCTCGGGAATTTCCGAGGGAATACCGAAGGATCTTATAATCCCTCGGTTTTTTCCGAGGGAAAAAGGGTCCCTCGGAAATTCCTTCGGGAAAACTGGCGCCAAATTATGCCGCCACAATTTCCGAAGAACAAACCGACGGATGGCCGACGGGACTGTTTCCGAGGGAATTCAAATTCCCTCGTAACAGTTTTTATTTTTTTTAAAATATTAATTAACATTCCGAGGGAATCAAATTTCCCTCAAATAATTCCGAGGGTTTAGGTGTTCCCTCGGAATAATTCCGAGGGAAATTAGATTCCCTCGGAATATTAATTAATATTTTAAAAAACCCCAAAAAATTAAAAAAAAATTGAAAGAAATAATAAAGAAATAGGATTTATTTCCAGGACGTCATGGCGCACCCCTCTCCGCCCCAGTCGTAATTGTTTGGGTTTTGTTTCTATTTTTTACAATTTTTTCTGTTTTTTTCGGGTTTTTTTCTATTTATCAAAAAAATTCGAAAAAATAGAAAAATCGCAAAAAAGAAATCGATCCTATCATCTTAGGCACGTGGGTCTATGGGATCCCAAATTCAATCGAAGAATACCAACGAGCACGTGCGTGTCCACACGTGTCGTGGGATTCGACCAACAATAAGATACGATCAATCGATGAACTCCTTCGGTGGGAAACGCGAAACGACGTAGCGTCGTGATTTTTCCATATTGGAGGAGGGGTGCGTCTCGGCATCGTGGAACCACGGGCGTCGGGCGTCGATCGTTCCGCACGCGTTTTCTGATTTTTTTCGATTTTAGATGAATAATGGAAAAAAACCCGAAAGAATAGAGAAAATAGTAAAAAATAGTAAGAAGACCTGAGAAATTATGACCGGGGAAGGGAGGGGTGCACCTCGGCGATCCGGAAATGAACCCTATTTTTTTCTAATTTTTTCTATTTTTTTACTATTTATTTCGATTTTTGTTTATTTCTTGAAACATTCCGAGGGATTCAAAATTCCCTCGGAATTCCGAGGGATTTTTGAAAGAATCCCTCGTAATTTCGAGGGATTTTTGATTCCCTCGGAATGTTTCAAAAAATAAAAAAATAGAAAAATTGCAAAAACGAAACCGATCCTATCATCTTAGGCACGTGGAGTGGTTTTGACCCCAAATTCGATCGAAGAATAACAACGAGCACGTGCATGTCCACACGTGTCGTGGGATTCGGCCAACAACAAGATACGATAGATCGATGAACTCCTTCGGTTGGAAACGCGAAGCGACGTAGTGTCGTGATTTTTCCATATTGGAGGAGGGGTGCGTATCGGCGTCGTGGAACCACGGGCGTCAGGCGTCGATCGTTTAGGACGCGTTTTCTATTTTTTTCGATTTTAAGTAAAAAAATGAAGAAAAAAAAACCCAAAGAATAGAAGTATTAGTAAAAAATAGTAAGAAGACCCGAGAAATTACGACCGGGGCGGGGAGGGGTGCGCCTCGGCGACCCGGAAATAAACCCTATTATTTTTCTAATTTTTTCTAATTTTTTACTATTTATTTCGATTTTTGTTTATTTTTTGAAACATTCCGAGGAAATCAAAATTCCCTCGGAATTCCGAGGGATTTTTGAAAGAATCCCTCGTAATTCCGAGGGACTTCTAATTCCCTCGGAATGTTTCAAGAAATAAAAAAATCGTAAAAAATAGAAAAAAATAGAAAAATCGCAAAAACGAAACCGATCCTATCATCTTAGGCACGTGGGGTGGTTTTGACCCCAAATTCGATCGAAGAATACCAACGAGCACATGCGTGTCCACACGTGTCGTGGGATTCAACCAACAACAAGATACGATCGATCGATGAACTCCTTCGGTTGGAAACGCGAAGCGACGTAGCGTCATGATTTTTCCATATTGGAGGAGGGGTGCGTATCGGCGTCGTGGAACCACGGGCGTCGGGCGTCGATCGTTTAGAACGCGTTTTCTATTTTTTTTCGATTTTAAATAAAAAAATAAAAAAAAACCCAAAAGAATAGAAGTATTAGTAAAAAATAGTAAGAAGACCCGAGAAATTACGACCGGGGCGGGGAGGGGTGCGCCTCGGCGACCCAGAAATAAACCCTATTTTTCTATTTATTTCGATTTTTTTTATTTTTTTTTAAATTATTTTAATTCCGAGGGAAGAAAAATCCCTCGGAATTCTGAGGGAATTGAATTTCCCTCGAAATGAGACCGAGGGAAATTGAATTCCCTCGGTTTTCCGAGGGATTATTTCCCTCGGAATTGTTGCCCTAATTAAAACAGCGCGCTGCTGTTTCTCACATCTGCGAAGACAGAAAGAAAAAGAAAGCAGAAGAAAGTAGAAGAAAGAAGAGAAAGAAAAAGAAAGAAGAAGTTGTCGCCCGCCAAGCTCATAATCAATTAATTAGGGTTCAATTTAAGAATAATCAATTAATTAGGGTTGAATTTAGGAATAATCAATTGATTAGGGGCAATTTAGTAATCAATTAATTAGGGTTGAATTTAGGAATAATCAATTAATTAGGGTTTGCTTTCAAATTTAATGTTTATTCACCCATTATATTTGTGTATATATTGTTCATGCATGGGAGGCCGTGGTGATCGGCCGGGTTTAAAAAAAATTTGTATATATATTGTTCATGCATGGGAGGCCGTGGTGATCGGCCGGGGTTTAATTTTGTTTATATATAATATTGTCATTGGTGTTGTTGGTTGTATACCGT
>BMAC01000597.1:530635-564136 GCA_014905375.1 Phtheirospermum japonicum | reverse complement strand
ATACCGGTTGAGCCCAGAAACGACCCTTCTAGAAGGCCCAGAATCAGGAGGTGCTGCCAGCCCAGCTTTCTATACCGGTTGGGCCCAGAGACATTCCTTCTAGAAGGCCCAAAACTGTCATTTCTTCAAATCGCGGCCCGTTTTCGCTGAAACTCTACTCGTTTGCCCATTCTTGACTACGTCCAAACCTGAATACCTCAAAATACCTAAAATAAACATAAAACTAATTAATTATAATTAAAATACGGTAAAACAAGTTGGAGATAAGAAAATATGAAAATATGCTCAATCTATCCAACTTTCACCGAAATCAACAATAAAAACGAGCTAAAATACTAACTAAAATCAATACAAATTTGTGCTAATCAGCTACCTTGGAGGATACTAAGTTTATTATCAAAAAAATTCCGAACTTTGATCCTTGAGGTCAAGGATCTTTCGATCGAGAGGGTATTGTTATAAATCTAAGGTTGATTGAGGCGAAAAAGGGGGAAGAAGGCCGTGAGAACCCTAATTTGTCTATCAAATTAAAGGAAGGGGATCTGGGGAGAACGGGTGTTGAATCACAGTGTTTGTCATGGACGAATCGGGTCAACGGGCCAGGGGCAGCAGCAAATGGGCTGGAGCTGGAAACACAAGAGGAGTAGCGGGCTGATTCGAGTGCCAAGGCGGGCCCAAATGATTGTTGGATTTGGATCAATAGCTCATGGGCCTTATTTAAATTGTTAGCTTGAAGATACAATTAAGTTAGATATTTTGAGGGTAATTTAGTAAATTCTAATTAAGTGGTCCATCCACATTACTATTTGTAAGCCTGAAACAAGGAAATGGAATCATTACTCTTTCTCTCTCCCGTTTCCTTCTTCTCCAAGTTCTGCATCCCTCAAACCCTTCTTTCTCATTCTATTACAGAAAATTACAAACAAATTACATAAATTCCCAGAAAATTGAACAAAAAACTAACACATTTATTAAGCATCTTATAAACTTGACGTTGAAAATCTTAGTTATATGAGTGGAATAGATAAAGTTCTAAAGAAATTAAAAACTAAACGAGGAAAACTCTTGTAAGCATTACACAATTTTTAAGATGATTTTTTGGAAAGAAAAAGAGAGAGAGAGAGTAAACCTTCTGTTTCTCTATATATAAATTGAAATAGTTGTAGAGAAAACTTTATTTGAATATATACGCTTCTAATTAAAAAAAAATCACCTAAGATTAATTTATGTTTTTAATTATGTAGAAATTTCTTAATATAATTAGGATAGATACTATAATCAATATTAATAATAATTTAGTTTCTTTCTTTACTTAAAAAACCACATCGGATTAGTTTTTTTAATTATGTAGGATTTTTCTTAAAATAATTATGATAGATACCTTAATTAATATAAAAAATAATAAGAAATAATATTAAAAATATAGTCTTTTAAATTAATATAGAAATATTCTTAAAATAGTTAGATACTCTAATTAATATTAAAAAATGATAAGATCACTTATATGTTATATTGGTTTTTATTATGAGTTTTTAATTATTTTGTTTTAAAATTTTTTAGTTTTTTTATTATGAGTCCAACAATATCAAATTTGTTACTTTTCTCAAAAATAATTTGACAACTTTTTAAAGTTAAATTATTAAAAAATGCCCAAAAAATGTAATTTAATATTTGTTTTATTGGCTAACAACATGTTCTTTATCAAATATTATTATGATTTAACACTTTTTTATTTGAATTGATCTTATAATATTCAATATTAACGATGATTTAGTTTCTTCTTTAATTATAAAACCACATAGGATTTTCTTTAATTACGAAGAAATTTTCTTAATATAATTAAGATAGATACCCTAATGGTATTAAGAAGAATACGAATTAATATTAAAGATAATAAGATCATTTGAAATATTTATATCTATATCCATATATATATATATATATATGGTTGTTATTGTGAGTTTTTGTTTTTGTTTTTTACGTTTTTTTAAATTGTGACTCCAACAATATCAAATTTGTCATTTTTTCTCAAAAATATTTTGACCACTTTATTTTAATTAAATTATACAAAAATGCACAACACAACATAATTTAATATTTATTTTATTTGCTATCAACAAGTTATTTACCAAATATTATTATGATTCAATACTTTTTTATTTGAATTGATCACATAAAATAATGTATTTTGTTACTATCTCAAAAACTGCACACAACAATACAAGTGTGAACCCAGTATTGAGTGAAATGAATACTGTGGCATCAATTATAATATATTTGGAAAAATATTAATTAATCCCGAAATCAACAAGGGGAAGGCCCCCTTTGAAAGTAAATGTTGTTAAACACAGTAATCTTGAAAGCATTCATGTCATACATAGTTTATATCAAAGTTTAGAATTGAATTGATTCTGTTAGGTATCCATTTACATTTTAAATACCAATCACTTCAACTTTATTAGAATACCTATGTTTTATTTAGTATACTTATACTATTATTTTCTCATTGTGCAGAGGCAACAATGAAAAAATTATCTTCATACCGAAGTTGCAGCAAACCTACAATCCATATTAGATAGTGAAAATAATTTGGTTAAGTCGTTTAGAATGGCCAAACAAACGTTTAGAGAGAATGATGTTGCTGAAGTAAAATTATGTCTACTTAGAAGAAGAGACAAGGGTGGAAGGATGCACAATCTTCTAGAAGTGGATGAGCTTTCTCTATTCTCTATTGGTGTCTTAATCCTCAAAGTGGTAACATGTATATTGTAGTAGAAAAGGGATCTAGTAATTTGACGTATCACCCAATTGCATCCTTCGTACCTTACTCTAAAATATACATTGTTATTTCCTCATAGGTAAGAGAACTAGAGGAAAGATATATCTTATTCTGAATATCGAAAACTTAAAGGTAAGGATAGACAATATGTGAGGTGGAAGGAGTTCTTTTCTCACCGGTTGCATGAAATAGAGATTGAGATACCCACTCATTTATATAGTAGATGACTCACAAAAATTCATAGTTAATTGATATATGATGATTGAATCTTTAAGATTGTGATACGTCATAACCCATCAAAAAAATTGAGAAGCAAGATGTATAGATGGACTATTAATGCAGTGTTATAAGATGAAACATATGGCTCAAGTGTTGGTACTCATGTTGTCTTGCCTGTGATATTTATTGCATGTGCTCAATTTATATCGAGAATTACCAAGATGCTATGGAAATATGTTGGTAGGCATGTTATCCTGATTTATTTATTACATTTTTATGCAATCGTAAATGGTCGGAGATTGTTCGCTTTCTTGATAAAAGGAATCTAAAACCAGAGTACCGACCTTATATAATTTCAAGAATTTTCAAAACCAACTTGGACGCTTTGATAAGAGATTTACTTAATAACGAAATTTTTGGATAAATTATTTTATGTGAGTACCAAGAAATTTTATGTCATATTGTTTAATCTAAGAGTAAACTTTTTTTCATATTTGTTGTTTCTAAATTTGTCTTTCATTTATATTCCAATTTTTTTTAGTTATTAACACCGTGAAGTTCCAAAATATAGGTCTCCTCAAGCGCACTTCTTTTTCTATGAAAGCATGACAAAATGCCCAAATACTGGTGCTATTGATCAAATCATTTCAACTGAAATTTCTGATAAAAAGAAGATACAAGATATTATTTTACTTTATCGAATTTAATGATTCATGGACCATATGGTCATGTACGAAAATCGTCTCCTTTGATGGTTGATGAAAATTGCACAAATTATTTTCCAAAGAGGTTTATAGATATTAATATTATCGATAATGATGGTTACCCAGTATATAGACGTAAATACTAGAAGAACTTTTACAAAGAAGGATGTTCAACTAGATAACTGGTGGGTCATTCTATATAAATCTAGATCTATAAAGTAATTGTTCAAATAGGTAACGATAGGATCACTGCAACATTCTATAAGAATAAAGATGGGGATGCAGAGGAGAAGAAAATTGATGAGATCAACATGCATTATGATTGTTGTTATATTTCTCCATGCAAAGCGGTGTGGAGAAAATTAGGTTGTGAAATCCAGTATAAAACTCCACATGTTATTCGTTTGAGTTTTTATTTTCTAGGAGAGCATAATGTATTGTATAATGGTAATGATCAATTGGACGCATTACTAACATGCAAATAAACACATCATAACACGTTCTTAGGTGGTTCAAGTGGGGAAAAATCGGAAGCATGAAGTTTAACTTATGTTGAGTTTTCTCAAAATTTTATTTGGAACTCAACAACAAAATAATGAAAAGGTTAAAAATAAAAAATTTCAATCTTCTAATACCGACTCCAACCCCTTTTCTCCGACCATGGCAAAAATCTGATGGAAAAAAAAACTGCAAATGGTTAGTTAATATCTGATAAAATACAAAAACCTAATTTTATTCCAACCAATTTAATCTCAAATTTGTGTCGTTTCATCTCCATCCATGTGATTCACTAATTTTTGTTATCTTGTTCTCCGATGGCCATGGAGGGAGAAAGATAGAGAGAACGGTCGAGATAGAGAGAGGGATCGCTAATGTGTTGATTAATAGAAGATGAGTCAATTTTCTTTAATATTATGGGAAAATTCCCATATAATATTAAAACATAAAAGACAATTCTCATATAGTCAAATGACTCTTTTATTCCCATATAAGCCAAAAACTTCCCATTTAATCAATAAATACATTTAAATTGTCAAAACTAACCCTACACCTTTTAAGAACTCTTATATACTAATATTGTTATTATTTTAGATCTTAACACTTATACGTATTAATACAATTTTTTCTTATATTTGTGGCAGGAAACTTCATACTGGGACGGTATTTGAATAGAGCCCACCATCAAGTTGCAGACCTCACATACACCCCATCAAATTAAAAGACCTCCATTGTCAATCTTTCATATAAACCCTGCCACCTCCTCCCCACAGCCAGGACACACAATATGCCGGCCAAGGAAAGCGCCAGCTCCACCCATTTGAGAGACCACCCAATCAATTAACCCTAAATTTCCAATCGCCGATGGTGATGATCGGACTGGGGCCAAGCGGCCCTCTTCTTCCAATATCCCACCGTCGGCAACAAAGCAACAAGCTTCTACTTCAAGAAATCCTCCACAAATTGATGCCAATTCTTGTGATTTGCTAGGTGTGTTTGAAATTCAAAATATGAATAATATTGTATTTAAGGATCTTGCGCAATGAGTTCGATATGGATAGGTAGTTTGCAATATGTTGGTGAGGTAGTTTAGATAAGTAGTTTTGTATAAGTAGTTTGGATCATTACAAACTACTCTTGCCGTTTTATAATTACAAACTGTTATGTAGTTCGGAATTCTGTATTATGTATTCTGGATTTGAATTAGTAGTTTGGAATATGTAGTTTAGATTTGAAAATTTAATCTATGTAGTTTGGGTTAAGTAGACCATTAATGTTGAAGTTGGAGTTGATGAAAGTGTATCTTATGAAATTCCTTAATGTAGTATAAAATTTCTCAATGTAGTATAATTATTTTCTATGTATTTTGGAACTTGACCGATCAATTACATGATATAGTTTTGAAATTTAATCGAGTAGTTCTGAACTTTTCGAGTAGGTTTGAAATTTACACGAATAGTTCTGAATTTACACGAGTAGTTCTGAATTTTTGAAGAATAGTATTGAAATTTACATGAGTAGTTCTAAATTTACATGAGTATTTATGAAATTTACACGAGTAGTTCTGAATTTACATGAGTAATTCTGAAATTTACACGAGTAGTTCTAAATTTACATGAGTAGTTCGTCAATTTACACGAGTAGTTTTAAATTTTACACGAGTAGTTTTGAATTTACACGAGTAGTTTTGAATGTACATAAGTAGTTCTGAATTTTACCCGAGTACTTCTGAATTTCCGAAGAACAAAATAAAATATTTATAAAGGATAATTTAGTACTCTTATATAATTTTTGGATTAAATGAGAAGTTGAGATTTCAATGGCCTATTTGGGAAAAAACATTTCACTAATGGTATATATGAGAATTGACCCTAATATTATTAAGGCCATGTGGGTGAGCGAGTCGGTGGAACAAATGATTGAGTTGAAAGTAGTTTTATAACATGAGATCGGGCACACATGGGACACACTCTAAAGTGAACTATTGTCACATCAAAATTCATTTACCATACATTAATTATTTTCTTAAAAAATCTATGATCTATTTTTTATGTACTATTTATTTTCCATTCCTATTTTCTCACTGAACAAATAGATTAAATTTAATTTGGTAACAAAAAGATACAAGGAAGCGCTAAACGACGATGCCTCATAGTGTGAAACGACATGGAACGTGCAGCTTCAAATTCAAAATATATAAGCGGGACCCGCATTCACCGTCTCCAATTCTCAGCCAATCACATTTCTCACATCACATGCACACATGTCCTCCCATCCAGTCACACGTGCCACTCCCACCCTCTTCAAAATTCAAACTCGCAGCCCCCTTTTGTTAATCAAATAATTCCCACTAATTAATTACCATTGTAAATAATTGAAAATGTTCAAACTTCAAACCCCTCTCTTCTTTTTACCAGCAGGGTTGAAGTGAAAACGAATCTCAGCCGTTCATTTCAAAGCTTCACTTCGACCAAGTCTGCCACATTTCATCATCGGTAATAAATATTTTCTATCTGAAAAACAGAGCATACATACATTATTCACTTACATTCTTCTTTAATCATCCAAAAAATATATCAATTCTGATTGAGAGAGGCGAAAAAGGCTCAACTACAGAGGACGACGGCCGTTCTCGTTTTTTTTTTAGTGTATTACTTTGATCGGAGAAAGAAATGAACACGGCGGTGGGGAGGCAGAGATCCGGTGCACCGGCGGCGCACCATCAGCGGCAGTATTCCGATAATTTCCTAGATACTTCTTCAAACGGCCGATGGCTGCAATCAGCTGGTTTGCAGCATCTACATACATCAAGCAATGCGGTGCCCCCAGTTCAGGTGCATTTATGCAGTTTACTTGTATTGTTGAATGTGAACTTATCTAGATCTGTTACTATAACCTAAAACCCCTGAATTTCGATTTTCTCAAATTTCTTTACTGTTTCCTGGAAAAACTAGGATTTTGGTTATAGTGGTGGGGGTCAGGGTTCGAGAGCGTTCAGGAGTGTGCAGGGGCAGAGGACTTACAGTGGCGGCGATTTGTTTACTGAGCCATTAACACCGCCGGAGAATTCAAGGAGGAAAAATGGGGAGGAGCAAGTTTCACCTAATGAGTATAGCCCAGGGCTTTTGGATCTGCATTCTTTCGATACAGAGCTACTTCCTGAGGTATATTTTTTCGATTAAAGGTGTAGAGTATTGGTTTATGGCGAAATCGTTAATGTTGATTGAGTTAGTGTTAGTTTTGATTATTTAGCGGGTAAGGTGAAATTCTTTTTGGTAAACAAGTGGAGGGCAATTAGGGTTTTGGTACACAATGTGATGCAAGAAAGCGTTCACTAGTCACGCCATTCAAGAGAAATTACAGTGACCAATAAATGCTAATCACTCTGTAATTGTAAGTAAATAGTCCGAACTGATACATCACTGTTCACTATTTTAGACTTTAATACATCTTCTGTTCTTTTGATTGGTTTCATTTTTAGTTTAGATATGAATTTAGTTCAATAGATGATTGCCTGATTCTTGCTGTATTTTTTTCCCCTTGTACTCCATTTGGGTGTGAATTCTGAGAATAGGTGTCAGTTCCCTGTCCTTATGATGGCCCTTCAATGAATCATTTCTCACGAGGAAGAAGTTTTGATGACTCTGACCCGTACTTTGGGAACAATAAACAAGCTGGTAGAGCTCGTGGCTTGCCTGAAAGCAATGTTCTGAAAAGCCTTGCTGCTGATAATGTGAAGGCTAGCAATGTTGCTAAGATCAAAGTTGTGGTATGTATATTCTACTTATTCCCAGTTGATCTGTTCTCTGCTCTTCTATTGGTTGGTAGGAAATGCACGAATTATTTTAGATAACTGGCTTTGTTCCTCACACTCTATAACAAAATGAGCATTTGCAGTGAGTAGTGAGTAGTGATGATATATGATTACATGATATCTTTAGGTAGTTGTGTGCTGCAAGAGATTGTTCATAGTGTACTTTGATAATAATGATGAATTTATTTCAGGTGCGTAAAAGGCCTCTAAACAAAAAGGAACTGACAAAGAACGAGGAAGATATCATAGATACCTATTCAAATTCTCTTGTGGTCCACGAGACAAAACTTAAGGTCTGATAACAATTTGGTTCCTTATTGTTATAGCAGTTGTTTTCATTGGACTTATGTGATGCTTTGGATTCTCTACTATACGAGTAAAGACGGTCTCAAGTAGTTTTGAATTAATTACTTATTTGGTACATTTTGAAGCTACGCTCCAATATTGTCTTAACTTCATTTTACTCTGCATTACATGGAAAACAGGGCTTCCATCTATAAAAAATATCGACCCACCCCCAAACTCACACACATGATTTGGGCAATCATTTTGCTGTTTGAGCTGTTAGCTTACTCTCATGGTGTATCTTTTCACAAGTTAAACTACTATGACTATTCTTTCATAACAAAGATATTATTGTGCCGTGGTTTATTGGTTAGAATTCTGGAAAGATGCTTTCTGGTACTATCAAATAGTTTGCTGATTAACTGAATATATTATGATGAGTGTTACTCCCTAATGATAATATTTTCATATTGAAAATTAAGTAGTCATTCAATGCTTATTTCAAGTTGATTTAGCTGAACTTTAATCTCAGTTTTTCTTGGATATTATAATGTTGCAGGTTGACCTGACAGAATATGTGGAGAAACATGAATTTGTTTTTGATGCAGTGTTGAACGAAGAAGTTTCAAATGATGAGGTAACTCATCAGCATGAACTAAACCTAATATCGAGGTGAATCAGATATTGTCTTGTGGTAGTCTTGGTTTATTAGTTAACTTGGTCCATATCTTATTCCTCCTAGGTCTATCGCGAAACTGTAGAGCCTATTGTTCCAATAATTTTCCAACGTACAAAAGCCACTTGCTTCGCATATGGGCAAACAGGTAATGAGTCAAAGTATAGACATCAGATGGAATTATATGTTATAATCTTGCTATTATAGAGCGAACTTTTTTTTTTTTTTTAAATTTGATTGCATCAACCTTTCTCTACTTTGAAATTTACATAGTTTTGCTTACCTTCTATGTTTGTTTATGATTTAGTTTGGGTTAGCTAATTTTTCTTGTATTCTTTTCTCTTCCTCTTTTTCTCCAATCTATTAACTTTGCAGGAAGTGGCAAAACTTTTACCATGAAACCGCTGCCCCTAAAAGCAGTTAGAGATATCTTGAGGCTCATGCAGCACACTTACAGGAACCAAGGCTTTCAGCTGTTTGTCAGTTTCTTTGAGATATACGGAGGAAAGCTTTTTGATCTGCTCAGTGATAGGAAGTAAGCTGTCGTCTTATCATAGCCATTTATTATTTGATTTCGGCGGTATATCTAACTCTTCTGCTACTGCAGAAAACTTTGCATGAGAGAGGATGGAAAACAGCAAGTATGTATCGTGGGCTTGCAAGAGTACCGAGTGTCAGATGTGGAGACAATTAAAGAACTCATTGAGAAAGGAAATTCAACGAGAAGTACGGGCACCACTGGTGCAAACGAGGAATCATCCCGTTCTCATGCCATTCTTCAGCTAACCATTAAGAGGTCAGTTGATGGCAGTGAATCTAAACCTCCACGGGTTGTTGGCAAGCTCTCCTTCATTGACCTTGCTGGAAGCGAACGTGGTGCAGATACCACCGATAATGATAAGCAGACCAGGTATATACTCTACTAGACATTGCTTCTATTACATAAAATAAATGGAATTTGATTTTTTTTTTCTTTTTTGCAGAAGTTTATTGTCAACTTTTCATTTTCGGATTACTAATGCTAGATAAAAATATATCCATGTATATTCTTTCATTAGAAAGAGGAGGAGTGGGGGTAGGGTAATTTATAAATTATTCAATCATTTTTTCATTTTATTACTTACCATTGTTTGAATCTGTTAGAACTATAATTTATTTTGTTAGCAGTGAAGCTGAAATTTGGTTATATTATGGATGGAGGCATAGCATTAGTTACGTTATCACTTGACGTGGAAAACTTTTGCTATTAGCCGTCTCTGTTATTTGAGAGAAGAAAATTTTACGAATATCTGTTGTATGACATAGAAAATGTTGATCCTTTTGCCTCAAGTTCTCATCAAAATTTCTGAATACACAGAATGGAAGGAGCTGAAATAAATAAAAGTTTGCTTGCACTGAAGGAGTGTATCAGAGCGCTCGACAATGATCAAGGACACATTCCATTTAGAGGCAGTAAACTAACCGAAGTCTTGAGGGATTCGTTTGTAGGAAATTCTCGCACGGTTATGATATCGTGCATTTCACCAACTTCAGGATCCTGTGAACATACCTTAAACACATTAAGATATGCTGACAGGTTAGTCTAAAATCTTTTGTCGGTGTAAGTATTTCTATTTTCTGCTCCTTTAGGGCTTACCTTTTGTAATTTCTTGTAATTCTAGAGTAAAGAGCCTTTCAAAAGGAAATAACTCCAAGAAGGATGTTTTGGCTTCGACCTCAAATCTGAAAGAGTCAATTGCCCAACCTTTGTCTTCACTTCCACCACTGCCATCGGCTTTTGAAGATGATGCGGGCGATTCGTGGCCAGAACAAAATGATAGGGAAGAATACGACGATGAATTCTACGAGCCAGAGAGACCGACATGGAAAAAGAACACAAAAGTTGAATCATACGGCTTCTCGAATATGGATGATAAAATGAAGAGAGTCAATGGCCAGTCGAAGTTCATGGATCCTCCTAAAGCAGAGATGAAGCATTCAAGCTCAGATGACAATCTGAATGCTTTATTGAAGGTAATGAAAAACAAACAAACAAACAAAAAGTGTGGTTCATTTAGAATATTACTCTTCAGGTTACAAATTGATGCATTTTTCTTTCAAAATTACAAATGGATTATCAAAGAGGTACAATATGTTAATCAGGAACAAATAGTTGTAGTTTTGAAGATAGCTGTTTTTTTTGTTTTTTTTTTAACTGAACCTGAATGGTACTTTTTGCAATTAATCCAAAAAACTACATTTTCTAAATTACAGTTGAGGAATCCATTTTAGGTCTTGAATCCTGATATTGATTTACTTCTGTTCAATTCATTTAGGAAGATAGCGCCCTCAAATAGGTGCGATCTGTAAAATAGGAGCATATAATTCGGGGGCTTAATTCACAAATACCCCTTCAGTTTAATCTAATTACCCAAAAAGCTATCTTTCAAAATTGCAAATACCCTCCCTCCTTGAGTTGTATTTGCTCAAAAATAAAATACCCACCTCGTGCAATTTGTGAAATAGGAACAAATATCAAGGGGCTATGTATTTGAAAGGTAGCTGGGTTTTTTGTAATTAGACTGAACCAGAAAGGTAGTTGTTAATTAATCCAAAAGGCACATATTTCGAAGATATTGGCCGAGAAGTCAATTGTAGATCATGATTTTGATTTACTTCTGTTCAATCCGTTTAGGAAGAGGAGGATCTTGTTAATGCTCACAGGAAGCAAGTGGAGGAGACAATGGATATCGTTCGTCAGGTTTGTTAAAATCACTTTTATCCTCACCCCAAAATCCCCACCCCCATCCCTTTTTAAGTAGTAATTAATATCCTTCTCAAAGCCATGCATGTTAGTTGATTTATTTCCTCGCTCGTATCAGGAGATGAATCTATTGGTCGAGGCGGATCAACCGGGTAATCAGCTAGACGATTATATCTCCAGATTGAACACGATTCTATCCCAGAAAGCTGCCGGCATCTTACAGCTACAAAATCGCTTGGCTCATTTCCAAAAACGCTTGAAGGAACAAAATGTCCTCGTCACTTCCGGCTATTGATTGTAAAGTGTGATATGATATGATATTGCGTATACTGTTGTGATGCAGCTTGCTTAGGAAAAAAACTAGTCAATCAATCAATGGTGTTTGATTGAACCGATGAGCATACCATCCATTTTCAGCTCGACAAGTTGGAAAATTTAGGGTATGAAAAGTCTCGTGGTCATTGTCCAGTCATTTTGTACAATATTCTTCCATTGTTATTTTTAGCCTCTGTCCCAATGTGTTCGAGCATTGATTTGGCTCCGTTTATTGATTCTTATAACGTTTTTGATTGATTTGTTGACGAAATACAGATCATGAAGCTTTTGTAATTTCTATACAATGTAACAGTCTTCTCGACGGAGGAAATGCGCAGCTTACGCTGAAGGGTTCGGCTTGCTTAGTATTTGTTGATGCAATTTTATTGTATAATATCATAAGATTGCAGCTTTGGTGTTCTTCGAAGTAAAATTAATTTATGATGATGAATCTTGTGTGTTAATTGATATACTTTAAAGTTTAAACTATTAATGGGCGTGTATTTAGCATGTTAGAGTTGAGTTGGTTATGCAGGCTTTTCTCAATAACGTTCACTATGAAACATGGAATTTATTGTATTTTTCTTCTTCTGAGTTTAGGTCAATTTAACACAGAAAATGCAATACTAAATTACAAAATTAAATGTTTGTCTAAAGATCGAGGTACCTTGCCAATTTGCCATATCCTTCAATTATTGAGATACAGGCCACAAGAGTAACAATTTCTTATTTAATAAATTAAGGAAATTGAATAAAAAAGACAAGGAGTCCAGTTGCGGATTACAAGCCAATCCACAAGCTAGTTGGACCTCATTAAAAACTCTGAAGTAAAGCCACCTTGTAGGACAAACCTCCGAGAGAAAAAAGAGTATCCCGAGATTTTGAAAAGAAGAGAAAGAGGTCATAAGCCGACCATATAGCTCAAAATAGCCAACAAGAAATGGTCCACAAGCCGACCAACCCCCCCCCCCCAAAAAAAAAAACGGATGGTCACATCACAAGCCAACCACAAAGCTCAAGTGAAACGAAACAGCCAGCCCTCCATGGTAAAACTAGTGAACTATACTATACGTGTGAAAGTGCAACCCCAAGAAGGGTATCCGTGGTGTCATAAGGCGAGTGATAAAACCATGAAGGAGGCCTTAGAGAGGGACCGAGCAAGAAGGACATAGTGAAGAGTTTGGCGGCAACGAGCAAGAAATTACTAAGGAGACGTCAAGTGACCGAGTCGTGAAAAGGCGAACCACATATGAGGATTCGGATTCCAGCCAATGAAATCTCGGTGACGGATGATATCAAAACACCCCAGCTGGTCAAATTCAATCGCTCCAACCACGCCGCCTTTAGCCGAAGGAGTCCAAACTAGTTGATGGAGGGACAACGAAGAATATCTTTTGATGATGTCGTTAAAAAAGCCTTTGTTGAAATGCCGCCGCAAAATAAAAAAGTAACATTTACACTGGCTCAAAATCCTTACGCTATTAACATTTGCATTTACTTTTTGCTTTCGACTTTCTTTCATCATATATAATATACGAATTTTTTCTTGCCTCCTAAAATACGTCCAATTTGACACTTTACCTCCTAAATTTTTATTTCGTACATTTTACCTCTTAAACTGTACAAATTTTACATTTAATTAAGATAATATTCACATTAATATATGTAGGGCAACACTCTTATTAGGCCGGACTAACGGATTATCCGTTAGGCCAAAATTTCATACCAATACATTATAGTGCAAAAATCAATACATTATAATAAAAATCCAATACATCATATTACAAAAACATTACAGTACAAAAACCAATACATCATAACACGGGTCAGATTTATAAAAAATTAATACTTTACAGTACAATAACAAATACATCACAGTACAAAAATTAATACATTATAATATCGGGTCAGATGGCCTAACGGGTTATGACCCGTTAATCTGGCCTAACACAAGTGTTTGCCATATATGTATACACGTAGGATTTGAAACCCACGCAGTGCTCACGTGCCATTGTTTTGAGTGAGAGTCATGAGAAGGAGATGGAAATTCGATTTTACACCTTATATGTCAGCGTGCATGTCACACGAGTGAGCTTCGGCCAGAACTTCCACCAAAAATGAGTTTTCAGGAGGTTAAGTGCCAAATTTGTACAATTTAAGAGGTAAATTATACGAAATAAAAGTTTAGAAGGAAAGTGTCAAATTGGACATAGTTCATGAGGTAATTTTTTTTTCTCTACAATATATATTGGAAAACACTTTTTATCCAAGTTCTATGAACTAATTTTGTAATTACACTTTGGGAACCTATGGTTCTAACCGCTGATTGCGAACTGGTTCTGATTACGATTTGGGAACCGTAGGTTCCATAGTTTTTTAAAGTTTGAAACCGAAACCGTAACCGTAATCGAAATCTTTAAAGTCAATTTTATTTCCAATTCTTGAATCGTTGACTACGGTTCCTATTATTGTTTTAAACCCAACTACGATTCAATTTGGTCAGGTCTAGTTTTATATGGGTAAAATAGTAGTTTTTCAAAATTTGTATCAACTGCTCAAATTGAGCGCATCAAGTAACCTAAAATTATTAAAAAATAAAATAAAAATTCCGAAAAATCGATATAGTTCAAATGCATAATAATTTTTCCCCATTGATAATCTTACATGGAAATTACAAAAAATAAATTTCAAAGAGGCTTATAAACTTTAATTTTATTTTTTTGGTAGATTTATCCTCATAAGATGATTGAAGACTCTAGGGGCATACTCGTCACATTTGACTTTAAATGGTAGTCATTGCAAGGCGTAACAAACCTCCAACTACAAGGGCAGTTCTGTCTTTTCTCACCCCTCTCCCGCGCATTCTAAATCAAGCCTAACAAACTGCCTCGCTTCACAGTTTCCATCACCTTCTGCAACTCAGAGGTGAAATTTCGCACTCGGATTTTATAATTCCTTGAAAGAAATTCACCATGGATCTTACCAGAAAATTGAGCATTTTCGTTTTTCTACTGTGTGTTTTGATCTCTCTGAAAAACCAGAAAGCGGAAACCAATCGAAAGGGTCCGTTTCAGAACGAAGACAAACGATCTCCATCGAATCGTAGAAATCTCCAACAAGAAGATGAAGATCGTGACCATGCTGTCCATCAATGGCTCAGATACGATTACTACAACGAGACTTGCCCATCGGCAGAGCAATTAATCCGTTCGGCTGTTCAGGAATTGTACGATCTGCGGCCCGAAGTTGCGCCTGCTCTGTTGAGGCTCGTTTTCCATGACTGCTTTGTGGAGGTGAGTTTCGTATTTTGTTGTTTCAAATTTCTCATGTTTTTTTTTTAATTATTTATTTTGTGCTTTGTGCGTGCGGGTGCCAATTGAAGCTGAGTTTATTAGTGTTTCCTTCTGGATTCAAGTGATTGGAAGTTGAACATTTTTTGATTGCAGTGGGTTTTGGATGGGTTGTTTGGTGCAACTTCGACTTAGTTGTATTTGAAATATTTCCTTATTTATTTTCTTGAATTTGATGTATTAGTTTGTTGATGCTACTTGATGAATTTTGTTTCTGGCGAGACTATTAATCCAAATTTGGGCAGGTGCAATTTGAAGATGAATTTGTTAGGGTATTTATTCAGGATTCCTGGTTGGTTGATGAACATTTTGTGATTGCAGTATTGGATTGTGGATGGGTTTTTGGGCAATTTCGGCTTAGTTGTATTTTTAATAATATTATTACTATTATTATTATTATTTATTATTGTTGGTGTTGGTGTAATTGGTGTATTTGTTGATGTTAATTGATTGAAATTTTATTTTCTGGAAAAAGGTGATATGTATAATTATATAATTTTCAGGAACTTTTTTCGCACTTTTTCTTTTTTGACTTGTGTATATGCAATTGTAGTTGTTTTAATTGCTTTTTTGCGAAATTATACTGCATAGGGTTGTGAGGCCTCGGTTTTGTTGGATCCTGCGGATGGAATTGAGAGTGAGAAAGAAGCTCCTCCCAATGAATCTCTAAAGGGCTTTGAGTTTATTGACATTATCAAATCACAACTCGAAGAAGCATGCCCTGGTGTTGTTTCTTGTGCTGATATTCTTGCTTTGGCTGCAAGAGAAAGTGTCCTTTTGGTAACTCTCTCTCTCTCTCTCACACACACACACACACAATAATAATAATAATAATAATAATAATAATAATAATAATAATAATAATAATAATAATAATAATAATAATAATAATAATAATAATAATAATAATACAGACAGCTGGTGCAATTTGTGAAGTAGAAACGAACATGACGGGAGTATTTGTAATTTTGAAAAGATAGCTTGGTTTTTTTATCATAATTAGACTGAAGATGAAGGTAATTTTGTAATTAACCCTTTTTCCGACCTTCTAATGAGGTGTCGATTTTCAGGCAGGCGGACCATTTTACCCTCTGTACACCGGTAGGAAGGACGGCACAGATTCGTATTATGAAGTAGCAACTTATGAGCTTCCTGGTCCTCAAGATAATATCTCTAAAACAATCAAGTCATTTGCATCCAGAGGATTTGATGAGAGAGAGACAGTCAGTCTACTAGGTATGCTAATTTTTTCTCCCCGCACACGTACGATAATATGAACTCATTTGATCTCAAATTTTGAGACATGTTATCTTGAAATACCATTTAAAGTTTGTTTATAAATAGAACTATGACCTGATTCAATGATGTAGTTATTTAGTGCTTGCTTGCCATTATGTTGCAATTTTGTTTAGCTTACTCGAAGCTGAAATAACCGCACAGAATCATCTCTATTTTTAGGGAATGTCGACTAACTCTTGTCGACAAATAAAGTACTTTTACAACTTATTTACCACACACTCCATTCTAACCGATTTGACAGTATTTATAATATCCTGAACTCTCATATGTCACAGCTAATCAACTAGCATGAAGAGTAATTTTATTTTTATTTTTAACTCTTGTTGTTAACTTTTACTGCATCATAGGTGCCCACAGCATAGGAACAATCCACTGCAAGTTCCTCATAAACCGTCTCTACAACTTCAGTGGAACAGAACCCGATCCCTCCATAGACATTGGGTTTCTCGACCTTCTGAGATCGAAATGCAATCACAGTCATCCATCATCATCATCACCTTCATCGTCGCCATCATCATCACCATCACCGTCATCGACACAAAACAGCTTATCGAATGGCAATCCAGGAATGAAGATGGATTACGAGGGACCTCGAACGGGCTTTGGCACGCTATACTATCGTAGTCTATTGCAACACAAGGGATTATTGTTTGTCGATCAGCAGTTGACAGCTGGCGAAGAAACGGGAAATTGGGTCCAGGCTTATGCTTGGGATGTTTTGCTCTTTCAGAGGGACTTTGGGCTTACCATGATCAAGCTTTCGAATCTACAAGTTCTTACTGGGCCGATGGGTCAGGTTCGTCTCAATTGTCGACAAGTGAATTCATAATTAGTTGTCTGTGATGAACAATTTGTGTAGCATATCTAAAGTTAGTTTCTGTTCTTATTGAGATTCTGAAACTCTTTATTATGAGTTGCCAATTTTCCACTTTATCCAGGTTTATGAATACCTTGCAAACACTTGAGAAAAAGTGATTGTCAGATTATGAGTTTAAAATTTTTTTTAAAAAATGCGCTTTTTATATAATTAGAGTTTAATTTCTCAATAAATAAATGGCTCTCCACTAATTTATTCAACTTTTAGTTTCTATTACCGAACGAGTGATGCACTAATTCCCTTATAACTTAAATATTTTCTGAGATAAAAAGAATTTACACTGAGTTAAGCCACTTTGTAATCAAAAGAACTGTAATTCCCGGTATATTTTACATGTTAAACCGAAAAGGATCATGCTAAATAATTCTCTTATTGGTGAAAAGTGGTCAAACTCAGCAAACAATAAAAGATAAACATCTTACATTGAAGAAATAGGAAAACTTACAAACTTGCATAAGAAGGAAATTGGATATGAACACATAATGAAATGTTTTTAACTTAAGCTGTCTATAGCTTTAGAGGTGCAAGGCTTCTCATTGAGCTATGAGCACTGGCTGAGCCCAATTTTCTCATCGAACCACTTCTTGATGGCTGCGGGACATTAAAATCCGAATGCATATCCGTGAAAAATTTATCGACAATCTCGACATAAGATGGGCAGTTAAGGCGCGAATAATAATGCAACACCTCCTCGACGTCGAGCACGTGATCCATATCGTTTGCGTCCATCATCTCCAAATCCTTCATTTTTCGAGCTAAAGCATCGGCGCCCCTGAAACTCGATGCCTTTGGTTTTTTCCCGTAGTATTTTCTTGCATTCTTGTCTTCTTTAAAGGCCTCTAATCCTCTGCAATCTGCAAAACTAATGGATCTTGTGCTGATTTTGTCATCTCTCTTTGTTTTCTGTTGTGCCTTTGATGAAATTTGGCCATCTTTCGTCTTTTTCTTCTTTACCTCAATAGCATCATCCCATTTTTCGGAGTAGCTTCTGTAGAAGTTTTTATCCACATCTTGTGATTTGGAGTTGTTATTATTATCCTTTTTCCCATCAGGAAAAATGGGATTGGGAGTAGGATTTGTGGGTTGTTCATGATATTTCACTAAAATGAGGGACTTTTTGAGGTTTTTGAAAGTTTTGTGAAAGAGTTTCTTGGTTTTGCCTATAGTCTCTTTGATAAGCATTTGTGGGCTTACTTTTTTGGTGCTGGATTTGCTGCTGATGCTGCTCATCTCTATTGGTCTATCTGCATTTTTCACAGAAAGTTCCAAATTTGTAGGAATTGTTTGGCTATTAGGAACTGCGAGAGATAATAAAGGACAAATAAAATTGAGGTTTGTTTTTTAGGTTACCTTGAGACAAATGGCAATGAGGAAGGGACAAGCTTCTTAGTTTTGGTACCACTTCTTCTTCACTTATGTGCTGTGATGTCTCCTTGAGAGTGACTATTTGAGATATTTTTATTTTTTTGTTTGTAAAACTAATCCAAGATTTAGAGAGAGACCTCAAAATTAACATGAACTTGTCCACCAACCTTCTTAATTTTCTGACCTTGTGCAAAGGGAAATGAGCATATAGAATAGACAATTCACTCCCAAATGATAATTAATAAGGAAGCAATTATTGTTTGTTTGGGACATTAATTTTGTGCACTATCATTAGCTCGTTAGATGGGCTAAGCACATAATAAGGGACTGTGTTTGTATGTAAAATAACCACTAAGATTGTCTAAAGCAGTCCTAAAGCTCCATTAGCTGTTGTCAGACCAATGGTCCAACTATTAATGTATTAATTCAGATAATATATAATTATACTATTTTTTATTAAAAATACTTCTTAAAAAAATATATTTTTTTACATTATTAGCGGGTTTAAAGAGTCTAATGTTGTATCTATCGAGCCTAGAGCGGATCTCGGGCCACGGTAGGTGAAACCAATCCGGGCCCGACCCATTGTTGTTCCTCTCTAGGACCTAAAATGAAGGAATTGGTTTTATGGGGGTGTTAGGACTTAGGACATTAATTATGGCAATAAGCATTAATCTGAGTACTTAAATTGTAATTTTTGCTGGACCCCTAATAATGGGAAAGGAATTTTTGGAAACTTTATTGTAGCATTTATATGGGAGGAGGTGTTAGGGCCCCTACCCACATTAGAAGTTAGGCACCCATATGTTGGTTGAAAACTGAGATGAGGACCAAAAGAGATAAGGGCAGTTTTAATACCTGCACAAGGCAGTCACTTTCATACAGTTTTACATTGTAAGACCCTACTTACTTAGCAATGATTCTTCAATACACTTTGATTGGTGCAATGCAAAGTTTAACTATGCTTTGTTTGGAAATGTTTCAATTGAATGCAATGCTTTAAAACCAGGCTTGGTCAGTAAATGGGTTTTACTATTAGTACCAAGTTCAATTTACGCAATCAATTTAATAAAGTTAATATATATGTATATAAAAGCACCCAATTCTTAGAATGAAAACAACAAAGTTTTCCCACCCAAATGAATATACTATTAAAAAAAAAAAAAAAAAGGTTTAGGTGATTTTAGTATCTAACCCAAAATTCGATAAAATAAATTATTTTAATGTAATTTTTTTAGTAAATGGTAAATATGTTAAAGCTTTCATGTATTTTAGTTTATCAATATATATAAATTCACCCACGATTTATGAGAAAACGATCTTAACAATGGAACAGTTGGCCTGTGGGAAAATGCTGTGCACATTTGTTGTGTTTTATTGGCAATCAAAGTGGAGTGTCTTTTTTTTTTTCTTCCGATTGATAATTGAATGTAGAATGTCATCAATGGAAGTTCAAGTCAACAAAGAATGCTCTTCATTCAATCAGGAGTTTGCAACCACAATCTTTCAAAGTCTTAATATCATTTTAATGAAATCAAAGTAGAAACGTTTGAGATTCCATATTTTGTGACACATTTTATAATTGTAAATTAATTCATGGATTAATTACACTTACCTAACGCATCAAATACTTGAATCACCAACTTCTCCCCTCCCTGAAAACAAATAAATAATCTCGCCTCACTTCTAAGTTTGTACTAGGGGAAGTTGTGAATTGATTATTTTGCACTCAATTAAAAGAAATAAGAAAAATTAGTCAAATAATGAGTTTATGGATTTACTTGGACGTATTTATAATAATGTATATATATGTATACTTATTAACAATTTTTAGTAGGTTTGTTAGTGACGTGGCAAAATAGTTAAAAATATGTTATTTCTAACTAATTGCTGTTAGGGTTAATAATTTATTGTTAAGTTGTTGTTAGTTGTTAGCAACTATGTCAAATGTGAAGCTCATCTTTGGGCTATATACTCTATCCTTGTAATCAAATTATACCATTTAATACACAATTACTTTTTTACAATCTTTCTCTAAATTTCAGTATGGTGTTTGCGACCAGAGCTTCTCTCTCTCCTCTTTGTTCCTGATTTTTTTCCACTGCTTTTTTTTTTTCATCTGCTTCTTCAAACTATGTTAATGGTGAAAGCTCAGCTCAGGTTCATTCAAGCTTCATCAATGGCGAAATTGGCTCTTGTTTCTTGTCCTTAATTTTTTTTTTATACCCACTATTTTCATATCTTCATCTACGTCATCTGCTCCATGAATATTTTTTCTCAAACTCCATCCATGACGACAGTGAATTTACCAACCCTAAATACTCTTACCATTCGATTAGATTGGAACAACTACTCCTACTGGCGCTCCCAGATTTTAGCCACGGTTCGTGCGCATGGATTTGATGAATATCTTCTCGGAGATCAATCAATTATTTCGGCAGCTAGGGTTGGTGCAGACATCAATCCGTATTTTGCGACCTGGAATCGCCGCGATCAATTTCTGATGAGCTGGCTGGTAAGCTCAATTTCTAAATGCATGTTCAGTCATATTAATCGCTGCACACATTCCTTTGAGATTTGGAACACGTTTGAGAATCTTTTTAGGTCACAGTCAAAAGCTAGAGCTATGAATTTGCGTTTCCAACTTCAAACTCAAAAGAAAGGGGATAAAAGCGTAGGAATTTGTGATGCAGATGCAGAACATTGCAGATCAGATTCAAGCTGCAGGTCAAGAGTTGAAGGATGATGATCTGATCTTGTATATCCTTGGTGGTTTAGGACCCGAGTATGAAAGTGTCATTGTCAATCTCACAACTCATGATGATATGTTATCTCTGTCCGAGGTTCAGTTCATCCTGTAAACACATGAAATGCGCCTTTCTCAGATGCAATCCTCCTTCTCTCATGCAGCTTCTCCTAATTGTGGTAATCCTTTAGCTAATTTGGCTACTCAACGATCTAACAATGATTTTCGCACTTCTCGGGCTGGTTATACTAGTAGAGGCCGGGGAAGAGGCAGGTTTCGCCGTGGAGGCTCTAAATTTGTTTGTCAACTGTGTGGCAAAAACAATCACATTGCCAGCAAGTGCTTCAAGCGCTTTGATGTTAATTAAGTTTTGGAGTTTTAAGGTCCTATCACTAATCCAACTATGCAACAGTCTTCAGCACAGGCTAATCTTGCTTACTCTGGATCTACACCTATCCTAACATCAAGATTTCCGAGTTCTGAATCTTTCCTCAATGGCCAAAACACATGACCTTACTCAAATCCTCATCAGACTCTTGCACACAACCACTACAATATGTATTCATCTACTGGCAATCAATATCAGTCAACTACTACACCTTTTCATGGTCAAGACTCGTCATAATGGTTCTTAGACAGTGGAGCTACTCATCATATCACATCAAACCTGGGAAATCTAAATATGCATGCTCCATACAAGGATAAGGCCAAATTAACTGTTGGTAATGGTGTTTCTGTTCCTATCACTCACACTGGAACCAATAAATTACCTACTCTACTTCCTTCATACTCCTGCTCTCTCAAAAATGTCGTAAATGTTCCTGATATTACTCATAACTTGTTAAGCAACTCAAAATTTCTTCAAGATAATCATGCCCTATTTGAGTTTCATGCTAATCACTGTTTTGTAAAGGATCTGAAGTCACACAATGTACTTCTGAAAGCCAAGGTTAAAGATGGACTCTATCAACTTGATGTCTCACATCTTTCCAATCTTCACTCATCATCTCCAGTGGCTTTTCGAACATCTATCTCCCAGCCAAACACACCTCCAAATCAGTGCTCTCATCTACATTGCAGTAATAAAGAAACTCCATGGCACAATAGATTAGGTCATAATAACACCTTGAAAAAGGTCATGCAACTCATTCATGTACCATGTTCTTTGAACAATGTACCATTCTGTGAAGCATGTAAGCTAGGAAAGCAACATCAAATGCATTTCCCTTCTGTAATTCATACTACTAATAAACCACTAGAACTTGTTCATTCTGGTGTATGGGGACCTACTTCTACATTAGCTACTAAAGGCTACAGATTTTATGTTCTGTTTGTAGATGACTTTACAAGATTTTCTTGGATTTATCCTTTATTTCAAAAGTCTGAAGTTGCTTCAACATTTCAAAAATTCCTGATGATGGCAAAAAAACAGTTTGATTGTCCTTTAAAAGCATTACAATGTGACATGGGAGGTGAATACGGAGTTCTTACACAATTCTGTCAAAAATATGGGATCCTACTTATACACTCCTATCCTTACACTCATCCTCAGAATGGTTTAGTTGAAAGAAAACATCAGCACATCACTGAAATCGGTCTTTCTCTCTTATCTCTTGCCAACACACCACCTAATTTCTGGTGGGATGCTTTCAACACTGCTTTTACCTCATAAACAGGCTACCTACCCCAGTCCTACAAAACATATCCCCCTATCAGAAACAATTTATCAAAGCACCTAACTACACATTTCTCAAAACCTTTGGATGTACTTGTTTTCCTTTTCTAAGACCTTATAACTCCTCAAAACTAAAATTCAGAAGCTCCAAGTGTATTTTTCTGGGCTACAGTCCAATACATAAAGGATACAAATGTCTTCATCCATCTGGCAGAATCTACATCTCTAGGACAGTGGAATTCAATGAGCATTTCTTATCCTTCCTTATTCTCCTCAGAATCATCTACCCGCCCTAATCAAACCACATATCATCTTCCTATCCTTCCCACACCTGATCTAATAATTCCTCCCATCACCTCCTCTTCATCTCCTACCACTTCATCATCCTCATCAACCTTAGTAAGTACATCTAACACTGATCACACCTCACAATCATCTGCTCCACCTCAGCAATATATATCTGTCC
This sequence comes from Phtheirospermum japonicum, assembly GCA_014905375.1. Classification (NCBI taxonomy): domain Eukaryota; kingdom Viridiplantae; phylum Streptophyta; class Magnoliopsida; order Lamiales; family Orobanchaceae; genus Phtheirospermum; species Phtheirospermum japonicum. The sequence continues at coordinate 540,325 of BMAC01000597.1, read as the reverse complement.
AACCCCAAGCTCCACCTCAACACACTCCATGGTGACCAGAGCAAAAAATGGTATATACGAACCTAAAGCATTCCTCACACCTCAGACAACTATAACAGAGCCTTTAACTGTTAGTGAAACTTTATCTCACCCCTTATGGAAATCATCCATGGATGGTGAGTTTAAAGCCTTGATCAATAACAACACATGGACCTTAGTACGTTTCTCACATAATATGAATGTCATTAGCAACAAATGGATATTCAGGGTAAAGAAAAAGGCAGATGGCTCTTTGGGCAGATGCAAGGCAAGACTAGTGGCCAGAGGTTTCCAACAAACAACTGGTGTCAACTATTTTGACACTTTCAGCCCAGTCATCAAACCACTCACCGTCAAACTTGTTTTCTCTCTTGCTATCACCAAAGGCTGGCAAATTCAACAAGTAGATGTCAATAATATTTTTTTAAAGGGTGATCTCAAAGAAATAATCTTCATGCAACAACCTGAGGGCTACATTGATCAAACTAGCCCTAATTCTGTCTGCAGACTGGTCAAGTCCTTGTATGGACTCAAAGAAGCACCTAAGGCATGGTATGACAAACTCATAAGCTTTCTCAATCAATTGGGCTTCAAGAGCTCCATTTCAGACCCCTCTCTCTTTCATCTTCAGCATCAGTGCAAATTACTGCTCATCCTTATCTACGTTGATGATATTCTCATCACTGGTGATGATCCTACAGCCATTCATCACATCAGTACAATTCTTGATCAAAAATTTTCTCTCAAACATCTTGGAGAGGTTAACTACTTCTTGGGCATTGAAGTCACAAGATCCTCAGCAGGCGTTTTTCTGAAGCAAAGCAAGTACGTTAGAGAGCTATTACATAAGGCTGACATGAGCAACTGCAAATCCAGTACCACACCTTACTATACAAAACTGAAACTTTCTCTTCATGAAAGTAGATAATTTGATCAACCGACCCTATACAAAAGCATTGTATGAGCTCTAGAATATCTCATACTAACCAGACCTGATATATCCTTCATTGTAAATAAACTCAGTCAATTTCTAGTCTCACCAACTGTTCATCATTGGAAAGCATGCAAAAGAGTCCTCAGATATCTTCACGGAACTTCAGTCAATGTTATTCTCTTTAAACCAATCTCCAAAATGGTTCTTCATGGTTTTGCTGATGCAAATTTTGTTAGCTGCATAGATGACAGAAGAAGCACCAGTGGTTATTGCATCTTCTTGAGGTCTAATCCTATCAATTGGAGCTCAAAAAAGCAACATGTTGTAGCTAGAAGTAGTATTAAGAATGAATACAGAGCCCTTGCTCTAGCCATAACTGAATTGATCTGGATAAAAACCTTGTTTTCAGAATTAGGTATGTCTGCTCCTTAGTCTCCAGTCCTATGGTTGACAACATGGGGGCAATCACACTTTCAATCCATCTTTTCATGCACGTACTCGACACATTGAAGTTGATGTTCATTTCTTGAGAGAGAAGGTTCAAAATAAGGAATTAGATGTCTGGTATGTGCCTACTGAATTTCAAACAGCTGAAATATTCACAAAAGGATTATCTGAAAATTGCCAACACTTTTTTAACCAAATGCTATCTCTTCGGGCTTCACCAGGTTAACCTTGCATTGGCGCGTATTTGTTAGAATAGGGTGACCAACAAGCCAACTTGTGGCTGTGGTCTGACCTTTTTTTTTTTTCTTATAATACAATCGTTTTATTCGTAATAATATCTTTCATACTTATTGGCATTCCATATCTTTTATCCCTTGCTAGTTGCATAGGTATGGTCCTGATGAAGTTACTCTATTACGGTGGATTGGTCTAGCAGAACCGTGAGATAATCCAGCACGTAATGTAACTCGTCGAACTTGTTCCTAGTCATAGGGTTACGCCATAATGAGGATACAGGCCTTTCCCGTTAAGACTAGTACTTAGTGTATGTGGATCGCGTCTCATCGGTCACGGTGTCTGGACATCGACATACATAAGTAGGTGCTCATATGATGAGTTCACTGAACTCCCTCACCTAGAAATCTCTAAGTGGTTCCCACTCATCGAGTAGATGATTTCTATGGTATAGCGTACAACATTAATCCTTAAGACCCAGACCTCACCGTGACTTCACTAGAGGACAGGCTATGTTGTGACCTGTCTCTGTGTCTCCTTGGAGGCCGATCAAAAGGGGCAACGTTCGCATAGTCGGGAATCTAGTGGGAAGTCTGTGCATGGTAGTAGGGGATTCGGACGCATGATAAGTCATGGATGTCCTGTGTGTTCTGATGGTTGATAAATCCTCGGAGTCTCTGGCCAGAGCTGATAGTGGGGTGTTTAGAGAAATGTGTTTCTCTAAGTCACACACGAACGGATTATCTTGAACCTAGAACGTACACACAGTTATTGAACTATAAAGAGGTCTCGATGAACCAATACCTCTTGTTCAATCGGGACATAGATCGCGAAGGGATTGTACTGTACATATAAGCTATATCACAAGGTTCTTGCAGGCACTTCATTTGTATCTAGGGAATTATGATGCGTAGTTGCTAGGCGCCTCTCATAATTCGTTGGGTTCTGGTTTGACCAGTGATTAAGTAAAATGAGTTTTATTTAATCAGGGACTCTAAGGGACGAGTTCATATAAGAACAATATGTTGTTCGAATCACAATGTGTTGTGAACCCACGGCTAGCTTACACCTGAACCATTGAGGGTCACACCACGTGTTTCCTGATTATTGAAAACGACAGCTAAAAATTAATTGTTAATTTTAGCATAGTTAGATGTCAATATGATTGAATCTAAGGTTCATAATTATGATTATGAATTGAGAAAAAATACGAGAAAATTATTCTGGACGCGAAAATATAATTGTTATATTTTTCGAAATTATCGTTTGTGAGAAATGATTTAATTTCGATGGGTTTTTAATTTAATATTGGGTCGAACCAATAAGCCCTTAAAGTTGTTGGGCCGATTAATTAAATTAATTGGGCCGGTGTTTTTATATTATTAACAAGACTTGGTTTTATTTTCTTAAGCCCATTAAGGTTTTGGTTTTAATTTATTTAATTGGGCTTGCACTTAAAGGTTGGGCTTGAGCCCATTTAGTAATTAAAAAAAAAATTAAAACAAATCAAATAAAGAAGGAGAAAGACGGGTTTAGAAAGATAGACACCACACAAAACAAAATTACAGCTTTCGGAAAAAGAAAACTAAAACCTAGCCGGACACCCCTCACCCGACGTCCACCTCCGGTCGCCCGCCGCTTGCCGCCGGCCGCCGACAAGCCGATAGGATAGGTTCTCGTTTCGTCGTTCTCAATCTCCCGACGGTTCTAGTGCACCGTCGCGAGTATGGTCGGGTTATATGGTGTGTGACACCCGATTTGCCGGATCGCCGTCGTCGGAGGATCACCGTCGTCGGAGACCCACAGCCAGACCGTCGCTGTCATCGCGCCGCAAGCCGGAACGCTTCGCCGTTGCCATTCCGGACAGACCTCCGCCTCGAACCTCACCGTCACCGGGCTGCTGTCACGGCCGAAAGGAAACTGCTCCGCCGCCGGCCGCGCATCCCCGCCGTCCCCTGCTACAACCGGTTGCTGTCCGATCGACGGGCTGCTGTCACGCCGACACCACTGCGTCCCCCGTCGGGCTGCTGTCCGCTGCCGAAAGGAACGACCGACGTCACCACGACCACAGCCCGCCGACGCGCTGCAGTCCGTCGTCGGCTGGTTAATCGCCGAAACGCTTGCCGTTGTCCTGCCGGCGCTGCTCCTTGGCCAACGACCTCCTGCCCGTCGAGTTGCTTCCCCAGCCGCGTCGATCCTTCAGCGTTGTGAGGTACTTCGCTGTTCTTGGATATTCATATATATAGTATATGATGCTGTGTGTGTTTAAATGTTAATATATATATATATATATATATATATATATATATATATATATATATATATATATATATATAAAACGCATGCAGTTTTATATATATGAGTATGTGTGCTGTGTCTTGTACATACTGCATGCATGCTGTGTTTGGGTTACTTAACTGTGCATGTATGTTTTGAAACATATATATGTATTATATATATGATATATTAATACAAGTATGCATGCTGTATGTACATATTATATATATGATATAAAATGTGTATGCTGTGCATATATGCATGAGGTATATATGTGATGTGTGAGATATGCATGCATGATGTGTAAATTACATACATATATTATATAATATATTAATATTGATTAATATGTTAATTATATATATATGTTTAAGATATATATACAATTAAATATATAGGATTAATAATTTAATATATATGTATAATTGTTATATATATATATATATGTTTAATATATTAATATATGTATATATTTTATTGTTATATATATTTAATTAAATAGAAACCGATCATACTTATTCGATTTTAAGAAAAACGAATTGTTTCTATTTATTAAAAGTAATTAAAATATTGTTTGAATTAATTGATTAAAAATTGTGCCGTCGTCAATTGAATTCGATTCAATTTATTTAAATTTTCAAAAAATTTTGTTTTCCGCTGCGCGACGGTACCACCGATTCCCAACAGTATTAACAACTTTTAGTAGGTTTGTTAGTGACGTGGTAAAGTAGTTAGAAAATCTATTAGGTCTAACTAATTACTGTTAGGGTTAACAAATTATTGTTAAGTTGTTGTTAGTTGTTAGCAGCTGTGGCAAAGGTGAAGCTCAGCTTTGGTGATATATAACCAATCCTTGTAATCAAATCATATGGTTGAATATACAGTTATTTTTTTTACAATCTTTCTCTAAATTTCAGCAATACTCCACCTCTAAAGACTCAAAATCCTTGTAATCAAATCATATGGTTGAATACACTGTTATTTTTTTTTACAATCTTTCTCTAAATCTCAGCAATACTCCACCTCTAAAGACTCAAAAGGCATTTTTATCCTAGGTTTTGTAATATCAGGTTGGTATTTCAAATATCGCATTCTCGTTTGTTCTAAAATTCAAAAATTAAATACTCAACAAATAATTTCTTACAACTAAATAATTAAAAATAAATAAATATAATATAATAGTACAACATCATTTATTTCAAAATCTCAATGAATGTTAGTTCAAATAGACCCAAATAGAGATAAAGAAATAAGACCTCGGAGAATTCCCCAACAACATCTATTGACCACTTTACCGAATACTTTTTTAATCTTTATTTATTGTCACTTTTACATTAACAAGAGAATAATAACTTCTTTTTCAACTTTTACCCCCTATCTTAATTTTAGGAAGTATAACTATTTCGATTAAAGGATAGTATGGTAATTTCGTATCAATTTATACATATTAAATGATATTATTAATCCATGTATTTTAACCTTAACGAAAGAAAGGAAGAGTCAAGTGTCTTTATAATATTTCCATTTCCATAGCTGAATGGTCATCTTATTAATGTCCTAACTAAACTTCATTGTTGTAAAATATTTCAAATATCTAAATTTTCAGGTGACATTTTCGCCTCCAATCATACAAAAAGCATTTGAATTCTAGAATTGGCTAAAATACTAACAGACACTTCTTGTTAGTGTCCCCTAAACACTACAGATCTACTTCAACTCATTAAGATATATTGAAGTTATATTGAAGTTCTACGGTGCTGTGAAGGCACCATTATTCAACTATTAACAACCAATGGATCAATTTTAGGATATAAATATTAAAAGATTGACGGATGTAAAGGCACGGGGATGGGGGCATGGTACCGTGAAGGCACCGTAGTCATTTCCTAAGATATAAGCTAAGAATAAATCATCAATAAATAGTGTGTACAATATTTTGTTTCTGCTAAATGGTATCAATTGTTGTTAGATTCTTCTTCATTGTTTCTTTCCTTTTGTGGAATTTGAAGAACTGATGAAGCAATCTCTGAACTTCTCCGTAATTCGGAGTTGAAGTAACCAGATGACTTTTGATCCATTGTGGCAGCTTGTCAGTTGGGTGGGAAAAGCTTCTTTTAGTCGAATCAGATGCGTAACGTGCATCGACCAACAAAATCGCCGCATAATCGTTTATATGCCGAATAGCTCTGCCTACAAAGTAACAAAATTCACCAGTCAAGAAAATCTGAAAATAATTCCAAGCTAGTTACAACAAAAAAGATACAAGCATATAACAACCTTGAATACGATAATTACAAAACTACCCCTGAAATTTGGGGTGTCTCAAAATTACAAACACCCACCTCAAGAGGGAGAAATTTGTAAGCAAGAAGCAAAAGTCAACCCGCTTTTTAATTTTGAGAGAAATGGGTTCTTTTGTAAATAGATAATTACAAAACTACAAATAGAAGTAAAGAGGATATATTAATTTTGAGAGGAAACAGTTTGTTTTTTTTTTTAAATATGATAATTACAAAACTACCCCTGACGTTAGATCTAACTAAAAAAAATTAGAAATACCCATTTCTAGAGGTTGAAATTTGTAAACAAGAAACAAAAGTAAAGGGAGAATTTTAATTGTGAGCAAAAATGGGTTCTTTTGTAATTATACAAAACCTCAGGGATAATTTTGCAATTAACCCAGTAGAAGGACTTACCAACAGATTGATTCACAGCTTTCATGCAAAGATTTTCATAGTACTCTTTTCCTCTGCCTTTACAACTCTTTAGAATGTGAAACCCACTCTCAACACCTCCATTATGAGATTCAACATAGACAGATTCCTTTTTACTTGGAAATGTTTTTTTCCCAAGGCCTTCAATATGCTTCACCCTCTCTATCAACTCGACGTCCGATGGGCTCGGATACGGCAATCCAACCATCACGATGCACCGGCCCGCCCCGTCGCTAAAATTGATACCTTCGGATATTTTCCCCCCAACGACAGCAAAGAGAATTGCGCCGTTGCAGGACGTGGGGCCCACAACAGACGATGCGGCGTCGATTGTCTCTTTGTATTCCCGCAAGACGGACTCGACGTCTGTGCTCTTTCTGGGCTCTCTGAATACGCATTTTTTTCTCGTAATTCGCGAAAGGGTTCCCGATGCCTTCCAAGCTTCGTAGACTTGGCTTTCGTAATCGAACGACGAGAAAAATACGACTACGCCTTCTGGAACGACTGTCACTAGGTTAGACAGAAGGAGACCTAGCTCCGCGATCTGCGATAAAAAGTCGAAGGTCTCTGAAGTTCAATCATTGGAATTATAGAGGAGGACACGACAGATGTATTGAAAGCTGAAGTTAAATTGATTTTAACCTGTTAGGATTATATAGGGCTACTTTGAAAAAGATACCGTTAAGGTGTCAGTCTATGACAAATGATTTTATTTATAAAGAAAACTATGATATCTTTTAAAATTACAAATACCGACTCAAGAGTGGGGTATTTGTTAAGAGAATACAAACTTACAATGTTTTTGTAACACCTTATGTATGTGGGTATATTTGTAATTTGAAAGTTAGCTAGATTTATTTATAAACTAAAAAATTAAAAGGGCTTGTCAGAAAAGATACCTTTAAGTTTCAGTCTAATTATACATAAATTAATTAATTAATAAACTAAAAAAGAGAAGGGGTATTTGTCATTTTGAAAGATAGCCAGATTTATTAGTAACTAAGCCAAACGACATGGGGTTTTATAATCATCTCGATTTTAAAAAGGTAACAAATTCGATAAATTGTATCTTAAAGAAAAATACAATTTGCAGGTAAGTCAAATGAATGTCATGCAAAAAACAAAACAAAAAAAAAAGTCAAGACGGGGTTTCTCACCATGGTTGATGAGCCTCTGGATTTATAGCTAAAATCGAAGGACTGACCAGACGGACCACACTTAACAGCAACGGGTAAAATATTTTCAGAAGGAATAACATGACCACATGCAAAGAAGGGTAACTGATTCAGCTGTAGTGATGGGAAAAGTCTTTCTTTTGTTTCCTCTATAGGCTGTAAAGTTCCTCCAGCCAAAATGACGGCATGCGCTTGATCAACGACCTATCCAAAAGCAATTTTGATATGATAACAAAATTGAAAATATGAAGGGAGAAAAAGAGAATCTAAAAAATAACAGAGGTAAAATTCATACAAACCTCAGAAAAGATTTTCTCTCCAGTAAGCATAACATACTTTATGTGTCCTCTTTCTAGACCATTACATGTTTGTGTTGCTGGTCTCGAGACTATTATTTTTCCATCACTGTCTTTATGGATCAAAGAGGAAAGAATATCGGCCAACGCCCTAAAACCAGATATTGCACTTTCCTCTTCAATAACTACTTTGTCGTCTCCAAAATTTGCAACTTTTTGTGAGATGGCAACTTTATCTCCATACCCAGTGACCTAAACGATAGAAGAAGAATATTCAAATTTCACAAACACACACACAAATAATAATAATAATAACAATAATAATAATAATAATAATAATAATAAATGATAAATGATAAAAATAAAAAATACCTTGTAAATTATGTTGCTTTCTTTCATGTACTGCAACAGTTTGACCAGGTTTATATTGTCGATATTTAGAGCAAATAAAAATTCATTGATTGTCATCGTGGAATCAGAAGCACTTTTAATCTCGTCAGCATCACACGGGGGATCAGAGTGTCTCACAGCTTTACTACCATCGGACAACATTTCTAAAAAGGCTCGAGTGAGGGTCATCAGAGTCTGAATATACCTCCGGTTTCCTGGTCCTAGAAGATTACGAAAACGCCGAAAATATCCATCCAAGTGAAACTTCAATTGATTCAACTGATATTGAATAGCAAAAATATTTGAGTTGTCAACGACTGAAAAATAATAATAATAATAATAATAATAATAATAGTAATAGTAATAGTAATAATAAAGAATACTATTTACCTGGGGCAGTGTAATTTTTGCATCGTACATACTGATGAGAGTGTCAGCTAGATTATGGGCTTCGTCTATGATAATAACACTATTTTTTAAATTTAAACCCAGTGATTCACGGGACGATTTCGAAAGAAGAGACTGATAAGGAAGAACGACAAGATCAGCTGCAGGCATCATTCTTCTTGATCCATAATAAGGGCAACCTCCCAAGTTACGTCCAATATGAACAAGGTCTTCGATATCCAGAGCTTCGAGTTGAATAATCTCATTCCTAAACTCCTTTATTTTCTGTCTCCTTAGCATTGGACATCCAGAGGAGGATTTGTTACAACGTACTCGTTTTCCAGAACCCAGTTTCTGTTAAACCAACACGACAACTTCAAAAAAAACATTATATTATTTTAATAATAGAAAAATAAGATAAAACTTTAAAAAAAAAAAAGTGTAGAAGAAAAAAATACAAACAAGACCGCATCCAATAGAGCTCTTAAAACAGTCAATGATTTCCAACTTCCAAAACAAGGTGTAAGTAAATTAGAGCAGCTCACGATATTATGATGCATTTGTCAAAAGCCAAGACGCATCATCCCATAAGAAACAAAACTATTGATTTATTGAAATAGATTTGACATTATCTCTTCTAATCATAAAGGGTGAGGGATTATATTCATCCAATATAGAATATTAATATTTGAGATCAATCTTCTGAATACCTTCAATTTTGAAGCTTCATTTTTCTTATTCTTTTGAAGATCCAAGCACCTCTCATTTATACGTGTGGAGTTTCCCAGCTTCTGCACATCTGAGAAAATTGACCAAAA
>BMAC01000597.1:472613-520412 GCA_014905375.1 Phtheirospermum japonicum | reverse complement strand
CGATACTATGATGTATTGGGTTTTTGTACTCGTAAGTATTGAGTTTTCATAAACAATACCACATCCAGTAATCATCATAACAACGCATTAACGTTGTTTTCAATGATTACCAATTCAAATGAACTATTTTATTGTAACACAACAAACATAGTACACATTTAGCAATTGTGTTTTCACTTATGCCAACCAATAATAAAATTATTACAACTAGCCCACAAATCCGTTGACATGGACAAATAGTCATTTCCATTTTATCTTTATCCATCTTCATAAAACCCTCACCGAACAACATAATCGACACCATTATCCCCTCCAATCCATTTCTCCTCATTTTCAAGCCAATAATAAAATTATCATAACTAGTAGTAAAATTATTACAACCAGTAATCATATCCCTAAATCTGAAATCCAGCATCAGCTTTAGATCAAACCCAAGTCTGAGTGCTAAGACACCATGGCTGCGAAATTAGCAAACTCGATCCACCTATATTATGCACTTGAAACCAATCATACCTATTAATAATTGAACTACCATTTGTTTCACCCAAAAAATATTAATCCCGAGGTCTCTTGCTCTCTCCTTGAAGCTAGCCTGAACTTTATCACAAAACAAGTTAGAAAGGACCACCAGAGGATTTTCGGTGGAAACCTCTCCGATACTTAAAGTCAGTAAGCGTCCTTGGTATTAGAGTGAAGGTGTGAATAGTCCAGAATATCATAACCTTCATTATTCTTGGTAAAGATATTTTATAACCCTCAATTGGGTTGAGAGCCTTTCCGAAATCCCAGAAATAGTTCTGCGAATCCCGGAACCGTTATTTTCGAATGACCTGACCAGACCGCCCTTTTTTGGATGACCTAAGCTCCTTGAGCTTAGTCTGCAAACTCTTGTGCGTTCCTGAGATAACCTCTATAGAACTTATCTAGGAAGTAAAATCAGGCAGGAATGAGGATCTTCCTTAGTCATAGACTCAGCCCAAGCTATCTCTTTCCTGATTTCTTCTACATGGTGTAGGATCTGAATTTGGCTCATCCCAACTTGCTCGCCCGAGCTACCTAGGGCTTGGCCATCACTTCAGGTCGGGAATCAGATCAGGTTTGTACCAATCAAGCTCCCCCCCCCCCCCCCTGAATGGTTGGGGTGAGCTATGGCAGGCTCGGTTCTCCAAATCGGTTGGCATTCCCAACACGTCTCTTCGAGTAATGTTCCCTGACACGCATTAAATGCGCATATCCCACCAAATCCTCTTTTTCCTAAAAAATCTTTTCAAAACATATTTCCCATATTTCGCGGTTCACTTGTTCACTTTCGCTGCCTTCACCTTTCTTCCTCACCAAGAATTCCTTTCGTTTTTCTCCTCCAATTAGAGCTTTTTCTCTCACCTCCAAACCAGGTATTTTCTCTCTCCTTACAAAATTTTAGTTATGTCTTCTTCTTCTTCTTCTTTTTCTTCCTCGCTCCATCTATCCACGTCTTCTTCTGCGATGCTATCTTTTAACATCTTTCGATGAACGGGATTATCCTATCCAAGGCGATGTACAGGACAATATCGTTTCCACCATTAGAGACTGGACTCTGGAAGGGCTGAGGGACAAATTCCAGATTTTCGGCGAGTTTTCCCTAGTCAATCCTGAGGCAGGTGGAAAAAGCGTCTCGGTCCTCCCTCAGGCCACTTAAATTTCTTCGCCGATCAATTACACGCCGGGTTGAGCCTTCCTGTCCACTCCTTTGTGTTGGCATTGTCCCGAATGTACCTGATTCCGGTACACCAATTTATACCTAACGCTTTTAGGATATAGTAGGGTTTCCATCTAGCAGCGCGATCTTCTAGGCTTTAACCATGACCCAACTATTATGTCAGCCAGAGCTGACAATTCGATTCCTAACCGGCAACCCTTCCTCCAATAAGCCTGGAAGGAAAAAGGTTTTTCTTTGTTCACTGCTCGAGTGACTAGGGTTTTCCCCGATTTCCTTAGCACCCTTCCTGCTCAGGCTCATCTGACAAGGGGAGAACCGATCTCCTTCCCTGAAAAAGATCATCCAGACCTTAAATGAAAACGTCTTCCACCTGTCCAAACTACTTACTTCCCCCGTACTGAGCTTCTTCAACTCCACGGAGGAGTGGGGCCCTTTGAATCTTGAGATCGGTATACCGGAAGAGCTAGCCATCTCTATCTCTTTCATTTATGTTCTTCTTACCTCCTAGGAAGTTTAGTATTATTTTGGTATTTCCATCGTTAATATTTTTTGTGAATTCTCTTGCATTCACCATGATGAAGAAAAGGATGGTCATGCGTCAACAGAGGTCTGCCCCCAGCACCGACCAGGGGCCCTTGAAGAAATGGCCAGAGTCGAAGGATCCACCAGGCCAGAGGAAACAGCCAGGCCAGAGTGGCCATCCAGGCCTGATGTCGACCTAACAGCTCGTTCCGTCTCTAGGATGAGCAGACGGTCACCACACGTAAGCGCTCCCGAATTAGGCTGGGCGAGCTTCAAAGTGGGTCTCAGTTTGATCAAGACTTTGGGGAGGTCGCGGGAGTGACTGGGCAGGTTGACGGCGAGCTGAACACGGAAGATTGCGGGGCTTAGGCTGGTCATCCGCTCTGGTTGTTTAGCTCTGAGAATGTGGGCACCCTCCTTCAAGCTTAAGCATCGTAAGAGGGATTGTACAAAGCCCCTTTTGAATAGCTCTCCCTTGATTAAAAAGAATCTGGACGACTTGACCCATTTTTTTGTTTCCTCCTTCTTATCGCGGGGCAGCTCTCAATTTTCCAGGTACGCCTTAATGGGCGTACACCAATCCCTTTCCTCTTCTAATGTATTCACTTCATCTTCCCCAAATTCTTGATGTGCCATCAACAAAGTAATCATTCTTTCCTGGCAATCTGTTGCTGATATGGCCACCTCGGCCAAATAATTTGCTCGGCCATTTTCCTCTTGAGGGATCTGGAGTGCATTCAGGGAGTCGATAGCTCTAGCTATCTCCTGGAACCGGGCTACATATTTCCGCATACGATCTTCTCTTGTATCAAATTTGCCCCTTATCTATTTGCATACCAATTGCGAATCTACCCGCGCACTTATCCATTCCGCCCCAAGCTCCATTGCCATTTGGATCCCCCTCAACAGGGCCTCGTACTCTGCTTCGTTATTAGACAGACGATAATTCATCTGTATCGCGTACTCTATAGCAGTTCCTTCTGGATCTATCAAGACTATACCTGCTCCACACCCTAGACTTCCCATTGAGCCATCCGTATATATTGTCCACTCTCCTCTTTCCTTGGGAGAGCTGGTCATTTCTTGCATGAAATCGGCAAGTGCCTTGGCCTTGATCACTGTTCGTCCTTCAAAATGTATATCGAGTTCTCCAAGATCAATAATCCACTTAATCAGGCGTCCTAAGGCCTCTGGTTTGCCCATTATTGCCTTTAGGGGCAAGTTAGCTCTGACTACTATCTTGTGCGAGAGAAAATAGGGTCGGAGTTTGCGGGCTGTACCAACCAGGGCCAACATGGCTCGTTCCACCTCAACATACTGGAGCTTGGCATCATGCAACACCTTTATCCAATAGTATACTGGCCTCTGTGCTCTACCCTCTTCCCTGAGCAAAACCATGCTCACGACTTATCTCCCTACAGACATATATAAGACCAAGGGCTCGCCCACGACCGACTTAGTGATCAGTGACATACTAACCAAGTGTTTTTTCAATTTCTGGATTGCTATTTGGCACTCCTCATCTCATTGGAATCGAGACTTTTTTCCATAGAGTTCAGAAAAAGGGTAGGCTCTTTTCTGCCGCACGGGAGATAAATCTGCTCAGTGCCACTATCCAACCCGCCAGGCACTGGTCACTACAAAAGATCCGGCAGTACTAGCGGATTTACTGGCGGCCAAAAAGCCGCCAGAGATACTAACGACCTTCCTGGCAGTCGACTTTGCTGGCGGATATGCTGACGGCTTTGCCCGTCAGCAAAAAAGGCCGCCAGTAACCCGCCAGAGAAAGAGCGGGAGTTTATCCCGCTTAATTATACTGACGGCCGTGACCGCCAGTGTATAAAATTGGCGTCGCTAACGGGTTAGGCCGTCAGGATCCTGACGGGCACGGCCGTCAGAATATAATTTTTAATTAAAAAAAATAAGCTCGCTAATCCTGACGGCCATGACCGCCAGGATATTATTTTTAATAAAAAAAATAAAGCCCGCTAGTCCCTGACGGCCATTGGCCGTCAGGAATTTAACCTAAAAAGTCGGGGTCCTTCCTTCTCCGCCTCACTGTCCAGAAGCAGCAGCAACCAAAAAAAAAATCGTCGTGAAATCGTCGCCACCCGCCGCGCGGCTCCGCAGGCCACCGTTGCCCACCGCCGCAGCCGAGCCCAGCCCAAGGTCCACCACCACCGCCTGCCTCCACTTTCCGCCGCCGCTCCGAGGTCCACCACCACCTCCACTTTCAATTTTCATTTTATATTTTTGATTATTTTTTTGTATATTTGTATTTGTTTGTATATTTTTTTATATACTTGTGGTTTATTAATTGTTATATAATTAGTTTTAGGTTTATTAATTATTATATAATTAGTTTTAAGTTTATTAATTGTTATATAATTAGTTTTAAAGGTTAGAGTTTAGTGTTTGTTTAGGGATTAGAGTTGAAACTTGGGTTCATTAGGAATTAATTACAAAATTAGGGTTAAAGTATGGGGTTATTATGATTAAGTATGTACTTATGATTTAATTAGCCATAATTACCTAATTAGGATTTAACTAGGGGATAATTATATAATTATTCTTCAATTATAGTTTAATTTAGGTTTAATTTTGAAATTAGGGTTTCATTTAGGGTATAAATTAAAATTATGTAATAATTTAGGGTATAATTTATAATTATAGTTTAATTTAAGTTTAATTTGAAATTAGGGTTTCATTTAGGGTATAAATTAAATTTATGTAATAATTTAGGGTATAATTTATAATTATAGTTTAATTTGAAATTAGGGTTTTATTTAGGAATAATTATATAATTAGGGTTCAAATTTGGAATAATTATATAATTAGGGTTCAATTTTGAAATAATTATGTAATTAGGGTTCAATTTTGGAATAATTATGTACTTAGGGTTCAATTTTGGAATAATTATATAATTAGGGTTCAATTTTAGAATAATTATATAATTAGGGTTCAATTTTGGAATAATTATGTACTTAGGGTTCAATTTTGGAATAATTATATAATTAGGGTTCAATTTTAGAATAATTAAGCTTTGGTAAATTCTGGAGTAGACTTGCCTATAAAGAGCGCATACAACATTCATACAGAGATTATCCTCCTCAAACGCCCTCCCCATGTCGATTCCAAACATCTATCATTCAACAGTAGATACAGTCCATGAAGGCGTCTTTTTTTAGTGACCGTGCTAGCAAGGAGCCGTTTGATTTTTGGAGCAGACATGGTGAGGGTGGTCGAGGAAAACGATGACCTGTATTCGAATGTTTTGTGGCTCTTTATAAACAATACGTGTCTACTTCAGAATCTAACTAGCTAGAAGCAATCTTGTATTAGGGTTTATCATTGTATTAACTTAGATTATTAGGGTTTGTTTTCAAATTTAGATAAACTTTAGGGTTAAATTATATTGTGATATATGCATGTATGCACCCATTATATTGTATATATATTGTTCATGCATGGGCGGCCGTGGTGATCGGACGGGATTTTAAAAAAATTGTATATATATTGTTCATACACGGGAGGCCGTGGTGATCGGCCGGGGTTTAATTTTGTTTATATATATTATTGTCATTGGTGTTATTGGTTGTATACCATCGGATGTTGACGTGGGTTATGATTCATACGTTTTTGTTACGAATCTGTACATAATCGAGTCTTATTTTAGTCCTTTTATTCTCTTTTTTTGGGTTAAGTGTAGGTTGAATTGTATCGTTTTGCATATTTCGTCTCCTCACTTAATTTTCCGACTTGTTGATCATTAATCGGTCCAAATGAGAGTGATTCTGTGTTTTTCTCATACAGCTAGAGCGTCCGGTGGATCCAAGAGCACAAGATAGAAGAAGCAACGCTCCAAGTAGCCCAAAAGGACACCCACCGATCGGACAACATATGCCTCCGATCGGTATAACCGAGGAAGTGCACACCGACCGGGGGAACTGGTGCACCGATCGAGCCCACGGGCAGTAGCTTTCATCCGATCAGACAAGACTTCTGTCCGATCGGACAAATACGTTACACATGCGGTTTCTGGAAATTTTCAGTTACGAAATAGCTAAGCTCGTTTAAAAATGGCAGAAGAGGCTAGGGTTTCGTATCATTCAACCTTGGAGACCTTTTGGAGGCTGAAACAAGGTTAGAGAACCCACAAAACACCCAAAGGTTGAGAGATTTTACACATCTCTCATACCTCTAGCATAAAATCATACAATACTGTTTCAAGCTTCGATTCGAAGAAACCAACGTTCTTCGCTAGGATTCTGGGTTCATGACAAGCCTCGGGATTCTACTCATTTCTTGGAGTGCACTCGTTCGTCGTCATCATTCGTTGAAAGTAGTTCAACGATTAGTAATCTCTAAACTTGTCTTTTGATATGATGTTTTTGAAAGTGGTTTGGTTTGATATTTGATATGAACAGTTGATGGTATGTTAGATAATGTTAAGTTAGTAGATTGTTAAGGTTTTGGTGATTTGGATTCATACCTTTGTATTTTTGGATTATTGATTTTGGTTGAACTATTAGATTGAGAATGGAATTATGGTTGGTTTAGTTATGTTTTGTGAAGCATTTAGTACTTAAGTTTTTATAAATCTTGTTGCGCATTTTAGATAATTTCGGAAGTAGTATTATGATAGGATTGTTATTAATCCTTGATTGTTGAAGATCTTAGATTGTTAGTTGTTAATACTAGAATATGCAAGATGGGATGCAAATGCTAGTATGATGTGTAGTATTCCGTATTTGTTTTGCAATTGTCGCTTTTCTCATGACTTGTCAAGAGGTCACCCTCGAGACAAGAGAGTTTTTGTTCTCAAAATAATTGATTTCGAATTATTTCCTAAACCCAAATTGACCGTGTGTTTAGATAGAATTGTGATATTAGTATAATAAGTATCGTTAAATCCGATTCCCATTCCTCGAGATATCGACCCGAGTTAACTCACTAGTCTACAAGTGACCCCGTTCTCTTGCAGGCGAACTAAACTCCTTTTCAAACGTAGACGTGTGCTGGTTAACCGGTAATTCATTTTGAAAGGAAAAGTTCGGCTCAAGATTTGGCGCCGTTGCCGGGGAATGGTAAAGGTGTTAATGATATTTATTTGTGTTATTGCTTATGTGTCGTTAGTTGTGCTCACTTTGGGAGCCTTTATCACTGTGCTTGCTCGGAACCATGGTTGTGACACCTATGACGATGACATCGTGTACCCGAGTGTAGCGATGATGGTCGAGAGTCGGACGGTTAATGGACGGAACGTGGCTATCCCGACGTTTATGTTAACTTCGGAGAGGCTAATAGACGAGGAAATCGAAAACACCGACAACGACGATGCCGATGACGATGATGAGGAAGATGATGACGAGGAGAATGAGGAGGAGAACGGGGAGAAGACCATGAATGAGGACAATGGAGGAAATGGGAACACTGGTTCCCGGACTTACAATCATGGTGACTATGGGGACGGCGTTTATTTCTCGGACGAGCAGTGGCATCAGCAGCAGGATTTTCAGGCATGTATGATGGATCAAATGGGGCAGTTGCACATCCATCAAGAGGAGCACGCGAGGAACGCTCGCCAAGACGCTTGGGCTGCGCGTGAGGAAGCTCGGGAGGAGGCTCGTTATTTCCGGAGCACGTTGACAACAATGAGCAATAACTGGGCAGAAACTACTCAGCATCTTGCCCGGTTGACCGGAAATGTAGAGGCCAATCATGGATACCTCGTACAAATTGACGAGCGCCTCTCCCGTCTCGAGCACCCCTACCCACCTCCACCTCCAAACGACATGGACTAGTAGGCGGGCCCATGCCCCATTTGTATCACCACTCTATCCAACTTTTTGTTTGCTTTCTAGACTTTTTACTATTTTATTCGGATTTATTATGTATTATTATTTCTTTTATGTCGTGATGGGATGATTATGTTAACTTGGGGGTTTATTCATTTGCATGCATTAAATCTTTGCACCTTTCTATTCCCCCATGTTCATGATCGTATTTTAGCAACCAGGAGTTTGCTTACACTTTCGAAAAGGGGGGAGAGACTACAGTCCGATCGGAGTTACAGGGTTAACCGATCGGTAAAAGCCTACTGGACTGCAGTCCGATCGGAGTTTTACCTTGACCGACCGGACAGTGCACAATTGTCTATTTCTGGGTATTAGAGCCTATGCATGCTTGAGTTTGGACCATTTTAAGTAACATAGTCGCAATTTCGTAACATAATGTTAGTCAACCAATTACGTCAACTTCTGTTGAATATTTGCCCATGCTTATTTGTGTTTGTATTGGCATGCCTGTCGGAATCATGTATTATGTGATATGATGTTGAGTCTTTTGAGCTTGTATAAGTGCAAATTTTCAAAACTACTTATATGTATTTTAAACAACACTTAGTCATTATCAATTCTGCAAAACTTCAAAAACTCGATCACCTTATTTTCAAAGTTTGAATTGAACCCTAGTGATAAGCCTTGTGTGTTTATCATCATTTCATGTTGTGATTCGATAAGTGTTTTGAAAGGTCTCGTAATCGCATGTGTATATTAGGTTTTGAAAATGACGTTAGGCGCATATAAAACCCGTTTCCGGCCTTATTCACAAATAAAAACCACTAAAAATCCCAATGAGCCCTTTTGAGCCTTAATTCCATTTTTTGTTATCCACGAGCATGATTACAGCTCTTATTTCATTTAAAATTGTGATGAGATTTTTAATTATGGTTAATAAGATATGATGATTACGGGGTAGGAACTAGTGAGACTCTCTAAAAGAGGAGAGAGCAATATATATATATATAATATATATATATATATATATAAAATAAGGGTGCTTAAGTTCAAAAAAGCATCTAGAAAATAAAAATAAAGCATCTTGGCTAAAGCAAGTATTCGGGTTTGGGATTGAAAGGAGTCTTAGCTATAAAAGACTAAAAATAATGGTACATGGTTATTTGGGAAGGATGAGGAACAAAAATTACGTTCTATGCGTTAAAGGGCGGATTGAGTGAGTTATAGATTGCGTTTGTCCGCAAGTTAGCCACACATCCTTATATATGACATACCTTACCAAAGAGCCGACATTACAACCCTTAAAAGTTCTATTATGATTCTTGATTTAATGTGCACACTTATGCGATGATTGAGTCTTTGATTTTCAAGAGTCGTTGAATGCATGATTATGATGATCCGAGCGTATACACTTACCTGTTGAAAACACGAGCGAATGAGTGCACCATGTTATATTACCCTTTTGTGAGGAAGCATTCTTTCGATTTCAAGGTGAAAAGGTAATACGAGTTAGCTTTATGGTTTCGGCGAAAGTGTTTATAATTACAAAACTAAACTATATGCACAACATGACTCTTAGCTCTAATTACTTTCACTTCTTTTGATTCTGATCCTTTCATTTGTTCGGGAACGGACAAACCAATTAAGCATGGGGTGGTTGATTCGTACGTTTTTGTTACGAATCTGTACATAATCGAGTCTTGTTTTAGTCCTTTTATTCTCTTTTTTCGGGTTCAGTGTAGGTTGAATTGTATCGTTTTGCATATTTCGTCTCCTCACTTAATTTTCGGACTTGTTGATCATTAATCGGTCCAAATGAGAGTGATTCTGTGTTTTTCTCATACAGCTAGAGCGCCCGGTGGACCCAAGAGCACAAGATAGAAGAAGCAACGCTCACAAGTAGCCCAAAAGGACACCCACCGATCGGACAGCATATGCCTCCGATCGGTATAACCGAGGAAGTGCACACCGACCGGGGGAACTGGTGCACCGATCGAGCCCACGGGCAGTAGCTTTCATCCGATCGGACAAGACTTCTGTCCGATCGGACAAGAACGTTACACATGCAGATTTTTAGAAATTTTCAGTTACGAAACGGCTAAGCTCGTTTAAAAATGGCAGAAGAGGCTAGGGTTTCGTATCATTCAGCCTTGGAGACCTTTTGGAGGCTGAAACAAGGGTAGAGAACCCACAAAACACCCAAAGGTTGAGAGATTTGACACATCTATCATACATCTAGCATAAAATCATACAATACCGTTTCAAGCTTCGATTCGCAGCAACCAACGTTCTTCGCTAGGATTCTGGGTTCGTGACAAGCCTCGGGATTCTACTCATTTCTTGGAGTGCACTCGTTCGTCGTCATCATTCGTTGAAAGTAGTTCAACGATTAGTAATCTCTAATCTTGTCTTTTGATATGATGTTTTTGAAAGTGGTTTGGTTTGATATTGGAGAATAGTTCATGGTATGTTAGATAATGTTAAGTTAGTAGATTGTTAAGGTTTTGGTGATTTGGATTCATACATTTGTGTTTTTGGATTATTGATTTTGGTTGAACTATTGGATTGAGAATGGAATTATGGTTGGTTCAGTTATATTTTGTGAAGCATTTAGTACTTAAGTTTTTATAAATCTTGCTGCGCATTTGAGATAATTTCGGAAGTAGTATTGTGATAGAATTGTTATTAATCCTTGATTGTTAAAGATCTTAGATTATTAGTTGTTAATACTAGAATGTGCAAGATGGGATGCAAATGCTAGTATGATGTGTAGTATTCCGTATTTGTTTTGCAATTGTCGCTTTTCTCACGACTTGTCGAGAGGTTGACACCCTCGGGACAAGAGAGTTTTTATTCTCAAAAAATTGATTTCGAATTATTTCCAAAACTCAAATTGACCGTGTGTTTAGATAGAATTGTGATATTAGTAAAATAGGCATCGTTAAATCCGATTCCCATTCCTCGAGAGATCGACCCGAGTTAACTCACTAGTCTACAAGTGACCCCGTTCTCTTGCGGGCGAACTAAACTCCTTTTCAAACGTAGACGTGTGCTGGTTAACCGGTAATTAATTTTGAAAGGAGTACAAAAGTTCGACTTAGGTTACGGCACCGACCGGGAGGTGTTGTCCCTCCAATAGCGGGTTTTCAGTTTTTTTTTCAAAAAACGTGATAGGGTGTCACGTGGTTTTATTTAAGTTTTCAAAATATTCTTCAAAAATGTGACGGTGGTAATTGTTTATTTGGAACCTTGGCGAAGTGACGCGATGCATATAGATCACTTGTTTGAGAATTAATATCAAATAGAAAAATTTGAAACTAAGTTTTGAATTATTTCAATATTCCTTAGACCCGTTTGAGATTTAGTATCCAATATAGAGTTTGATACTAAATTTCGAATTGTCCTATTTTTTGACAGTTTGAGAATGTGACTTGTAGTATGGTTATCTTATGTGTATGGTTTTTTTTAAAAATTTCGGTTTCTGCATCTCTCTTATTGTTCTCGGGTGCACTGAAATATACGTGCACTACGAGAACTGAGGGGAGATGCTGCTGAAATTTTGAATCTAAGAAAAATGCATATTTTAAGATAATACAGACTACTAAACGTCACGTTCTTGAATGGGATATAAGTCTTACCAATTACAACTCGAATTACTCATTCTTCTCGGAATGCTACCGAAATCTTGCCACCTTCTTTAATTATAGAATCACGAATAACACTAAAAAAACTTAGGATGGCTGATGATCGTAGTTGGATGTACAAACGGAATATTTCTGGATTTCTAAATCCGACGTTCGTGGCCGGTGTAGATAGTTTCATACAATTTGCACTCACGCATGATTCTACAGAGAGGGACGGTGATAAACTAAAATGCCCTTACCCACGAACTAAGTGTAGGAACTCTAGTTATAGGTCTATCGATGAGATAAAATATCACATCGGTAACAAAGGGTTCATTGCTGATTATTACATTTGGAATCATCACGGAGAAACAGATCACGTCTCATCGCCTGCTGATATTAAAATCGGGGGATCATCATCAAATGCGTATGTCGATATAGTGCGAGATGTTGTCGGTCCTAATTTCGATATGAATGACATTGAGTTGGATGTACCACCTAATCCCGTGGCGAAGAAAATTTTCGATATTCTGAAAGCTGCAAAAAAACCTCTGTATCCCGGCTGCGAGAAACACAATCGGTTGTCTTTAGTTGCCCATCTTATGAATTTAAAATCGGAGCATGGCATTTCTCAGAAATGTTATGATCAATTTATTGATTTAATCAAAAATATCGTGTCAGAAGACAAAAATGTTGCAGATAATTTTTACGAAAGTAAGAAGTTGTTGAGAGATATAGGGTTACCGGTAGAGAAGATAGTGTAACACCCAAGTTTTTATTTTCTTATTATGTTAAGCCCCCAAATTTTTTATATATATGTTATATTCTATTGTTTCAAGTCCAATAAGCATATTACCCAAATTCGAACTCAATTATATTATTTGTATTTTATTGGAGAAATTGTCAAATAGTACCCCAGGTGGAGGTCCATTTGTCAATTAGTTCTCAATCCAATTTTAAGTCATATAGTACCTACTTTTTGCCAAATAGTCCAAAATTGTGATATGAATATACCACAATACCCTTACTATTAAAATAACTAATAATAATAATAAAATGGGGCCACATGCTGCCGTTATCTGCCGCCGGAAAATTTTCCGACGAGATTTTTTTTTTGCCCAACAAATATAAAGTTACCCGCCGGCCGGAAAATTTCCCGGCCGCCGGAAATTTTTTTCCGGTCACATTTCTTATCCTGATCATCTGAAAATATTTTCCGGCCACCAGAGTATTTTTCGGCTGCCGGAATTAATTTTTGGACTTTTTGTTTTTTTGCCCAGAATTTCTTACTTTATGTCTGAATTTCTTACTACATGTCCATGGAGTCAGTTCCGGTGGTCGGAATTTATTTTCGGCGTTTTTTTTTTCTGCCGAGAATTTCTTACTGTATGTCTGAATGTCTTACTACATGTCTATGGAGTCAGTTTCTTTTTCAACCCATATATTTTTCTTACTATATGTCTGGATTTTTTACTATATGTATGCATTTTTTACTATATGTGAAAAGATTTCTGACTATATGTCCAAATATTTTTACTTAATGTCCAAAATATAATTTCGGTCACCGGAAATAATTCTTACTATATGTACGAATTTCTTACTATATGTAACAGACTTTTTATTAAATGTCCAAAAATTCATGCTTGATGACAAAGTATTTTATTTGATTGCAAAAGTTTCTTGCTTTGATGTGCAAATGTTGTTATGTATTTTTTACTTATTACTATTTTTTTTACTTATTACACACTTTTGTTTTGCCAAAAAAAATAGAGAAAAAAAATTCTTGCTTAATAGCAAATTATTCTTATGTATTTTCTTATTTAATACAAATTATATATTATTATTTTATAGTGAAATTTCATACTTTATGTTCAAAAAATTAATAAAGTTTCTTACTTTATATCCTTTAAAGTAAGAAAGTTTGTTATTTTATATTCAAAAAAGTAGGAAAAGTTCTTATTTTATAGTGAAATTTCTTACTTTATGTTCAAAAAACAAAGAAAAAAATCTTACTTTATAGTGAAAATCTCATACTTTATGTATGAAAAAGTAAGAAAATTTCTTATTAAAAATTTCTTACTTTATAGTGATATTTCTAACTTTATATTTGCTGGGCAAAAAAAATAATAATAAAAAACTCTCGCCGGAAAATTTTCCGGCGGCGGCGGCCGGACAACAGCAGCGGTGGGGTGGCCGGAGGGAGGTGGTGGTGTAATGTTTATTGATATTATTATTATATTTTTATTATTAGGGGTAACCTTGTAATTGTATATTTGTGGTTGGATTATTTGATATTTTGTATAATTAGTCTTAGTATTTGACAAAGATATTTTTTCCTATGTAGTATTTGAAACCAAATCCAACAACTTAGCCCGGTTCACAAGGTTACAACCCTAATTTTCTAAAAATATGTCCACTTTTGGTTTTTAAAGAAAAACCAAACAACCTCCAAAGATTCATTACAATTTTCACTCGGCCGCGAAAACCCAGTTCTTATTTTTCTAAAAACTTTCATACTACAATTCATCGTCTTCCAACTGCGATTTTTCCCAAACCCTAAACGAAACCCGAGCCAAATACGATCGATCCGAATCCCGTCACTATCACCACTGCCGGTTTATTCGACCCAAAGTCACCCAAAGTCAGGGCTTCGCCTCTGAGCCATCGCGAATGCCAACCCAAACAATCTCCACCACAGATCGCCAATAATTTTTCCCGACACCGCATCGTCGAACTTCCCAGGCAACAACAGCCCCGAAATCCATTTCCAGTTACCATCCCAAACGCCACATTTTTTACCGATCGATCCAGGTCCATGCACCAACCTGCCCGAACAGCAATAGCAAATCACCACCCACCGCCCTGCTCCGCAATGCCTACCACCACCACGCTGACACCGGAGAGGGTTTGGCCGCCCGATCCGCCGCAGGGAGAGGTTTTAGGCCGCTACAGATTTCTTACAAAAGCCAAACCCAGGGCCAATTCAAAAATGCTCGGATCGCACTGATCGGCCGTCTCCGATTTCAACCCTCGCCAACCACTTTCGAGATTGCCACCTTCTCAGCCGTGCCCGGCCACAGTCTTTGGAAAAGGAAACCGCCGAACGCCTTCCCAAGCTTCGCCGCTGGAGCCTTCCGAGCGCCACCGCCCGATCTCCATCCAGACTGTCTCCGCCGTCGTTTTCGGAGGAGGCGGAGCGGCGCCTGCACCTCCTAACCACCGCCTCACCGAGGGCGTACTCCAGCCACGTCGCCTCGCTGGTCGCTTCCGCCGCCACCGTCAATTTTCGGAGAAGGCGGAGAAGAAGCAACCTCTTGAGCCGTCGCCTCCGCTGCTCAAGGCCACCTCACCGCCGCCGCATGCCATCACCACCGTGGCTGCACTTTAGCGCCGCCGCTTCCAGGGCCCCTTAATGTCGGAGCTCCAATTGCCGCTGCCCTAGCCGAAGCCACCTTCAATTCGAACCGCTGCCACCAAGGCTTCACTACCGCCTACGCGTTCAGCCGCCGCCGTTGATGAATCAGAGAGAGGGTGAATTTTGGCCGATTGGAGAGGAAACGGGGAAGAAAAGGGGAGAAATTGGGAATGTCCGATTAAAGGGCTAAGAATCCTTTTTGATACCCAGCAACTTTCCAAAATCACCAATTGGCCCCAGCTACTTAATTCCTTGTTCAATTGAACCCAAAGGTCTTCAAATAGTTCAATTGAGCCCCAGATTTAACCAAATCCCAAGTTCAGCCCCAAAACTTGTCAAGAACTCCACTCCAGCCCACAAGACTTTCAAGTTATCTTAATTTTACCCCTCCAATTCCAAGGACCCTACTAAAACAAACCTATTGGCCTTGTTTTCCCTTACCAGACGTTCGATTCATGGCTATGGTTTAATTATATATATTTTTTATTAGTCCAAATCCATTTTTCAAAGAAAGTTCTAAGATAAATTATTATTTTAATGTAGGAAACGAGGGATCTCAAAACTAGGATTTTCAAGCACGAGTACCTACATTCGCATTTTTCACAAAACAACATTCAAAGTTGGGTGATTCTAAACTTTTTCAAAACTATGTTTGTCTATGTTAAATGCAATTATATGAATTATCTATTTCTCAATGCAACATTCCATAGTAGCTTTCGAGCTAATACAACAGACAGTGTGTTGTAGCCATTCATTTATGATTTATATGATTTCTTTCTAACATTGACAAAATTCTATGTTTGTCTATGTTAAATGCGATTATATGAATTATCTATGTCTCAATGCAACATTCCATAGTAGCTTTCGAGCTAAAACAACAGTAGCTTTAGGGCTAAAACAACAGTAGCTTTCGAGCTAAATCTATGGTTGGCCAACATCTATGAACGACTGACAGTGTGTTGTAGCTATTCATTTATGGTTTGTATGATTGGTGTTTAATATTGACAAATGAATCCCCACAGAGCGAGTTGAAAGCTCACACCCATTTTTTATCAAACTTTTCAGGTTGAGGAGTTGGAAGTGGTACAAGGCGGTGAATGCGAAGATGCTATTTTCAATGTTATTTCATTTTCCTTTCTATGAATTGGTATCTTAATTTTATGTAAAATTACAAATAAAGATTGAGACTTGTGTTTCTATTTAAAACTCTTTGAATAGTCGAGTACTACTATTTTGATTCATCAAGTGAATCTCCTATTTTTAAATAAATGTTTAAGTTTCATTCACGCTTCCGCTCAGTTTTTATTGTTATTGTGATTTATTGAAAAACTCATGCCCTTATTTTTGAAAGTTTTATTTATAAAGAATCAAAATTTATATTTTTCGAAATTGGGGCGTGACAGATAGATTGTTGCGTTAAGAACTGCATGATTTATTGGAAGGATGATTTGAATCTGGATAAGTGCAATTTTGTGATCATCCACGGTTTAAACCCGCGAAGAAGGGACAAGCTAAAAGGCGCAAGTCCAACTTAATTCCGTACAAGAGGATGTTTTACTTTCCTCTAACGGCCCGCCTGCAGAGGTTGTACGCATCTAAAATAACAGCAAAGGATATGCGGTGGCATGCAGAACATACGGTAGAGGATGGTGTCATGCACCACCCGTCAGATTCTGAGGCTTGGAGGCACTTCGACCAAACTCATCCAGAGTTCGCCGCTGAAACTCGAAATGTAAGATTGGGTCTATGTACAGATGGATTTCAACCTATTGGAAGTTTCAAAAAATAATACTCTTCGTGGCTGGTGATTGTCACACCATACAATTTGTCTCCCTTGATGTGTATGAAAGAGCAGTATATATTTCTCAGCCTTCTCGTCCCGGGCCCACAAAACCCCAAAGATAAGTTAGATGTTTTTCTACAGCCATTGATTGAGGAGTTGAAGCAGCTGTGGTCCGACGGTGCTCTCTCGTACGATATATCTAAAAAATAGAACTTTCAGATGCGAGCGGACCTTATGTGGACCATTAGCGACTTTCCTGCATACTCGATGTTGTCCGGTTGGAGTACGGTCGGTCTAATGGCTAGTCCGTATTACATGGAGCATTCAGACACTTTTACCCTGCAAAATAGCATGAAACAATCATGGTTTGATAACCATCGTAAATTTCTAGAATGTGATCATCGACTTCGTAAAGATAAAAAATAAAACTTAGAAAAAATAGAAAGGTTGAAGCTCTGCCGCCGCACGTGCGTTCTGGAACAGAGATTTTGGCCAAAATTGAACGGCTAGGACTTCTGAAGGTAACCGATGAAAACCACTGACATGTGAATGGACTAATAGCGAAGAATAGTGGTTGGAGAAAAAGAAGTATTTTTGGGATTTGCCTTACTAGAGCACTAACTTGATTCGTCATAATCTAGACGTTATGCACATTGAGAAAAATGTTTTTGATAATGTGTTTAACACGGTGATGAATGTCAAAGGGAAGACAAAAGACACTTCGAAATCAAGAGATGAGTTAGCAGAATACTTTCACCGTCCCGAACTTCATGCAGACGCATCAGGAAAGTATCCCAAAGCGTCGTACACGCTCGATAAGCCGTCGAAAGTTGCATTGTGTGAATGGATAAAGGCTCTCAAATTTCCTGATGGGTACGCATCAAATCTAGGTCGCTGTGTTGATATGAAAGGGTTGAGAATGTACGGGATGAAAACCCATGACTGTCACGTGTTTATGCAGCGGTTGATCCCAATTGCATTTCGAGAACTGCTTCCTCATTCCGTGTGGAAGGCATTAATAGAGTTAAGTTTGTTTTTCAGAGATCTGAGTACAAGAGTCATTGGAACTGCTGATATGAGTCGTTTAGAGCGAGACATTCCCCTAATACTCTGTCAACTCGAGATGATATTTCCACCAAGTTTCTTCGATTCAATGGAACATTTGCCCGTCCACTTACCATACGAAGCGAGAATTGCTGGTCCAGTGCAATATAGGTGGATGTATCCTTTCGAGAGGTATCTTATCAAGTTGAAAAATAATGTAAGGAATAAATCGTGTGTTGAAGGCTCGATAGCAAACGCATATCTAGTTGAAGAGGCGTCGAATTTTGTTTCGTACTACTTCGACGATAATGTCTCCACAAAAAAGACAAACTTAAATCATAATGAAGAAGTTCAAAATGATGAAGACGAAAATCCAAACGTTCTATCTATTTTCAAAAATACCGGTGAAGCTTTCTCAGACGCAGGGAAAAGATTCTTGTCGGATGAAGAATTGGCCGAGGCCCAAAGATATGTGTTACTAAATTGTGCTGAACTCCAATAATTTATCAGGTTGACAATTCAAATTTGTTGCAACCCTAATTATCGAAATCTATTAATTAAATATTATAACAATTCTTCATTTTAATCTAAATATGCAGTTTGTTCGAAGATGGTATTAAATGTCACCAACCGAACATTACAGATGAGGCACTGGCTGGAAAAGTGGATGCTGAATTTCCTATTTGGTTTGAGAGCTACGCGAGTCTTAATTATCTTTAAAATTACGTGGCAATTAAAATATATTATAACATTTAAAAACATAAAATTATTGTAGGAACGAGATTCTTTGAACAATGTAAATGACGATTATATGAGGTCAATTGCGTATGGTCCATCACGTGTTGTGAACACATTCAACGGTTGTAAGATAAATGGATATAGATTTCACACGCTCTCATATGGCTCTGAACGATCAACGTCGAGCACAGAAGTTTGTATACGAGGAACAAATTATGGGCCAGATTACATGGATTATTACGGTCATCTTCTAGAAGCTGTTCAATTGGAGAATCACGGGCTTCAAATGACCGGACGCTCTTGTTCAAATGTGAGTGGTTTGATCCAACTCCATCCGACACGAAAATTCACCCTCAATATAAGCTCGTTGACATCAATCATAAACGTAGATTCAATCGATACGAGCCATTTGTACTCGCATCCCAAGCAACTCAAGTGCACTACAGTTTGTATCTGAGTTTGAAGCGAGACAAACTAGATTGGTGGGCAACTTGTCAAATCAAAGCTCGATCGACGGTGGATTATGTCGAGCCTCGCGTGCCTGAACAACAGTCATTCCAAGAAGATGTTGTAGAAACATTTCCTGCAATACAATTAGAGGATGTCGACTTCCAATTATACGACCCTCTCAATCACGAACATGACGAGTCGGTCAATGATGATTTATTCTTTTTTATTATTCTTTTATTGTACTTGTTCATATTTTGAGATGTTCAAAATTTTAAAATCAACTGAAACATAAGATTCAGAGGTGTCAAGAATTCAAATTCAAACATGAAACATAAATTCCTAAAATATATATGTACGACTTACATCAAATATCTAACATAAATATTCACAATAAAATATTTCTTAATGTCTAACACTACTACTTTGTTGGGGGATCATATGGAGGCTGCTAAGGCTGAGACTAAGCTCTCGTCATTGAGACAACCTCCTCCATCACCTGATGTCGGATCATCTCCTAGATCTCGAGATGTTCTTGCGCACGTGCCTTGCGGATCTCTTAAAACTGCTTCTGATGGGATCGCTCATCCGTCTCCTCTCTCTAGGTCTCGACCTAACTCTTAAAAGTCTATAGTTATGTCTGGAGTTCCATGACACGTCTATCTGGGTGAGAGGATGCATACTGTAACTCAAAGTTCTATTTTTTTAGAGATATCATGTGAGGGTGCACCAACCATTCATAGTTGATTCAACTTGACATGTAGATGTTGTAGAAAAACATCCAGCTTATCCTTAAGATTTTTGGGCCATGAAACAAAAACACTTATAAACATGTATTGTTCTTTCATACACATCCATGGAGGCACGTTTTATGGTGTGACTATTACCAGCCATGAGGAATATTACACTCTGGAACTTCCAAAAGGTTGAGAACCATCTCTCCAAAGGCCCAATCTTACATTTTGACTTTCGGTGGCAAACTCTAGATGAGATTGATTGAAATATTTCAGGTGATTCGTATATGTGTGTTTTTTTTGTATGTTTTTGTGTCTTATTTTGTGTTCTTTAGTCATATTTGAGTCGTATTTTGTCTTGTTTTTCTTTGTTTGGCATTTTGTAGTGTTATCAGCTTTTTAGTATTTTTTATATCTTTATTTATGTTATTTTATTTTTCTTGGTTTTAGGATAGCCGAGCCATCCGAAGAGCATTCCCGAGGATCACAACTGGCTCGATTTGATGAAAAGATGACCTGATCCAATGAAGCATAGATCGTCGATTGATGCTCAATTGACGCGCATTTTCCGCATGCATCGATCGCGTGTGTCGACCAACTAGAAAATGATTTTTCACCACCGTCGATCGATGGGCCATCGACGCATGCTTTCTTTCATCGTCGACTATCAAGTGTCGATAGACGAGGTATCGATGATAGAGACACCATCGATCGATATGGGAGGCCGTTTTTGGATAAAATTACCATTTTGCCCCCACTTTTCTCTATTTAAACCCAATACCTAATACTTGAAAAGAATCTTTTGAACTCTCTAGGGTTTGGAGTCCCAATATTACCTTATCCTCTTTTTCATTTTTTTCTCTCCTTCAATTCAAAAGGCCCTAACTAGTTCAGTTAGTAGTTAGTTAGCTTAGTTTGTAGTGTGGTGAACTTTATGTACTTGGTGCAACTTTCCTTCTTTTGGCTTTCAAGATTTGAAGAACTCTTTTAATTGGGTAATTTGTAATTGTGTTCTCTTGAATTTTTTTGTTACTTTGTATGAATGTTTGAAGCTCTTTCCTTTTTATGTATGGTTTATAATTTAGATGCTTAAGTTTATTTGTGTTGCTCATGAACCTTTAAATTTCCACCATTGTCTTTTTTCTTGGTTTCCAGTGTTACCTCTTTTGGCAGCTTTAAGCAATTGGTAGTGTAGAGAAAGTGGGCATAGCCACATTTAGTTTGTAGTTGAATTGTAGTATATTGTAGCCTTTTAGGTTAATAGATGTGCAGGATTATCTTGTTTAGCTTATGAAAGAGTAGTTTAAATGTGTTTTTACCTCTAGTGATTGTGTTAATTTACTTGTGGTTTTAATTATGAGATTATGATTTTATTAGCTCTGATTGTGTATTTTTTTTATTGCATTAACTATGTTCATGCTTGCTTTAAGTTTATGTTATTGTATTTCTTGATGAGTTTAGATTAGAATTTATGGGTCTAGGATCTAAATGAGTTTAGAACCATCGATTGATAATTATCAAGTGTTTAATTGAGAGTCGGGGTTGACAACCCCAGTTTGTAGATTAAGTGTTCGATGAATTACCAATTGATCATGGAGACCATTTGAAACCCTAGACCCTCGTTTTATTAATCTCTTTAAAGTCTTCGATTTCATTTCTTGTGATTTAAATTCTCGTCTTAGTTTCTAAAAACTCAAAACTGAAATTTGATCGTGTGTTTAGTGTAACATTTCTTTAATTTCCCATATGTGATTCAAACACAAAGATTTCTTCCGATTAGTCTTCCTTGTAAGATTCGACTTAAGTCACCTCACCGAAATATGCTCGACCCCATTCTCTTTCGGGCGATCCTCAAAACATTTTTAGAAAAATAGTGCATTTGAAATCACTTCACCAGGCCTCTGAATTTGATGTGTGACGCATGGAACCATTGTCAACAACGTGTTCTGCATGTCACCTAATGTCCTTTGCCATTTCTATACATGCATACTACCTTTGCAAATAGGGGGTTAATGGAAAATAATACATCTTCTTGTATGCAAAGCTGGACTTCTATCATTTATCTTTTCCCTGCTTAAGTGGGTTTAAACCGAGGTTGATTACAAATATTGAAACTGGTCAGATCAGAATCGTCTCTCCATTAGATCATATAATTGTTCAAGCAACAATCTTCTTCTCAACCATTAAGCCCCATGCCCCTTAATAACTTCAAGTTATTTTGAAATTTATCTGATACATGTTAATCTTTTAGCACAACCTCTTTGATTAGATCAAGTAATTTATCATAACACTTTTGAGACATGTGTTAGAAGAGTTTTAGTGGTGATGAATAATTCATCGGGTTCATTGGCTCGATATTATCGGAAACCGATTCGAATGTAAGATTCCAATGTGTTTATAGCTTGAAGAAGTAAAAGGAAAATAAAAATAAACAAGTAAACTAATTAAACTACACTAGAAATTGAAATAACAAGTTGGTCGGATGCCTCGGTCGTATGCCTTCAATGAAAATGCAAGCAAATAATGAAAACAAGCGAAAACAAGCATGTTTCACCAAGTACAAGCATGCATACACAAGGTACAACTAAGCTTGCATGAACATAAAAGCTTGAATAATGCAAATTAATATGAATTGAAAGCATGAATGGATAAAGCAATAAAATTGATGTGAAAGTTTGAAACTTTATGAAAGACAACAAGCAACAAAGCATAGATCTAGGATTAAGCATGAAACAAAGCACAAAAATAAAAAGAAAAATAAAGCATGTGAAAAACTCAAAATCAAGACAATCCAAGACCCGATCTATGATCTAGATGTGTCACTCATCTAGATTCCATAGCCAATTCTTAAGATCTAACATGAATTCAAGGTGCTAAGACAAAAAGTATAAAATGAAGAACAAGAATGGAAATGAATAACAAAGCGTGGAATTAAAGCACAAAATATGAAATTGAAAAGAAACTTACTTGAATTAAGAATTGAAACAAGCTTGAATTTAATTGCATCAAAGTAACAATCCAAGGGAGTACTTGGATTATTCTTAGGCTTACAAACCCAAGGCCAAGCGTGAAAGTAAATCTAGATCTAGAAAAGAGATTACATCAAAACTTGAAATTGAATCTAAAACATAAGAAAAAGAAAATTATCAAGAGCTTGTGAGTAATTTAATCCCAAACCCTAACTTGGGTTGGGAGAAGAGGTGTGTATTTTTACAAAATGAGAGTTTTGTGCTATTTATACTAAGTATAATTGGGTTTAAATGGGTCAAAATGGGTTTAAATGGGCCAAATTAGCCTTTTGGCACATTTTGGCTTGATTTGGCTCAAGGTGGCTCGACCATGGCTCGAGGTGGCTCGGTCTGGGTGAGCCCGGGTGCATTGGGACTGGATGGGGTGCACTGGGGATGGCTGGAGTACGTTGGGCGCCAGTTTAGGCTCCATTCTGGGCGCCGAAATGCTAACTAGGTTGCTACCTGGGGTGCTGCAGTAGGCTCTAGTCTGGGCGCTGAAATGCTGCCTAGGGGTGCTGCTGGGCGCCATTCTGGGCCACCTAGAGTGCTGCCTAGAGTGCTACTTGGCGCCATTCTGGGTCACCTAGAGTGCTGTTGGGCGCCATTTTGGGCAAGCCTAGGCACGGAAATGGGCCACCATTCCAGAATATTATCCACTTTGAAACTTGCTCTTGGCACCAACTTGGGCATGCAAATAGGCAAGGCTAGGCTTGGATTTTTGGCCTCCATGCCTTAGCTTGAATTTCAATCATTTAGACACCTATTAAATGAGAATTTTAAATATCAAAACCCAAGAATTACACCAAACCTTCAATTAATTAGAGCCATTTAACTCAATTAAATATAAACTTGACAAGAAACACGAAAAACAATAAAACGAGAAAACAAACGAATAAGCTAATGAAACTCGATTAAAAACTAATAAAACCAACATAAAATTCTAATTAAAAACAAAAGAAAAACACCATAATTACATGCAAGACAACATGCGATTTTCTGACTTCATAGTCATGAGACGGGAAACTAGAGACAACTGAGAATGTTTCTCGCACCTAGGATATGAAGGTTGATTTATAGCTCTCAAAATATCTAGTACCTTTGGGTCTCAGGATTTGGTAGTTCTTCTACATCAGCAACCACATTGATGTATGTATTTAAGGATTCTTTAGAAGTGACGTAAGTTGATCCTCTAACGTGAACCTCAAGGTCGACATGATACGTGGAGCCAAGACTTGTTTCACCATGGAAAGTGCAGATATAGTAATCTGGTATGATTCCATTTTTAATAAGGTGATACTTGATCTCATTTACATCATGGTAACTACAATTCTTACATTTAGTATGACTACAAGGACACTTTAATTTTTCCTCGTCCTTCAGTGCATGATGTGTGAGTGCAAATTGAATGAAACTCTCCACCCCTTCTATGAGCGTGTGGACAGGTAATCATGCAACCTCCATTTATACATTCAACTACGAACAAAACCCATCATATGATATTCTAATTATAATTAATTAATATAATGATAGAGTTATAGATAAGTGAGCGGTATGAGGGAGCCTATATATAACAATTGAATTTTGGTAATAAAGTTATCTTACTATGTATTTTGAAGACCTAAAAATCTCGTCAGCACCTCCCCTAAGTTCTGTAGGTAAACATATATTGTAGTGCACCTAAAAACAATGAGAGATAGAACCTGAAGTTTAAAAGTCCACAAAACACATACGTACTAAGATAATCACATTCTCAAACTGTCCAAATAAATGGACAACTCAAAATTTATTATCGAACTCTCTGTTTGATATAAAATCAAAAATGAGTATAAGGTAAAGTATTCGAGTGTAGAAAGAAAAATATAATCGATCCGTCGATAATCAATCAACACGCATATTACACAACATTCAAACTCACAGTTCAAAATATATGTATATATTCAACACAATATTCACGTACCGATCATCAATCTAAACCACCACCACATTCTGGAAAAAAATTAAAGTTCATTATTGGAGGGACAAATCCTTCCAGTCAGCAGCGTACACCCGTCATCGCCGACGTAACCACAACACTATGCAGCCATAATATGTATATATTATTCACAAATTATAACATATATATTAAACATACTAACCTCTAAATTAACCATAAACCTTAACACAGTCTTACTTTTTCAATAATTACAAATCAAATCCTAATTTCAGAAATAACTCATAATTAACTCCTAAAATATAACTAATTTTTTAAACAAACTTAATTATTTTTATAATATAAATTTGAAACCTAATTTTTTAATAATTCATGACCAACCCCTAATTAACCATAAACTCTAAAATAACTTAAATTTCTCTCAATTATTACAAATCAAATCCTAATCTCATAAATAATTCATAAGTAACCCTTAAATAAACTAGACTTTTTTAAACAATCCTAATTATTTATAAAATTCTAATATCAACCCTATTTTTTAATAATTCATAAACAATACCTAAATTTCACAAACCCTAAAACAACCCTACTTTTCTCAATAATTACAAATTAAACAGTAAAACATACCTTTTTTATCAGTGGAAGGCGACAGTCGATAGCATAGGAGGTGACAAACCCTTAAATAACTTATTAAAAAAACAAATTAAAACAAAAAAATAACCTGATGGGGTGACTGCGGTGGTGGTGTCCGTGCGACACTATGTGGTGGTGGTTCAGTGGAGTGGCTGCGAGCGGTGAGGTAGAGGCAAGAGTGGGGGTGGTGGTAATGGATGGGGGTGGTGGCCGTTGGTGTTCATTGCCAGCGAGATGGTGGTGGGGGTGGTGCTGATGTGGGATGGTGGTTGGTGGGGGTGGCGCGGCCGATGGTGGTGGTTGGGGGATGGTGACCGGTGGTGAGATGAGAGATGGAGAAAGGGAGAAGCAGGCCAAAGGGATAAGGGGTGGGGACAGATAAGTTTTTTCAACCCCAACTCCCCCATTTACATGAACATATACCGACGGGGGAATTATTCGCAAACATTCTAGCCCGTTGAGGGCCCATCGGTATACTGAACCTTCGCTGACGGGCATTACCCATCAGGAAAATGCCATCAACTAACTCATCGGCATACCCCTTGGTAATTTTGGAGCTTGCAAATGGCACCACTTTACATCAAGTAACCCGATGGGTATTCCACAATGGACGAAACGCCAGTAGCCCGTCAGCAATTGGTAGTTGATGGATACATGACCATCGGTATAGGCCGTTGTTATTATTTTTTTGTAGTGTCCAAATGAGGAATAGCGGTGATGATGATCCATGGTTGTACCCGGTGGTGAATCTGAGGATCCGACAGATGGCGGAGCGGCCTGTGATTTTCTTCGTGGAGGAGAATGATTTCTTGAGGGACAAGGCATGTAGTTACTATGAGGATGTGAAGAAGAGAGAGTGGTTGGAAAGGTTAAGATAATGGAGAGTGCGGGAGAAAGAAAAATAATGGATATGTCATATCACAATAAATATGCGTTATTTGGTCAAAAAAAGAGATGAATAACCTCCCCCTATATAATTTACAAAAAAAAATAAAGTCAAACTCGATTTTAAAAAAATGTCGAATATTGAATGAGTTCAAGCAAGGATAGTTGATTATTGGGTGAGAATATGTTTATGTACCACAAGCTAAATGATAGAATATAGACCTAATTGCATCAAAAATCACCATCTTTTCTAAATTTGAAAATTCAACATGTTTTTTAAATTTTGGAAAATAAAATCAAACATGATATTTGGGTGGACTTTGAGAAAATTAAGAGGCTTGAATTGATTTTATTTTTTTATAAATCAATTGAGTGCTAAATTTTATATAATTCTCTATCCCTTCCCCAACTCCCAAACCCAGATATCATGTTTCGATTTACAAATTTAAAAGACTTATGATTTTATTTGTCAAGTTTTAATAATTACATTGAATTCGCAAATTTAGAAAATATTGTGATTTTTGATACAATAATCCATATAATATTTTACACATTTACTCTTACTTAATTCAATTGGAATTACATATATGGTTTTTATAG
Organism: Phtheirospermum japonicum; assembly: GCA_014905375.1. Taxonomy (NCBI): domain Eukaryota; kingdom Viridiplantae; phylum Streptophyta; class Magnoliopsida; order Lamiales; family Orobanchaceae; genus Phtheirospermum; species Phtheirospermum japonicum. The sequence continues at coordinate 493,550 of BMAC01000597.1, read as the reverse complement.
ATTTATGTAGATTATACAATCTCTTGATATTTATTATCACTTGTATTGTTCTTATGTTTAATGAAAATGTAATACCTAAAATAAATAATCTATAAAAATAAAACTCACACCCTTAGTCTATTCAAATCTATAACAACGGAAGACTAAACTTTCAAAATAACCCCAACATACATGTATAAAGCAGTTTACAGCTTCATCCATTATACAGTACATCATGTACCACCTTTCAACATACACCTTACATAAATATTCTTTAATTTATACATAATGCTCAATGACATGTACTAAAAATCTGCTCTCAAATTTATCAATTTAAAAACAAAAGATTTGCCCATTTTCACGTAAAAATCATTATTTTGAATAGAATTGTTCATAATTTTGACGCACATATTTAATTGTACACACAAATTCATCAATTTGAACTTAGAAAATCATTCGAGTGTACATAGCTACATACACTAGGGTGTATTTAATAATTTGCCTTTACATCTTAATATCCGAGGAACATCGACAAAAGGTCCCTAGTCTAACATAAATTAATTAATTCAAAGAAAATAAAATTACATATGGGAAGGGTCCGATTTGTACGAACCTAATTGTACTCAATAACTTAAATTTGAATTCATATTTAAACTTAAATCTAATGGGTATAATCTATATTGAAGTCATTATATTTACTTATTTAACATTCGTGTATTACATGTGATTTATAATTATCACACGATAATTATGAAAATAAAAATTTATTTGTGATTATTATAAAGATATAATATGTATGGAGCACGAGTGACTCTAAAAAATCAATGTATATTGTATATTCAAATTCCATAAAATTATATATAGTTGCATTTTATTTTAATTTTGAAATTAATTTGTTATCAATTTAAGACCATGAATACAAGGTGATTGTTTTTTTTTGGAGAATAATAGATGCAAGATGATTCAATAAAACATATTTAAATATAATATTAATATGAAATGAACAAATTAAAACTTCAAAAAATCTGAAAAATGGAAATGCATTTCATCAAATTATCTCACATTGCACCTCGTTGTCAATCTTACTTTATACTCGCTTGAGTGAACATACGAAAATAAAAAAAAAAAAAAAAAAAAAAAAAACAGGATTGAAATTCCTACATTGAGGTATCTATTTTGTCTTGCAATGTTACAGGTGCAGAACAACTCGAAGGAACCTGATTCGGTTCTAGGAATTTGTAATTGACATTAATGCATGATGCAGTTGTGGATTGACCTTCAATACTAAGGTTAACACCACTCAATTGTATGTCCTGGCACGGCTTACTTTGGCTACAATCGAGCTTTACTCCAATTGATGTCGCCGAGCTGCCTCGTACATCGATGAACTTCACACTCTTGATCTCAACATTCGACTCACCCTGGCTCTACACGTATACATGTAATTAGAAACATAAAGAAAATTGACTTAATGAATTAATTGTATGCAAATTATGAGATAAAATCCATTTATGCACGCACCTTTGAACAACTTTTATGTTTGGGGCAATAGTGTTGATCGATGATGATTGGGTTGTAAACACCGTCCATTAAAATGTGCTGAAATGTGATGTCGTGTGCACTGCTTGGCGGAGAAGGTGCATATGTCTTGATCCTAATGCCATTAGTTGTGTTGGTTAGAGTGCAATTCATGACGTTTATCAAACTCACATCCTGCTCTCCCTCGTATTTTCCTAAGCTTCCAATGCTGATCCCATGGCCAGGCCCACAAAAAACCCCAGAAATGTTGACATTTGAGGATCCTTCCCCGATGGATACGCAGTCGTCGCCCGTGGCTACCTGCAAGTTGCTAATCGTGATATTGGTGGAGTGCGAGATGTGGACCCCATCGGTGTTAGGGCTATCGGCGGGGGCCGATATTGACACATTGTTGAGTGTCACGTTTCGTGATTCGTGAACTTTCATGTGGAACATCTTGCTGTTAGCGGATTTTATGTCTTGGATTAGGACATTTGACACATTATTGAAAGTCAACGACTGTTTCAATATACACAATTAATGGTCAATAAACTTTAATTAGGCATGTAAAACATATAACAACGTCAAAATTATACAAGATAATAAAATAGAAGGGGGTTCAAAACGAGGACATACGATCGGGGGGAGTTTGCAAGTTGATAAATCTTTGCAACTGCGCACCCAAGATGCGGCTCCATTACCATCTAACATGCCATTGCCGATGATTGTTAAGTCAGCTATGTTTTGAAACCCAATCCAATATTCCACCACAAGTGTAACATCGGGAGAAGCTATCAAGATTCCATTTATTGTGACTGTTGTCTGGCCATTGCATGGCCCTTCAAACAATGAACCACTCACTAAGTAAGTTCCTAATGGGACCAAAAACACACCTCCGCTAGTCTCACAGACTTTCTTCCATGTATCTAGAAAAGCCTACATCATAATTCACACATAAATTTATATACATGTTATATATCTTATAAATGTACGCTGTAATTAATTAAAATGACCGATTGAAACGTAACCCGTGCATTGTTTACCTGATTATTATCAGTTTTCCCACCTGATATAGCACCGTAATCGGTGACATTGAAAATGTTGGTTTGACAATTAATGTGAGTGCTCCAAGTGGATAGAAATAGCATGATATAAATTATCCACATAGACAACCCTTTTGAATCCATTTGCAAGAATGATTTCTTAATGAAATAAATTTTGTATGTTGATTTAATTGATTGATTTCAAGACCTGCACCATCTACAATTTATAAACCTCGTCTCTCTCTATTGTTCATGTCAATGTTCAGTATATGATTTATTGTATCATACTTTATGAGCTTTAATTGGAAAAAAAATCTGGTCAATTATGTTCATTATGAAATGAAGTAATAAATTGATCCAGCTCGTGCAAAAGGAAGATAAATTAAATTTCCCCTCGTAAGTTACAGTCACAATCCCGGCAAGTCTTTTGATTTACATGGAAATATATATGGTCCACTTTGTTAATTCATAAACTAGGTAATTAACAAGCTTGTGTAAAATCATGGAAAAATAGATTCTTACCTTACACACAGACAAGTTACCTTTGGAGTACCATACGAATATGTTTTAGTCCATTTATAACCCACGTTGTCTGTAATTCAAATTATCTAATTGCTCTCACTTCACACCCGATGAATTTGGTCCTAATGGAATGTACATCGAACGTAACACGGAACCACCATACACACGCTAAATTGTAATTTTAATATGCATAAATAATAGCCGTTCAAGAAAAAATAATAAGATTTTGCATAAAAGTCATGTAATATTCAAATAAAAAAACAAACTAGCTTCAAACTTTTTTCACATTCTACCATTTTGTAAAAAGTTATTGAATTCTTTTATATATATATAGTTTTTTTTGTTTCTTCATAGTAAGATGAAATTTAATAATATTTATTTTTAAATAATTAAAATAATTACTAAATAAATTTGTATGATAGAATTAAAGTCTAAAATGAAATTAGCTTGATTATTTTCATAGATAGAAAACTATAATAAATAAACAACTTGACTGATAAGAACGTTATTATTAAAATGATTATATATTACAAATTATGAAAAAAAAACTCCCTTGTACATAGTATTCGTAGATTTGTTACTACGCTTATTCTCATCATTGACTATCAATATTTTAAAACCATGCGATGGTCACTCTCGATGTAGTAATGTACAATTGGTTATAACTGAACATTGGCTTCTTAAAAAAAGTTCAGGGTGAGAGAGTGACTGTTCTTGCATTTTGTTGATCGCCATGGCGTAAGAAACGATGATAGGAAATTATCATTGTTAAAACATGACAATCTTGGATCAGATAACTTGTCTAGAGATCAACACTAAATCACCTGCATTGCTTCTTTGAAGAGTCTTAATTTCTAAAACATACATGTTTTGTAACAACCAATCTACCTAGTTCCATTACACAACTCAATTAAATGATTGATATTTATCAACAATGTGATTGGAGTTTCAACTTTCAATATCAGCTCGTGGTTCAACAATTCGGAACACTTGATGGCATTTAGAAATATCATATGGACGTCCTTCAATATGACAATATTTCAATTGAATCTGCACACACTGCCAGAGCTCATATATATTATACATTCTATGTCATTAATAAAATTAATAAATAATTTTCCACAAATACGAAATTATTAAATAAATATATCATAATTTGATTAGATCATATAATTTTTTGAAAAAAATTATTCTAGTCGTAAGATATTCTCAGTCTTAGTAAATGAATTTTCTAATTGTTCATTTTCATTGAGTACCAAATGATAATTTTATATATTGAAATTTCGGAGATACTTAAAAATCCTTCCTTAAAAGTAAAATATAAGTAGTTAATCATGGTAGTTTTGTTTCATTGCATATTGAATAATACATATTTTCAAAGTTATTAATTATAATTAAGAAAATTAATTAAAAAAATGAACACCATCGCTGTTTGAGAAAGTCTTCATATTCTATGTGTCTGCTTCCCCCTATATATTAATGCAAAATCCTCATATTCTATGTGTCTGCTTCCTATACTTTGTTAGCTTTTGAAAAAATTCTAACGCTTTTGTGTCAACGAACCTAATACCTACCTAATTTAGTATTTTCTTTTTATATGTTTTTACCTAATTTAATATTTTTCTATCATTATATTTTTCCTAATTTAATATTTTTCTTTTGCTAAACTAATACTAACAAATTTTTACACCTATAAAAATAAATATTAAATATATTCTAAATATTCTTATCTAATTCTAATAAAATGCATTGGTAAACATATTAAATATCTATATGAACAAATTAATGTCTTACACGGAAAAATTAAAACGGAAAAAAGAAACAAAAAATAATGATAAAATAATATTACATATACTACAAGTTAGATATATGACGTTTTTTAATATAACTATCAGTGTCTTATAAATTTTAATTTCTTATATCACATATTCACATGCGACGCGTGAGTGTTGTATGTCTTACATTTTTACAAACTCAATTTTCTACGGGGTTCCTTTCAAGTATAGGGTATTTTGTAATGTCTTACAACTAATTTCGTGACCCCCGGGTAAAAATAATTAAGAATTATTTATTGTGAAAACTAGTCTTACTGTAATTAGAAATAAATAATGTTCTGATCTATGTGTAAAAATCATTTATTGTGAAGAATAATTTTTGTGTAAATAGAAAATAATGTTACGATTTGTGTGTACCATTTTCAATATTATTCTTTTAGTATTTTTAACGAGTGTTACTTTTTTTCAAATCCCGCATAATATGCGGGTGTTAAACTAGTATATATATATATATATATATATATATATATATATATATATATATATATATATATATATATATATGGATCTTATTATTTTTCTCTTAACAAAATAATATTTTGAGAAACAAAGAGTTTTGGTTCGTTAAACGATTATTGTTGGAATTAACAAATTATGAAACTTCTTTATACACAGAATTAGTAGTTTTGTTACTACGCTTTCTTTCATCATCGCAGATCAAGATTTTTAAACCCTTACGAGATTGGTCACTCTCGATATATCAACATAAAATTAGTCATGACTAAAACTAATCTCTTCAAGAAAAGTTCAACATTAGATAAATTTTCTTCAATTTTGTTTATCGTCATCGCATATAAAACACTATTCGAAATATCGCCGAAAGGAATTATTGAGAATTGATAGATAACCTTGTCCAACACTGGATGTTAGATTGAACTTTATCATGAGTGACATAATCTAAGTATATTAGGTTGGAAAACTTTCATTTTTGGTTCACTAAATTGGTCACATTCCATAAAAGGTACGTGATGTTGGCCAATTCATCAAAAAAAAAAAGGTTCAAAAAAAGACCGATCGGGCTTTTTTACTGACGTTGTGTGATTCATACTTTCTTCTCAATTTTTTTTAATTTTAAATATTAAATTGAAAATAAAAAATTGGGAAAATTTTTATTTTGGTCCATTATTGACCACATCCAAGAAAAAGTACATGAAATTGGTCATCATCAAATCATATCAAACTGCAGATCCCTAAAAGTAAAACAAAATAAAATAAAATAATTTAATGTTCATTCATCAACTTCAATTTAAATATTTAAACAATGCCTTAGTTTTAGTAGTTCAATATGTTGTACATACAATATTTAATAAAAGCATACAAATAAGTGTATAATAACTCTTTTACACGTGTAGTTGTATGTTCATTTTAAATAATGTAAATAACATTTTCACGTAAACAATGTTAAAAATAATATTTAATAGTGGACAACATCTTTTATTTTATTTGAACAATCACAATTTGATTTTATGCATATCAATGGGGGTTTTAAAGTTCCAAAATAGTATAATTCTAAATGCCTTTTTCTTCTCTAAATAATAATAATAATAATAATAAAGGAATGAATATCTATATTAAAAAAAAAAGAAATAAAAGATAAACTTTATCTATCCTATATGGATTCTTTCCTCTCTAAATAATAATTAAAAAAAATCTAATTGGGTATCTAAATAATAATTAATCCGCGTTTTTCGCGGGCAAATATAAAAATATAAAAAAAAATTATCAAAAAAATAATTAGAATGTGAATTATTATATCAAAAAGAAAAAAACATTATTCACTATAAATTTTGATTTTTTATGATACATTAGTTATTTTGTTTACGATGATATCATTTTCGGCGCAATAAAAAATTTCCAACCCTTTATACTCTTAACTATCTATATTGTGAAATAAAGATGACTTGTGCATTATACGCGAGTTTTATGATGATACTTTTGAAAGATTTGTGATAGCTATAAAAATAAAATAAAAAATCTTAAATTATGATTGTATTTTAAACTTATGTGACGTCATGTTCCAATATAGAAATCGTTCAAGTTCTGGTATATTTCTATTTATATTATATTATTTTTTACAATAAATAATGTTCGAGTGCATTTATACATGCAATTCACGAAATTAGTTGTTAAATATAGCAAATTACCCTTAATGTGACGTTCAAATTTGAAGAAAACCAAAATTGTGAAAATATTAAGGACCCCTGAGGGATATCAAATTTATATTTTATAAGGTTATCATATTCATTCGAGAGATGAAAAATATAATTAAGATCGAAATTCTTATTTCCATATGTAAATTTGGAATCTTTGTTAAATTTGTTTTTCATTTAATTTTCTTTCCATTAAACATGTTCCCAAACACTTTATATATATATATATATATATATATATATATATATATATATATATATATATATATATATATAAACAATCACATTATTGAGAAACAAACAAAAAATGGGCATAATTATTTATTTGCTATCCACATTGTGATTTATATTGATTTCTCTATTTATGTTCATAATGAAATACTGATCCAAACAATTAAATAAACCCAAATATATATACAAATATGACATAATTGAAAAATAAAAAAGGGAAAGTTGTCTAATAATATATTTACTATTCATCGTATGATTTATTGATTCTTAAGAATAAAAAATAATAATACTTATAGCAGTAATAGGAACAAAGTCGTTCTAAGAATATATATGCAATTTAACCCTATAAATAATGAAGATGACGGAAACTTGATAATGATTTCTCGCAAGTTCTAAACGAAATGACTAACATACCATTTATGAGACACATTCATATCAAGGGCTAAAATGACTTATTGAGTCTAATACTACAATTATTTAACTTACCATATATTAGTCTAGAGTTTTCTATCATTTTTATTTGCTCTGAAATCTAGAGAAATTTGTAGAACATAGACTGTAATATTATCAATTAATTTGTACTCGTACAGAATTTTGGAACTCAATTCAACCCAAATCAAGTTGGATGACTCATAATAATTAACTGTCAACTCATAAACATGTGTTCAATATAACTTGGGCCAATAGTTTAAAATATTTTCAAATATATTTTCTCACCGTGGATTGGCGATTAGTTACTAAATAATTATTTAATCACTTTGCTTGCATAATAATTTTTTTCTACAATTTTCCATAATGTCTTAGACCTATCTCAAAAAAAAAATGTGTTTTTGTTTTTCTTTTAGTGTTATGTATTTTTAATTTACATATTTTAAATTGTACGACTTTCAATATTATATAATGTTTATGACCATGAGCTTTTTTAAGTAAAATACTTATCGTACCCTCCTATTCCAAAATGCATTCCGACCCAATTATTAATAAGTATACTCGAAATCAACTATTCAAAATTCTCCTAAAAAATATTTGAAGAGAATGGTAAACAATCCGAGCATGGTAAGTATATTTATTGATTAAGAAGTATCTTAGTACAGATAAAACAATATTTGGGCCATTTCGTATTTACAATATTAATTAACTAGTACGAAATTCCCATTCAAAATATAAAATTTTATTAATTTACCATGTAATGATCGTTCTTGAATATATTAACCAGTTCTTATATTCCGATCGCCTGGAAGGGACAAAAGAAAGATCTTGTTATTTCTTCAATAATTTCTGATATCTTGTGGACCTCTCAATAGGATTCGAACCTATATGAAGTTTTGACCATCTATCAGAGAAAAAAGAACGAACCGATCTTGTACGATTCCCAAAAAATTCTTCGATTTCTTCCAGAAGCAGATGATAATTATCTGCTTCTCATGTTCCGTGAATAGACGGGACATTTAGGAATATAGAGTAATTAACAAAATCGGCACACTTTAATTTTAATTTTAATTAATTAATTTTTCTCGGAAAACTTCGCGTTGTATTTATTTAGACAAAATATGAAACACCATATTTCAATCAAATATTTTATTAACATAAAATGACTCCCAATATCTACACACTTTCCCTATATTATTTGAAATGGCCAATTTTATTAATTTAAGTTCCTTTACTTCACGCCTGTATAAAAAGGAGTTACAGTAGATATCACATTAACTGCTGATGAATCATAAAGCATCCATCCTTCACATTGATCAGTAGGTCACCTCCATCCTTCTCCCATGTCCAACCCCAAGCATCAGCTATATTATATATGTCTGATACATCAAACACTTTCATGTTCCTCAATTCCTTAAAGACTCCATGAATATCCTCGGAAAACCAATCATCATCATCATCATCCTGCACCCATAATATATGATTTCTAACAACTGAAATTTGAGATTAACCGTGTTGTTGGCTATTTGTTTGCTTCTAGGGAATCGGTACCGTGAATATATTTAGATACATATGTGAATAAAAAAATTATAAAAAATTAGGTGTTGTACATCCATGAATATCTTCTCTTTGATTTTCTTGATGAGCCACTACTCTGGTCAGAGTATTTCAAAAATTGAACTCCAATCATTTGAAGAGGTTTGGTAGTTTCAACTTCCTTATCTTTAACCCCGTCGCCCACATGGATCTCAGTTTGTTCGATCTTCAGTCTCTTTCACAACATCATCACCAATATCATCACCAACATCAGCATCATCCAAGACATCAAGAATGTCATAATCTTTGGCTTCCAATGGATTGATATGATTCTCATTCAGGTCCTCGCCAAGTAAACGGCATCTCCAGAACTCTATATTGCTTCTTGAAACTTAATCCGTGAAATTAACTCATCCAACTCTTCATCAACCTATAAGATAACAAAAAAATTAAAAGAAAAACCATTGTTCTAAAAATCGGCCTAGGCGGCCGCCTAGGCGCTCGGCGCCCTCGAACCGCCCACGATTTTTGAAAATCGGGCAGAAAAATCGCCGGAGGAATTCGGCGCCGCCTAGGCGCCCTCGGCGCCCAAGTCGGTGCCTAGGCGCCAGGCAGTCCAATTTTTTATTTTTTTTAATTTTTTTTTTTTATCCAAGACGACGTCGTTTTGATTTTAAATTTTTTTAAAGCCAATTCAATTGTTACGGGGCAAGAATTGAGACATAATAGAACAGAAACAGAGTGAGAACTCTTGCCCTTATTTAGTTATTTTGATTTTGTAATGTGTGCTATAGATTTATATTGTTTTGAACTTTGAATTGAACAATAGTTTTGAACTTGTGATCATTACTTTTAGTTTTTAATTGTCATATACTTTATTGTGTAGCAGGTAGTATGTTGAACTATTAAATGTTGGATGTAATGTTGTAAATCAGGGTATTTATTCTCGAATTCTAGGCCCCGCCTAGGCGCCCTAGGCGCTAGGCGCTGGTCTGGCGCCTAGCGGCCGCCTACCGATTTTTAGAACACTGAGAAAAACTGATAGGCCAACAATATAAAAAACCAAATTTCACAACTCATAACAGCAGAAGGCCAACACCATGAAATTCTAACTGGTGTTTTTTTTTTTACGAAGAACTATTCTCAATATGTACATCAAGTTATAAATACAAAACAAAATGAAAGCACATCAGAACAACGGCTTACAAAACAACCAATAACGTAGTAATAATTTTTATATATATTGTAAGATAATAATAATTCATCTGCAATATCTACTGCTAATATACTTGTAAAGTCCAAGACTATGGTCTCTTTTTGTTCGGCTTGGAGTTGCAAGAAGCAGCATTGCATGCATACCTTTGAAGTCTTAACAAAGAAGGCTCTCACATAGTGCAGCCAAGAAAACTGCTTCTTCCCGGATGCCTTCAAGATTTCACCAAAAATTCATATCAAATCTTACAATAGACCCTGAACATATCATTGGCTCCGACCTCTATTTCAGTAAACAAAATATATAATTACGCTATGCTGTTAATAATCAAATGGTCGAGGATAAATCAAGACGATAACATAACAATAGAGATCCTCCTTATAAAATAAAAGAGAAAAAAACCTTCTGAAAACAGAAATGGAAAGAAAAACTGAACGATAATTGAAAATATGCAGAATAGATCGGGAAAACTAAAAAAACAAATCCATAAAAATCTATGATCGAATCCGGAGAACATAAAAGAAATAATTTAATTAAAAAAGCAGTAGAGTTGTATTCCTTATTTCGCTTTCTTTATCCATAAAAGACGTCAAGTAGTCAGTCAATTACAAAAAAAAAAAAAAAGATGTCCACTCAACTAAACTTATTAGGGAAAAAAATTCTTTGCCACCTGTACTTGTAGCGTTTTTATGGTTTGCAACCTAATATTTTTTTCGTTGTTATTAACAACCCAAAGTATGCGGGTTTTGATATTTGCAACCTTCAGGCTATTTTTCATTCAAAAAATGGTTGAATCGAAGCACGTAAACCTCATGCCTCATAACTAATTATTATGTTGGACAATATTTTCATGTTCTTAGAATGATGCATGAGGTTTACGTGCTTCGATTCAACCATTTTTTAAATGAAGAATAGCCTGAAGGTTGCAAAGAGCGAAACCCGCATACTTTGGGTTGTTAATAACAACAACAAAAACATTAGGTTGCAAACCATAACAATGCTACAAGTAAAGGTGGCAAAGAGTTTTTTTCCCAACTTATTAACCCACAAAAAGAATATTGATTATTACTTTCATTTGCGATAAAAGGAGCATAATAAGCACAAATCATACAAAAGAAATGAAGAACGTTAAGGGTAAAAATTATGTTCCATTTTAGAGAATGTTCTTATGATCTCATACTATGAACTGAAGCAGATGACCAAATGGCTGAGAAACTCTATTTTCCTTTTCCTTTTGAAATAAAATCGTATGTTGTGGCCTTATCCTGAGCTATATATCTAATATTATGAAATCGGATTGATCTTATTAACCTCACACTAAATTATATGAAATATCATGCCTAAATTTTAAAGAGTTTTATGGCATTATTTCTCTGATTACCAGTAAAGTAGTCAATATTCCACTTTTGTTCATAAACTAAATAAAAAAAGTTAACAATTAAAATTTCCCTCAGAATTCATTTGGTAGTTGTTCATAAAAGACACTTTCTTTATGAGTGCTCCTCTTAATGACTACCCATATAAATGTCAAACGGTGCTTAGTTGTACAAAAATAATTAATCATGAATGAGATATAAAGAATATAAAACTCGGGCTTAACCTCTTAAAAAAACAAAGATTATCCGGTAAGCTGGAATAATATCCCATATTCGTTTAGCCTCTTCCTCATAGAACTTCACAAAAGTCGCCCCATAGCTAACCTGTAAATATATTAGCATTTGCAGATTAATAAGATTGAAGAAGCGACGCAAGACAGAGGGCAGAACAATATATATCGAAACTGCACAACCACAAAACAAATAGATACAAAAAATACCGATATAAATGAAAATCATACTTAGATCGAATCGATTTGTTTATAGAAAAATTGACAATTAAAGGTACATCGATCCTGCTTTTAGAAAGATTGCTCAACAAAAACTCAATTTGGAATCGTTGTTCTAGATTGGGAAAAAAAACAGTTTGTAAATATACAGATTCCAAAAAATTAGAAAATACAAAATAAAAGAAATGAATCAATCATTTGAAAACCCATGAAAATTATAAACTTATATGAGATATTGGTGTTTCATAAGCAGATTCCAAAAAACTAGAAAAGACGAAATAAAATAAATAAATTTGATAATACGCAGAAATAATGTGTTTCTCAATTGAGGTATTGTAAATGAAATTTGGTATTAGATTATATATTAAATCACCATAAACTTTGAATAAAATATAAATCAGAAAAATAAAAATAGATTGAAAAATACATCCATAAAAATACATATCGCAAAAAAAAAAATCAGATGAACAAATCGAAAAACAAAATAATAGAATCCTCAAATCAAAAAAAAAAAAACATACGCAGGAGGCAAACCGGGAGTCACTAAATTCGAATGAGAATTTCACCATCAGATCTGAAAATTTTGTGAATAATCATCATCATTTAGATCCCGAATATGTGAATATCTCACCATCATATTTGAAAATTTGTGAATAATATTAGAAGAATTATAAATTAGAGAAAAAAAATCGAGAAAAGAAAAACGAAGACGGCAGAAAGCAGAAATGGGAAAAAATTGGGGAAAAAACTGAGAGCGGCTCAAAAGGATGAGCCCTAATTTTTTTTGAAATTAACAAAAATAGCAAAAAAAAAAAAAAGTTGTTATTTATACCCCCTCAAAAATTTTGTCTCGTCCCAAAATAGACTCCATTGAACCACTACTCAACACCTCAACTTTGGAGACATCTCATTGGGCCACCTAATTCCCTGGAATGCTCTCAATTTGACACATCAGTATTAATAGTTAACACATTTAACAGCACTGGTGGATATATATATATATATATATATATCCACCATTTTAGTTCAACCTTCAAACATTAAAAAATTTGTAATCTAACTTTTTGTTAATTTACTGCAACATGTATATTTCGTAAAATTCTCTCACTTTGTTAATTGTTAAAAAAATATTTTCTTAAGCGCATTATGTTATAGTTGGGAATTTAGTATATGTTAAGAAAAAAAACTTAGAGTGTGTGTGTGTATTCAATTTTTTTTGTATGCGTGCGAACAATTGACCTGATGATTGGAATATTTACGGGTTTGTAGAGTAGTGATAAGGGTGACTTATGGGCCAATTCTTCACTATCACCCCCGAAAAAAAATATGTATAATTGACATATAAATTTGATTTGTATTTATCCTTTTTTTAATTAGAATAATTTTTCTCATTCTTTTTATATTCATATATAATTTTTCTCTATCTAACTATATTGAAACTTGTTGGGGTTTGTAGAGACGAACACCATGCTCGTATAGCGAAAGTTTTAAAATTTTATTAGATCTAACAGATCTATATTATGAACGAATATATTTATACAATAAATAAATGAGAGAAATCATGAAAATCTTAAAGTAGATGTAGATCCGAGTTCAATACTAAGTCATCCACGCAATTAATTCTCCGACTGCAAGATCCAACTTCAGTGTATTGCTATCGTGAAGAAAGCTATGAAATCCCACGAAAACTCAAGAACTCCCCAATCTCAAAATCAGGATTTGTTATTGTGTTTTCTAAAAACTCTCTGTGTGTAACTCACTCTTTTTCTCATTTTCAACTTATGACTTTATGTTATATTTATACTAGGTACATAAGAGAACCCTAATCCTAAAAAGGGTTGGACTATCCAAGACATGGGCCCAAAACAGTTTTGGCTCAAGTACCTTTATTAATATAACATAGATATAAATATAAATCTAATTTAATTTAATTACATAATTTTTATCAAATAGAAATTAACATCATAATTATTAACAATAATTGAATATTTAATACTTTCTTGATACACTCTTAAGTCGAAAAAGTAACCGCATATATTGTGACCCTATAAGCCTTTATATATGACATCAATCCAATGATGACCCAAACAAAACTCCTAGACGGCTTAGTTGACAAACTCAACATATAAAGAACATTAAATTGAAATCAACGAATTATAACCTTTATACAAAGCTTTGGTGAAATTCCTTTCATTCTGAATCACTCGATTAAGCTTAAGATTTATCCAAGTGTCTATCTCAATGGCTTAATCAATTTATCTCATCTTTATTAGTCGACAACTAGACCATACTCAATCACTATATTGAATATGTTTCTTGCATTGGCYAATGACTTTAGTCGACCTAATATAGAGATTATGAGTAATCTCTCTCGAAATTCCAATCGAGGAATGAGTTCTTTCTTGGCTCAACTACCACCTTCATTTACATCATGATGCACCTAACACAAGCCATATCTATCCTTAAAAGGAGTGCAAGCATTGGTCATGGTCAAAGTACATCACTCAGTAAACAAGGTGCATATTGACCTCAAGTCAAAAGGATTATCACACGCTTTATACACTGATAAGTTTATAAACATACAATAAATAACTTAACAGTAGGGTATACCAATACTCTCTAAAGTATCCATGTGTCCATCACGAATAACTATTATTCTCAGTCGTGAGACTTACTGCATTCTCTAAAATGTGATGCAGACCACATGCCGACATATATTATATTATCATTATCTCAATCTTGATAATCATTAGTCATGGATATTTTAAGAGTAATATTTTATCACTGACATCTCACCATATCAATGACAACATTAACTTTACGGGAACATTTATACGAATAATTGCCAATAATCAAAGCAATAATTCAATAAATGCAGTTCCATATATATAACGATATAAATAATAATTGTGATCAAGTATAATGTCTTTAAATCTGATTATCTCTATGACATTTATACTTTCAATCTCCCACTTGTCCTAGAGTCAAGAACCTATATATCCAATATTCAGGTTTACGAATTGCTCATCATGTTACCTAGAACATGATGGCTTTGAGCACACTCTATTTTAATTTCTCTTGTCTCCACTATCTCTCTGATTAAATGGTAGCATCTTAGTACATGGTTGTTACTTTTCGTGAATCTCAGTTCCTTTGCTCGCACAATATCAACAATGTTGTCACAATACAATGATATTGATGCTAGGAACTACCCCAAATTCCTTAGAATTTCTTTATCAAGACAGCTTCCTAAGCTGCCTCTTATGCAGCAATGTACTCAGCATCGATTTACCGAATCAGCGGCAGCAGTTTGCTTGGAACTATTCCGACTTACTACTCTATCATTTAGAATAAAGGCATATTAAATTATGACTTATAATCCTCATTGTATACTTGAAAACTAGCATTAGTGTAGGCATTAATTGCCAGTTCCTTTTGTCCACCATAGACTAATAAATATTCTTTAGTTCTTCTAAGATACTTACGAATACTCTTGACTGCTTTCCAGTGTTCTTCCTCAGGATTCTGCTGAAATCTGTCAGTCATGCTAAGTACATAGGCCACAACTGGACCTGTGCAAATCATGGCATATATAATGGATCTTATTGCTGAAGTGTATGAGATCCTTTTCATGCGCTCAAGTTCCTTATCAGTAGAAGGACCATCCTTCTTTGTTAACTTGATACCATGACTCATTGGAATATATCCCCTGTTAGAATTCTCCATAGAGAATCGTCTTAACACTTTATCTATGTACATAAACTGTCAAAACCCCAATATTCTATTAGGTCTATCCTGGTAGATCATAATTCCAAGAATAGAACAGGCTTCACCCAAGTCCTTCATCATGAAGGTGCTGGACAACCGATCCTTTACTGATTGCATGACAAGGGTATCATTTCTAATTATTAGTATGTCATCAACATATATAATAATTAAAATAATACTCCCTCCAGTACGTTTACTATAAACACTTGGATCTTCTTTATTTCTGACAAAATCAAACGATTTGATTGCTTTGTCAAAACAAATGTTCCAACTTCTAGAGGCTTGTTTAAGTCTATAAATAGACTTTTGTAGCTTGCATACCGATTTGGGTTTCGATTCAGGTGTAAAACCCTATGGTTGTATCATATACACTTCCTCAGTCAATTCACCATTGAGGAAAGCAGTTTTAACATCCATCTGCCAAATATGGTAATCATAGTATGCACAGCTATAGCAAGTAAAATCTTAATAGACTTGATTTTTGCAACTGGAGAAAAGGTTTTATCATAGTCAATTCCTTCTCGTTGACTATAAACTTTTGCTACCAACCTAGACTTGTAGGTTTGTACCTTGCCATTTGCATCGATCTTCTTCTCAAAGACCCATTTTCATCCAATGGGTCTAACCCCAACTGGCAAGTCAACCAAGTTCCAAACTTGATTTGTGTACATCGAGTACATTTTTGATTTCATGGCTTCAATCCATCTCGTTGAGTCAATGTCTAACATAGCCTCAGTGTAAGTTCTAGGTTCATCATCTTCTGAAATTTCCACGTCATCTTGACCCTCTAAAACGAGGTCTAGTCTTTTCGGTCGCCTATGAATCCTAATAGACTTACGAAGTTGGTTATCATGCGTTTGAGCGATTTGAGTGTTCTAATCATGAGAAGATTCTTCTGTGATGGATGGTCCAGTAGTTTGAGATTCATCAGAAGTGTCATCAATATGAACTTCCTGAGGAGGGAGTTATGCAACCATTGCTTGGTCTTCCATTGGTTGCGATAAAATATTGCATTAATGCATCAATTCTATTAATGCTCCCACCGGCTAAAGATTGTCCTCTAAGTGACAAATCTTCACCATAGGAATGACCAGAAGTTCTAACTGAATTCTTGTGTAGGTCATTAGACAAGTTTTCAACCTCCATATCACTTTGTGGTTCTTGAATTTCTTCAAGTTCTACCTTATTTCAACTTCTTTCCTTGTAGACATAGTCTTCTTCAAGGAAAGTCGCTTGCCTGGAAACAATTACCTTATGTTCTCCGGGAAGATAGAAATAGTATCCTCGTGTTTCTTTAGGATACCCCACAAAATAATATTTCTCACTTTTAGATTATAACTTGTCAATAAGCATCTTCTTTACGTATGCGGGGCAACCCCAGGTTCGCATGTGCATAAGTGATGGCTTCTTTCCATGCCATAAATCATATGAAGTTTTATCTACTGACTTTGATGGAACTCTATTCAGAACATAGATAGAGTTTAGTAAAGCATACAACCATAGGTATGTTGGAAGATCTGAGAAACTCATCATGGATCTAACCATATCTAATAAGGTTCGATTTCTCCTTTCAGAAACACCATTCATTTGTGGTGTTCCAGGAGGGGTCCATTGCGATTGGACTCTATGAAGTTTTAAGTAATTGAGAAACTCTTTACTCAGGTATTCTCCTCCCCAATCCGATCGAAAAGTCTTAATACTCTTTTCAACTTGTTTCTCTACTTCAAACTTATACTCCCTAAACTTCTCAAAAGCCTCTGACTTGTGCTTCAAAAGATACACATGTCCAAACCTAGATAAGTCATCAGTAAAAGTAATGAAGTATGAATAATCGCCTCTATCTTCAGTAGGAAAAGGTCCGCATACATTAGTATGAACCAGCTCAAGCATCTCTTTTGCTCGTATGCCTTTCCCAAAAAATGGCTTATTGGTCATTTTTCCTTTGAGATAAGATTTGCATTGTCCATAAGATTGAGTCGAAATTTTATCTTTTCAAAATTAATATCTAGTTAAACAGTGCGTGTCTACTTTGAAAAGGTTTTAGTCTGCCCGCAAGAGAACGGGGTCACTTGTAGACTGGCAAGCTAACTCGAGTCGATTCTCTCGAGGAGTGGAAATTCGGGATTGACAAAGTTTATTATACGAAAAACACAAGTTCTAATACTAAACACACGAACAAGGGGGGTTTTGATTTCAATGTTTTAACAAACTAAATTTAAACACTAACCTTGCAACGAGAGTGTCAATCTCTTTGCAAGAACTTAACTAAGATTTTATAATTTAATTTATAAACTATTTTGAAACTTAACAAGAAGATCACTACAAATTGTTATTCAAGCATTTCATCGAACATATGATAAGTATTGCCGAACTATGGTTCTAATAAGATTAATACCCAAACCAATAACCAAATAAAATAAGATCAATATCAACTAATTAACCAACGTAAAGCAAGTGTAAAACTAATTAAGCGATTTCATTCTCCAAAACAAACACTTATCATTCCAGAACCAAACATCAAAATAAGAACAACAACCGAAAGACTCATAACTACGAAATAGAAATGAGTTTAGAGAATACTGAATTCGAACGAAAGTGCAATCTACTAGAGCGGTGAAAGCTATACTGTCTCCATCGATTCCAGAGAAGAAATACCCTATACGAAGAATTTAGAAGTTGTCACGAACTCCCAATTCCTATGATGAAAGATCTCTACGGAAACGATCGAACGTCTATGTTAATTGCAGTAAGGGCTTTATGTCGAATGAAAGAGAGATGTGTCAAATCTCTCCTCCAAAGCAGTGTGTTGTCGGAGGTGTCAAGTCCAAGATGCCTGATAAGATCAATCCTCTGATCCTTTTGTAGTACAACCCCCATCAGTGCCCAGCGTAACTGGAATATCTTTTCAAATCTGAGTTTGTAACGTCTGCATCTGGTCGGATGTCAAAAGAATCCGACCGGATGTTTCTTTTTGTCATCCAATCCAGTCAGATGTTAGTCCGGTAAGTTAATCCGGCAAGTCATTCGATCGGTGCGTGTTTTGAAGATCAATCCGGTCGGAAGTTAGAACCATCCAACCGGATAAGTGTCCTTTTGACTACTTTTTGGCATTTGACTTCTTCGTCCTTGTTTCTCGGTCTTGCCAAACACTCTAGATGTATGAGAAAATATAAAAAAAAATCATCTTAAAAGGACTAATTATCGATCGATAAGTCAGAAAGTTAAGTGAAAGCCAATGTAGAATTATGCAAAATAGCTTAATCTTAACCTGAAAAAGATAACAAAAGGACTCAAACATGACTCAGAATATATACAAAAATCATGACAAATATGTACGAATCAACCACCCCCCGCTTTATTGGTTTGTTCGTCCTCGAATGAATGAAAGAATCAAAACCAAGTATGAAAGTAGTAGGATCAAAGAGTCATGTTGTGCATACAATATAGTTTTGCAAATATAAATACTTTTGTCGAAAACTCTTAAGCTAAGCTCGTGTTACCTTTTCACCTTGAAATCAAAAGAATGCATCCTCACAAAAGAGAAATATATTATGGTGCACTCTCATTCGCTCGTGTTTTTCAAAAGGTAAGTGTATACGCTCGGATCAACATTAAACATGCATTCAACGACTCGTGAAGATCAAAGACTCGTACATCGCATATGTGTGCACATTTAATCAAGAATCGGATTAGGAATTTCTAGAGTTTTAATGTAGGCTCTTTGGTAAGGTATGTCATATATAAAGATGTGTGGCTAACTTGCGAACAAACGCAATCAATAACTCACTCGATCAAAAACTTAAGCATAGAGCAAAATTCTGCTCCTCATTCCTCCCCAAACAACCATGTATTGCCATTTTCAACCTTTTATAAATAAGGTTATTTCTTACCCCAAAACTGAATAAACACGCCCAATCCTAAAGTACATGAGTGTTAGTTCCTTCTATACTCATTCGCCTTTATAAATAGGCTTTTATTCTTAACAACTAGATGCTCTTATGAACTTAAGCACCCTTAGTTTCATTTTTTAACACTAATTCCCACTCTGCAAAAATGTCAAATCTCAATAAACCAAAAATAAAATAAAATCTCACAATCTTAACCAAAATAAGAGCTACAATGATGCTCATGGCTAACAAAGAGGTGGAAGAAAGGCTCAAAGGAGCTCATTAGAAATTTAAAGTGGTTTTTATTTCTGAATATAGCCAGAATCGGGTTTTATATGTGCCTATCGTCATTTCCAAAACCAAATATACACATGCAACTTCAGAGACTTCTCAAAACATTCATCGAATCACAGCATGAAATGTTGATAAAAAAAGTCTCCTTACTAAGGTTTTATTCAAACTTTTAAAAACAAGAAGATCGAGTTTTAAGAGCTTCGCAAAATTGCTAACTAAGTGTTGTTTTAAATATATATATAAGTAGGTTTTGAAAAACATAGCACTAAAACAAGCTCATAAGAATCTCATGACAAATCATACAATATGTAATTCTGATAGGCAAGCCAGTACAAACACAAATAAGCAAGGGAATGATTTCGAAGTGCGTTGACACAAAATAGAAACTCAAACATAACAATTTGACCGAAACGACTCGAACTATGCATGCATAAAATACGCACAGTAGGTTTTACTACAATCCGATTGGATGTAGTACTCATCCGATCGGATGGTACTACAGTCTGTTTTGTCTGACCGGAAACTTGTTCCAATCTGGTCGGATGAAAATACTGTCAAGGAATCCGACCGGTTACCTGCACATGTCCGGCCGGATGGTGCTACAAAAATGGAATCCGTCCAGTTACCTCAGACAAACCGACTGGATCCCCCCCCCCCCCCCCCCTACACAAAAATAAGCAATTTCCGGGTTGCTATCGTACGAATCA